>OZ035960.1:47701001-48301001 GCA_964034945.1 Chrysopilus asiliformis
TCATACTAATATATAAAAAAAATAAAAAAATAAATTTTAAAAAAAAGCTTTTATTAAAAAAGAATGCACTAAAAAGAAAAAAATAATTTTCTGGACGCTGTGTATCACAAATATAAAAGCTTTTTAAAAGCGAGAAAAATTTTTATTTTATTGTTTTATGCTTTATCTCGCTTTTTAAAAGCTTTTATATTTGTGATACACAGCGTCCAGAAAATTATTTTTTTCTTTTTAGTGCATTCTTTTTTAATAAAAGCTTTTTTTTAAATTTTTTTTTTTTATTTTTTTTATTTTGTTCTTTTTAGTCTTCGAATATATATCCTTACATTTGAGATGTCCTTACAGGCTTTTTAACTTGAGAATCGTATTCAGCGACCCCAAAAACCCCCAGAATAGATTTTTTCCGGAAAATTTGGAGAAAAGGATAATCACGTTATCCTTACAGGACCTTCCGTTATCCTTACAGACTTTTTGATGACAGATTCGGATTCAGCGACCCCAAAAACCCCCAAAATAGATTTTTTTCCGGAAAACTTGGAGAAAGGGATAATCACGTTATCCTTACAGGACCTTCCGTTATCCTTACAGACTTTTTAATGACAGATTCGGATTCAGCGACCCCAAAAAACCCCAGAATAGATTTTTTTCTGGAAAATTTGGAGAAAAGGATAATCACGTTATCCTTACAGGACCTTCTCTTATCCTTACAAGGACGAAGTAGAGAAAATATTGTATTGTCATCGGACTTATATAAGTGTACAAAATTTCAAGTGAATCGGATGAGTGGAAGTGGGTCAAAATTTGATTGCAAGATTTGACCCCGACAAACAAACAAACAAACAAACAAACAAGATAGCGAGCTAAATAAAAGCTTTTAAAAATGAGTTGGTGTATGTCTGCCTGTCTGTCTGTCTGTCTGTTCCTATTTCACGCGAAAACGGCTGAACCGATTGACTTGAAATTTGGCATGAGTGTCTGTAGCAGTTCTGGTTCCAACATAGGCATACGGAAAAGGAGCGCGAGGGGTGGGGTTGGAGTAAGGGGAGGGGGTAAAGTGATTTCGAAACTTAGTTTTCCTTCTATGTTACTCTTTCGCGGGGAAACTACTGAACCGATTGGCCTGAAATTTGGCATAGATGTTCGTCGTGGGTCCAGCCCCAACATAGACCAATTAAAAAGTTTTTAAGTTCTTTCCGGTTTTCTTCGTATTCTAAAATTTAGACAAAAAGCTTAACCCGGCAACGACGGGTATATAAGGTAGTTTCTAAATCGGCCGTTTTGACATCGCCAGAGGATGTAAATGACCTTCGTGAGAAGGCTGATATGAAGCGAAAGAGATTGGAGAGAAAAGGTGATAAACCATAATCGAAAAAGCAAAAAGATCGTGTCAAATCGAAGACATCACAGAAGAAACAACCATCTTCAACCTATTGTGAGGTGGAAGAATACATCGATTTCTGCATAATTTGTAAGAAAAATATGCGAAAAAAAATGAACCGCCGAAATACCATCCATTGCAACGTGTGCGATCGAGCTGTTCACTTGGGATGCTCCGGAATGACTGCAAGTTACTGGACTTGCGAACATTGCGTTTCGGACTGATTTTCATTGCAATTTTTCACTTCATTTCACTTTGTCTGTTATATAATAAATATATGAATCAAAAAAAAAAGTTTGTCTATCAC
Source organism: Chrysopilus asiliformis (assembly GCA_964034945.1). Classification (NCBI taxonomy): domain Eukaryota; kingdom Metazoa; phylum Arthropoda; class Insecta; order Diptera; family Rhagionidae; genus Chrysopilus; species Chrysopilus asiliformis. The sequence goes on from OZ035960.1 coordinate 47,702,684, forward strand.
ATTTTTCCATTTTTAATCGATTTACAAAGTGGTCCACAATACCCCGAGATTTTTCAAAATCGCAAAAACGCCATTTTTGCGCCAACTGATAAAACTTGTATAATTTAATACAATTTGACCGAACTGCTGTGACCCAAAGAGAGGTTATTTATCGTACTACAAATTCAAGCTTTGAAATTTTCAGAAAAAGTTATTTTTTTGCGAGTTTTTAGCCAAAATGAAAATGCGGTCCAGAACACCCCAGTCTCCCCTATTATTTACAAAATGGGTTTAACAAAAAAAAAATCGTAAATATTACTGAAGTTTTGTATATACTTCGTAATATTAACAAATATTTTTTCGTATAGTTACTAAAATTTGTTAATATTACGAAGTATATACAAACTTCAGTAATATTTACGATTTTTTTTTTGTTAAACCAATTATTTTTTTCTGTGCATATGGCATCAAAATACCGAATGGGTTAATATAAGTAAACAACTCATATCTGGGGGGAATGGAAAGTCATAGTTCCTTCAATAAATTAAAAAAATCTCAGACTGTTTTAATCCAATGAAAAAAAACTGTTCTAACTGGCCTAATAGATTGTTCTAATTGGAGTTAACAGACTGCTCTACGACTGTCCAGGCTCTCTAATCTGTTTCCATAAAATCTGTTTACATAAAATCAACGTCTAGCCCAAGCTACTGGAGCTGGAAGCTTGAAATTCTCACGTAGACGTTCACGAAGGCTGTTTTATTTTTTTAAAAATTTCACCCTTAAGGGGGTAAGCGGGGGTGAATAGGGGTTGGGTGTGTTAAAACCTTGAACTCCTTGAAACTGGAACTCCTGGAATCCCCAGAAATATTTGGAACCAGTACCGGAACCGGAACCCATCATTCAACCTCCACTAAAAAACTCAAAAAACCCTGGATAATTTTCTGCACCAGCTTAGGACTAGACTTAATGTGACAAGTCGCGCAAAAGGTGAATATTCGACCTAATATGCCAAATATTCGGCCGAATATTCGGTATTCGTTTTCTGGCCAAATATTCTATTCATTGCAACTCTACTTTAAAAGTACAGTTAAAAGGCTGAAGTGTTTTTTTGTTTTGTTCAAAATTCAAAAAATGGTTCACAAACTCAGTTTTTTTATTACTCGTTAAATTAAAAACCCTTTTGGAACAGGAACCGAAATTAAATCAGAACCGCGAGAGAGAAATAGGGCGGAACCAGAACTGAATCCTTTTAAAAATCAAGTGGTTTCACATCTCTGCTCACTAGGGGGCTGAAAAATGTCACTCGGGGGTTTATATTGTCGCCGATCATGCACCTTGTCTAAGAATTTCTAAATTCGAAACGAAATGTGCTGAAGGATACCGCAAATATTCTGTTTCCCATTTTTCCTCGGAAAAACTGTCACTCAGGCGTTTTCGGGGTCGCTGATCTCAAATCTGGTGTTAGAATTTCAAAATTCTATACGGAAAGTCTTTGGACACAATACGCCATTTTATTGAACAAAAATTTTTTTAGTCTATGCCGAATAGATATTACCCCAAAATCCGTAAATATAAAGAAACTTCGTTATGAGACGGTTTTGTTCATGTTTCTCTTCCTATAATTCCAAGTTCCGCAAAAAACTTTGATATATCGATTTTGTTATATAAAAGTTTCGTTATACAAGTATGAAGGTTCCACTGTATATTACTTATTTGTGGACTTTAAATTTCAGTTAGAACAACTTTGAGCCGAATTCATTTTAGGTAAATAAACAGATAAAGGTGAGAAAAATATTTACAATATTGTGATATTGAACTTCAGTTGATATCAGCGCAATTTAAGAAAACAAAGAAAATTCACACAAATATTTAAAAATAAACTTTGGATTTTTCCAAAAATGAATTTGTAAATACAAGTGTGTGTCACTTTCTTATTAAAGTTTGTATTTAAACGAATTAACAACGAATTACCAAAAAATATAGACAAAGCCAGCAAACTCATCTATCGGTAGAAAAAACCCACGGTATTTGGTTTACTTTTTTCTCTTGTACCCAAGTATAAATACGAGCAAAATTCGTTAACTTTCAGTATAAGAAATAAAATTTTTAATAAGTAAACTAGAAGGAAAATTGCTTAAAATACTGTAGCAATGAATTACTTTGTTGTGGCTGTTGTTTTAGTTTCAAGCTTGTTGGCAAGTGCTTGGGGCGAAGCTGACCCTGAACCGTAAGATTTCTAAAATTAAATTTAAACCCATTTAAAAAATAAATTTTGAGATTTTTTCTAATTTTTTCTATTTTCTTGAAACTAATTCGCGCAATAATCAAAAAAATACATTCATCGTATATTCATATTTTTTTTTTTTTTTCAATTTTCCAAACAATATTTTAAACTAATATTTATAACTTTATAAAAATCATTGACATTGTATTTTCAGGGAACACAAGGGATTTGTTTTGAGTGAAGCGATGAAAGCCATCTGGGCATAATTTTAAATGCCTTTCAATTTCCTCAAAAGCGGCAAATATTTCTTCAAATCTGTACTCAAATAACGTCAATATGATTAATATTAGTTTTCAAAATGTGAATCACTATCAGTAAATGCAAAATAAATCCTATTTACGAACTCCAAAAAGTTTTTGTGGGTTAATTTTTTTGACTTCCTTTGTTAAAACTTAGTATACACAGAAAAAATTGGTGCGAATTTAATACCAAAAGTGTCTCAATAGAATCCAGCCGTTTGGATAACTCTGATTTTTATCAATTTGGACAAACACTTACAGATAAAAAAGAATCCATTAAGTGTTTTTTTAAACCCCACTATGGTGTCTAAATTTGGAGCATTTTGGATTTAAAAATTATCCATTTGGAGTTTATAAAAAATCCATTTGGAATTTGAAATAAATTCATTTATTTAAAATTAGGCGAACCAAAACCCCACAAATGTTTGAATTTTTTACAGCATTTGTGAGTTATGGTGGTAGATTAAAAAAACCATTTCTCTCCCATTATGGATGTGTCGCTGATTCATACATTTTGTTTATGTCAATTTTTTTTAAATATTTTTCCCTATTTTAGTTTATTAAATTATAATTTATAAATTTCTATATTTTACTTATCACACATATATTATAAGGTTGAAAAATTTCCGGGCTTGAAACCCAGACAGTTCAGATTTGAACTCCAGCTACCATACCCATCAGACCATTCAAAGAATTCATCGAAGCATCCATTTCTGCAATGATTTCTGTGAAAAATCATGAGAAAGTTAGTTCAGCCCTCACCATCCCCCTGCAATCCGGTGGGTCTTGACGTCATATATGGATGAAACTAGAGACTATGCCCAATTTTTGTATCTTCCTCAAAAAATCAAGAAGTTTTTAATATTATTCGGCAGCAAACCAAGTAATACGCCTGAAGGTTGGTATTGGGTGACCTTTTTAAATAAGATTTACACAACTGTATTTGTTTCTTGACTAATATTTATCCAAGCCGAATAAATAAACTATTTGTAGACAGCTATTCAAAATCAACATCTTAAAAATGCGTAACTTTGTTAATTCTTTTTTAAAATGCGTAACTTTGTTAATTCTTTTTAAAAGGCGAAGATTGTAAAATTGCTTTATAAGTGCCTGTCTACACGAGGATTCACTTTGAGGCGGCACGCCATTCGTGAGGGTGAGGGACGCAGTGGGGAGGGAAACCAAAAAGAGCGAACGAAGTTTAGATTCACTTAAAATTATCGGTTGCAAACCGGTTTGTGTCTCGTTGTGCTTTTATTGGTCATTTCGTTGTTTGCTGTGGAGTCGTGCGCATCTGAAAATTCGGAGTTTTCTTCTTCAGATTGGCACAAAAATAGAGCCGTTGCTGATGAAGCATATAATAAACTTGTTACTGCAATTATTATATGATCCATATATGATCCATATTTTCATTAAATTTAACAAATTTCACTGCAATCATTTTACAACTGAGTTAAATTTTGAGGTTATTTTCATTCCAATGTCTTAACGTCAAAAAGGCGAAAGATTTTAGCGAATGAAAAAGGCGAACCGTGTGCACACGGCAGAGAAATGAGGAAAGACGTGCCGCCTCAAAGTGAATCCTCGTGTAATCACACGCTAAGAAAACAATTTTTGAACAAATAGTACGTCGTTTCATAGTATTGCGTAAAAATGAAGTATTTTAATTGCGTTGTTGTTTTGATTTTAAATTTGTTGGCCAGTGCTCTTACCTCAGCTGAACCTGTACCTTATAAGACAGAATTAAATATTCAGAATTAATAATTGGGAATTTCGTCTAAGAATTATTTTATTAAATGATTTATTTCGATTTTTCTAGATCTCAAGATGCAGACAAAGATTGGTACGACTTTAGTAACAAGCAATGGGATGCTTGGGACTGTTCGATTTTTCTAGATCTCAAGATGCAGACAAAGATTGGTACGACTTTAGTAACAAGCAATGGGATGCTTGGATTCTTCGATTTTTTTACACTTACGATAAACTTTTAACAAATTAAACAATTTGGTGAGTTAGTTTTAATATTTCACAAGCAACATCAATTTGAGAATTTAACATTTAATTTACTTTTATTTGGCAACATATTTAAAAAAAATCTACAAAAAATGTATGCTTATCAATTACACAACACTTTAAAATAATAATAAAAAAGAGAACGTTTTATTCGGCCTTACAAAGTTGGTACGACGAATGGCGATAAATCTGGTGATGGGATATTTGGAACCAATGGAACTACAACAATTGGAACTGAATGAGCAACTGCATGACTACTACCTCCATGGCTAGTAATAACTGCAAAATATTCATATTTAATAGCATCTTCAAAAATTTAAAAAGAAAAATTCAACTGAGAAATTACCGAATTTCGCTTGATATCCATTCTCATTCGCCAAATAATTCACTTCTGATGCTCTGCCCTCGTCATCTTCATATGAGAAGCTACCTTGAGTAACGAGCACCTGCTTGCCATCGATTTCCTGTAATGAACTTGACGACGAACGAGTAACTTTATTTGTGTCAACCGTGCTAAAACGAAAATCAAATATTGACTCGCCATTACTAAGGACGAATAGAGCGAATAGATCAACAAAAACATACAAACTTAATCAAATATATCCTTTTTAGTGTGTGTACGAGAGAAATTTGGGACTTACCTATGATGGGGTTCAATGTGTGGCTCAAATAATTTAATTGTTGGATCAAGGACGTCAGGCCGTCCAATCACCAAACCAGCCCCCAATAATACGATGAAAATACAGATTTGGGAAATGTTTGCCATCTTCCTCAGTTGTTACCTGTTCCGAAATGATGCGTCTTACCAGCGTTTCTTATTCTTTTATATAATGCGACGCCCAAACATGGAATTTTATTTTAGCTGAATGAAAATCGACTAAAATTCCTTTCATTTTCTGTTGCTTATACTTAATAATGAAGAGGTTAAGGTTACCAATTTTGTACAGAAAATTAAGTAATATAAAATTATCATCACTTAATCCGTCGAATAAATAAAAATGTATGTCAACTGAACTGCCCGAATTATTTTTTTTTTTAAGATTATGATAGTAATGACACTTATCAAAAGATTTTATTTAGCTTGTCTTCATAACTGTGTGTTTGTCTGTCAGACTCAAATTTTGTAATCTAACTTTGACCCACTTTCACTTATTCCATTGACTTGAAATTACGAAAGATCCTGTAAGGATAAAGTCATTGTACTTTTCCTCAAATAATCCGGAAAAAATCGTCTGGGGATTTTTAGAGTCGTTAAATCTGATTCTGGAGTCAGAAAGTCCGTAAGAATATCGCAAAGGCAAGGATAAATTTTCATGTAAAAGCATGGCGAAATACAGACATTATTTTAGATTTCTAGTCATTCTAATCAATCACAAAATGACTAAAAAGGTTAAAATATAGAAAAATTTAAAAAGAATTTAAAAAAACATTTACTTTTAAAATATACTGAAAAGGGAAAAGGAATGTTTTGTGTAAAAGCGAGATGAAAAAATAAAAAGTAAAATAAAAACATAACAAAAGCTATAATTGCCAATCTAGCAATTATTGAAAACCTGTATGGTGACATTCGTATTCCAATTGGATTTTGATGTATGGGAGTTTTATGTAGAATCATATTCTAAATAACTTTTGTTCTTGTACTTTTTTGATGAGATGCACCGTTTTTGCGATATTTATAAAAAAACGTTTTCGTTCGTATAGGGGTACCCCCCCTAATGGTCCATTTTTGCCCATGAACGAACTTAGCCTCGCATTTTACGAAAAACGGATCTGCGCAAAATTTCAAGTCTGTAGCTCAATCCGTGCACCCGCAATCCGCGCCACAGACAGACAGACGGACAGACGGACGGACAGACGGACGGACGGACGGACGGACGGACGGACGGACGGACGGACGGACGGACATTCTAAACACACTGGTGTAATTCATTTTTGTGTGTGATGACGAGATCTTGGCGTTACAAACAGTAAGGCAAAGTTAATATGCCCTTTGGTTTCACCATACGGGTATAATTAGTACAGTAGTTCTAGAGTCAAAGAGTCCTTAAGGATAGTGGAACGTCCTGTAAGGATAACATGTGAACAATCTCATACAAAAAAACCGCGAAATAGCGTGACGAGGCGGGACGGAAGTTCGAATAGGCGAAAATAAGCGTGACGTATGTTCTGGACAATACGTCGGCTGAGAATTTAAATGTCGCATGTAATTTTCGTTGGTTTTGAGTGAATTGAGTTTAAATTATCATAACTCTTTTTTCAGCGGACCGATTTTATTCAAATTTAAATCGAATAGAGAATTAGTATTTGTCTTTAAGAAAATTAAAAAAGAATTGCACCAAATTAAAAAGCAGCTTTAAAACATAACAAAAGCTATAATTGCCAATCTGGCAATTATTGAAAGCCCGTATGGCGATTTAATTGAACGGCGTATCAAAATTTCATTTGAATTCAAATTTTCCAATAAGATTTTTTTAAAACTTGTTCCAATCGGATTTTGATGTATGGCAGTTTTATGTAGAATCATATTCTAAATAACTTTTGTTCTTGCACTTTTTTGATAGGATGCACCGTTTTTGAGATATTCACAAAAAACGATTTCGTTCGTATGGGGGGTACCCCCCCTAATGGTCCGTTTTTGCCCATTAACGAACTTAGCCTCGCATTTTACGAAAAACAGATCTGCGCAAAATTTCAAGTCTCTAGCTCAATCCATGCGCCCGCAATCCGCGCCACAGACAGACAGACGGACGGACGGACGGACGGACGGACGGACAGACAGACAGACAGACGGACGGACATGCAAAAAATAATTATTTTTATCATTCTAAACACACTGGTGTAATTCATTTTTGTGTGTGATGACGGGATCTTGGCGTTACAAACGGTAAGGCAAAGTTAATATACCCTTTGGTTTCACCATACGGGTATAAAAACTCAGAAACTGATCCCAACTCAAAACTCGAAAAAAACTACATACGACAATTAAATTCTCAGGCGACGAATACCAAATCTCAAAAAAAGGTTTACAGGAAATCAGTCATACGTAGTGGCGACTCGTGATTTAGTTTGCGACTCTCCTCCATTCCTCCTCCATTCCTCCTCCATTCCTCCTCCATTCCTCCTCCATTCCTCCTCCATACAAGTGAATTAACTTAATAGATAGAGAAAAATTAGGACGACCAAGTAAAGTTTATAAAAATTAACCAAAGAAAAACCATATGACATAAGCAACAAAGATCGACCCACGCGCCGCGATGTCATCTAAAACTATGATAAACGCATAATATGAAATCTGATCACCAAGTGCACGATATTATCTTTTTCATAACACATGCATCGAAAATATGCCTTTCGATGCCTCCGTAGCGGGCCGAAAGATGCGTTTTCGGCCCTAGGGGCGAAAGTGCGATCAGCTGACCGAAAGTGTGTTTTCGCGACGTGTTTCTCGTACCACAGAATACAGAAGACAAACTTCATAGGCAGAAAACACTAGAGTAAGCAGTACAGCCATATATGCTTCTAACCTTTGTGAATAAAACTGAACGAGTGTGAAGTTAGCTGCACGAGCTAAGTGTGATTTAGTTGAGCATTGCCGATTTCCATTTTTTGTTATGTTGATTTTTTATTTCAGACTAGAGAAATTTAAAAATTAAAATTAAATTTAAAAATTAAAATCTGTTTTGACCAACATTTCTTAGTAATAAAACGAATTTATAGAATATAGTTGTTTTGTTTCTTTTAAAAATTTACTTCTATTAAAAATTTACTTAGTGGGCTTCGCTTCGCCCGTGCAGCTAACTTCACACTCGTGAAATTGTTGAGTTTCGCCCCTTGTTGCGTAATATACTATTGTAGGTACATATTTATTGTAGATAGAACTTAACTATTTAATAAAACATTGCTTTTAATGCAAATGATACAAATTTTCATGTAAAAGTTTTTTTTTCTCTGGAATATTTTAATTCTCCTGGTACACTCTGTTTAAGATTTCAATAAAATATCAATGTTACAAAAGAACAAATAACAAAAGATTAAAATTGAATTGAAATGGCAAATTTATTGGTCAGAAAAGAATAATTCCTTCGCATTTCGCAGTGAACAACCAATGTGAACATTCAACAAATGGAAGATTTTCCGTCAAATAAAAACGCAAACAACGAAAAAAGTATTCGTAAAAGGTCTTTTTTAAGAGAAAGATAAATAAACCATCTCATGAAACCTAACAACATAAAAAAAATGTGAAATAAGAATACAGAAACCCTACAGAAATCAGAAGCCCGCAATCAAAAAATCATTGTTTAAAAACAAATAACAAAAATCTCCGCGGAAATTATTCACGGAGTCTTTGTAACTTTCTTTTCTGAAAATATCTGTTTGCTAAACAATTAAATTCAATTTTTCTGATTTAATTACGTAGAAAATTTTACGTGATTTTCTCTTCATTAATCTTACTGTTCCGAGTTTGAGAAATTCGGTAAAAATTATTCAAGAAATACCTTTCGCCACAATTGATTATAATTTCTTGTTATTTTTTAAGGTAGGAACTCATGATCTGATGGTTTTATAAACTGTAATACGTAACAATCAAGGAAAATATAATTCTATTATGAATAAATTATTTACAAAATATCTGGATTATGGTTTAATAATGACAAAAAGGAATATCAGATTAAATTTTCACTACCTTTAATTAAAAGGGAATCAGAAATATCAATCGTAATCAACACGAAACTTTCCTCTGCAGTATTTAGTTTCGCAAAAAACATGTAAAAAATAGAAATATATTTTTTTTAATATCTCGAGTGCCGTTAAAGAAAAGCAAAAATCGTGAAAAGAAATATTATAGGAAATTTTATTTTCTTTAAATTTTGTTATATGCATTTTTCACAAAACCTCATGTCGCAAAATTTTCAAAAAACATTTTTTTTTCAAAAAATTGTATGGGGCTCGTTATAACTAAGGTTACTTTTCCAAAAGTTGAGAGAAAACTGCGATCTTTATAAAATTCATTCTCAAAAAATTTCAAATCGCTAGCTCATCGCATTCTCCAGTTATTTAAGATACGTAAAACGGATTTTCGACCTCAATTGGTGAAACCAATTTTTGTTTTATTAGATTTTTCTAGAAAGCGCGGGCACCAAATTTCCTTAGTATAAGATTAACAGTGCATACGAAATCTATAGTTTTAGAATCGCCCTTTGCCTGACCTGCTTTCAAAAGCTCTATCTCGAAAACCGCTTGACTGATTGTGCTAAAATTTCGTATTTTTTCGGATCAACTTGAATGAGAACAGTAACAAAAAAGTTCTAAATGTATAAAAGTATCAAGAACAGTAAAATATAAACGACAATATAAAAGTGGGTTAAAGATAACTAACAAGATTGCAGTCAAATTCCCGTGGAAAAAAAATTCTTGATAGGAAATTAATCCAACGTAGTTCTCACAACTTACATAAATCTTATGGTATAGAGTACAAAAACTACGTTTCAACCCGGTAAAATTTCTCAATTTACATAATCTGTTTCAAAACAAGATAAACTTCTGTTTTGACAGGATGTTCTCACATTAGTAATTCTCAAAATATCGGAATAATCAACATATGATGAATAATACAAGTGAAAACATTTTTATGGGATATATTCTGAATTTAAGGGAAAGGTTCTAAAGTACTAAAACTCATAAGATATTCGCAAGTTAAAATAAATTCAGGATTTCGAAAGAATTTTTAAACAGAATGTACAAACATTCTTTAACTCGTAGCAGTAACAATGAATCCCTTTTAAAATTCAACTTTAATCTTTGCCATTGAATTTCTAGACTTTCTTGAAAATTTAAATTTGAAATCAAGAAAACGCGGTTTCGTACATCCGGAATACGAGGGCGAGTGGAAAAGTAATCGGCCTCGACAAGAGTTAACGCCGCGAGTATTAAAGCAATGTTGTTTCTCGTAAATACTATCCGTCAATTGCCTTATTTCAAATTTTCAGCCAACTGCGTTTTTTCAGTCAAATGAATAAAATCGAATATCGTACAGTGATTAGATACTTGTTTTTGAAAATAAAAACGAACGATGAGTTCAATAACGAATTGAACGCTGTTTATGGCGACTGTGCTCCTTCGAGATCAACAATAAAATATTGGACAGCTAAATTTAAACGCGATCGTACGGATATTTTTGATAAAAAGCGTTCAGGCCGTCCAAAAGAGGTCACAACACCATAAATGGTCGATAAAATCAATGGTATCGTTATTGACGATCGACATGTGTAGGTGCGCGAGGTTGATAAGGAAGTGGTCAACTCACATGAACAAGTGGAGAATATATTGCATAAATATTTGGGAATGAGGAAGCTCGCTGCCAGATGGGTGCCGCGTTTGCTCTCTGTTGACAATAAGGGCAGCCATATGACAACTTCAAAGGATGGTTTAACATTATTCAACCGCGATAAGAAGGGCTTTTTGTGCCGTTTCGTAACCGTAGACGAAACATGGATTCATTACAACACACCAGAGACTAAGGAGCGGTCGAAACAGTGGACTTCTATTGGCGAATCGAAGCCGAGAAAGGTGTGGCTGTCGGCCAACAAGGTCATGTCCACATTTTTTTTTTTTTTTTGGATCGCACGGTATCATTCACATCAATTCACGTCCTGAACTGAGTCTCTTTCATTTTTTTATTTTCAATCATGAAGCGCTCATACCCTGATTCAGATTGGGAAAAACAATTTTTAGGTATTGTAGACCATAATAGAGATTTGCAGTGTTTGAATTGTGATTACATTTGTAAAAAAAAAATTTTTGAGCACCATTATAACGATTCGCCATCATATTCCAGAGTTTTGGGATGGTATCCGTGAGAACAAATAACAAAATAAGGCGAAAAGTGTAAAAAGTATATTTCAAATTAAAATTTTGTGGTCCACTGTGTTCATATGACATCAGCTTGCCACTGAGAACTTGAGATAGCCACCCAGCAAACATTTTGTTCCGAATTCGTTACGAAGTCGGAAGAAATGTCGGATGTGACTTCCGAAATCGGATCCGATTTCGTAACGAATTCGTACAGAAATTTGTATGAAATGATTTACACGATTTCGGAAAGAAATTTCGTTTCGAATTCGTACCGACGTTTCGTTTCGAATTCGTACCGAAATGTCTTAGATACTTTTTCGAATCGATTTCGTAACTATTTCGCAAATTTTTCGTAAGGACTTCGTATCATATTTCTGCGGTAACAAAGTAGCTTAAGTCGATTTTCAGGCGAAGTCGAACTGATCTGTATTTGCATTTCCACACAGATTACTTTAGCTTCTTCTGAAAATCGACTTAAGCTACTTTAACGTATTACCACAGAAATATGAAGAATTCGATACTTTTTTTACAGAAATATTATATAATCGCGATACTGTAATTCGTGAAAAAACAATATGTATTGATAGTTTAAAAAATATTAAATTTTTGCAATTAATTTATTGTCATTGAATAAAAAAAGCAGTTTTTTTAAATATACATTTTAATCAGTCGTGATCATTAAATTAACATTTGTTCAAAAAAACAAAATTAAAAGATTTCTTTTCTAGGAACATTTCATTATATAATATTTTATATTACTTTCAAATCACATAATTTATTTTTCTTGTATTTCATCAGTGTTTTGCCATAAGCGTTTTTATGGCTTTCGAAAAAGATTTGTAAATTTAATTATAGAACAGAAACTACGAGAGATAAATTGCAAAAATGTTTATTGCTCTATAATTCGACAACGACTCGCTTCAATCAATTTAAAGCAACTTCTCAACTTATTACAATTCAAATTCAACAAAGTTCAGTTACTGCATTGTTTGAGTTGATACAATAGATAAATTCTAGTTCAATATATAAAATCCTGAATTTAACTGCACATTTTAGTTCAATGACAATAAGGCGACTAAATGCCTTTAGATTTCGCTTTTAAAGAGTACAGTTATACAATTTTTAAATAAATGAAATATTTCAAATTTTGAATTAACATTCCGCCCGCTTTGAACGGTTACGGTCAAAATCAAATAGAGGTGCGATTTTATGAATCGGTCGACGAATAATGCCTTGCTTCGTCTTGATGTCGACTACTCGCGTTCTTCCATCAGTGCCACTAATTGTAGAAACTATGCGCCCCAGTAGCCATTTTTGAGGTGGCAAATTATCCTCTGCAACCAAAACCAACGAACCGACCTCAATATTGGGCGACGGAGATTGCCATTTACACCGCTTTTGAAGGTCGAGAAGGTAATCTCTTGACCATCGTTGCCAAAATTGTTGCTGCATTGCTCTGATTCGATGCCACTTTTTTAATACGGAGATGTTTTGAGTTTCCAACGGTGGCTCAACCAAGGCAGTTAGTGGAGATCCAACTAAAAAGTGGCCAGGAGTGAGAGCCATTTGATCATTGGGATCGGAAGAAAGTGGCGTAATCGGTCGCGAATTTAATATCGCCTCAATTTGCGCTAAGGCCGTAGCTAATTCTTCAAATGTCAGCTTAATATTTCCAAAGACTTTGATGAGATGAGACTTAGCACTTTTTACGGCCGCTTCCCAAATCCCTCCGAAGTGGGGTGCCCTTGGTGGAATAAATCGGAACTCAATACCGTCCTCAGCACAAAAACGGAGAATGTGATCTTGCGTCTCCTGATTCATAAATTTACGTCGAAGCTCTGAAAGCTCATTCCTAGCGCCTACGAAGTTTGTGGCGTTATCACAAAACAGCCGCGCTGGCATACCTCGTCTAGCAACAAATCTCTTTAGCGAAGCAATAAAGGAACTGGTTAATAAATCCGTCACCGCTTCCAAGTGCACCGCCTTTGAAGAAAAACAAACGAACACCGCGACGTATGATTTGACGGTTTTTGCACCTCGCAACGTACTGGACTTTGTGGTAAGGGGACCGCAAAAGTCCACGCCTGTAGTGAGGAAGGGACGTCCAGGTTGCAGTCGATCAATCGGTAAATTTCCCATTATTTGCTGAAGAAGTTTAGGTCGATATCGGATGCAATGAGGACAATTTCGTACCATCTGCCTAGCGACGTCTCGGAGATTTGACACCCAAAATTTTTGACGAACAGCTGATACCATCGCTTGGGCACCTGCGTGAAAATTCTTAAAATGTATATAACGAATATAGCTTAATACAAATGGATGTTTTTTGGGAAGTAGGATAGGGTGTTTCATATGAAAAGGAATGTTTGCATTCTGCAAACGCCCCCCAACACGCAATAAATGCAATTTGCAGGTACTATCCAGGAAAGGATTTAAATTTCGGATAGAACCAAGAGGGCTGTTCTTGGAATTCTCGGTTAAAGCTTGGATTTCTGCCTGAAATCCGACAATTTGTATAAATCGAGCAATCATCAGGGTTGCGTTTTTCAACTCGTCTGCGGTTATATTCCCAAGTTGTAGTGGTAGATTGGCTTTCTTGGCCCGAATATTCGTTACAAATCTTCCGACATAAGCGAATACGTGCCGCAATTTTGAGAAATCGTTAACGAATTTGCAGCTTTGCACGCAATCTAATTCTGGAACGGCATTCAACAGTACAATTTTCAGCCTTTTTCGTCCAACATCACAAATTTGCGATTGGCCTTTATACTTCTTTGGCCAGCTATTTTCATCCATATATAGAAACTGGGGACCCATAAACCACGACGAATCAATAAGTTCTTGCACTGTTGTCCCTCTAGACACTAAGTCGGCTGGATTTGCATCCGTATTAACATGCCGCCATGTTACGTTCGAGGTAAGCTCCTGAATTTTGGAAACTCGATTGGCGATGAAGACTTGCCACGTTGACGGTGAAGCAGAAATCCAGTCCAATACTATTGTTGAATCCGTCCATAAGTACGCTGCATCCACTCGTCTCGTAAAAATTGTCGCCATCCTCTCGTACACAACAGCCAGTAGATTAGCGCCTGACAACTCTAATTCCGGCAAAGTTCTAGTTTTTAAGGGTGCGACCCGAGATTTTGCTGTGATTAAGCACACCTTGACATTTCCTTTCGCGTCGATCGAACGGAGATAAAGACAGCATCCATATGCCTTCATGGACGCATCCGAAAAGCCGTGGAGTTCGACCCACTTTGCATCCGGGGAAACTAACACATACCTCGGAATTCGCAATGAGGCCAACTTATTGAATTCATCCGAAAAATTCCGCCATTGTGTCTGCAACTCCATCGAAAGCGACTCATCCCAATGTACTTTTATCTTCCAGAGTTCCTGCATTAGAATTTTACCCTTCACCACAATGGGGTTTATAAGACCCAACGGATCGAACAATCGAGCTAATTCTGATAATATTGTTCTTTTGGTTACCCTTTTGTTAGTGGATTGCGGAGGAAATGTAAACTTCAATTCATCCGAACTTGGCTCCCAAGCGATGCCTAAAGTTTTTATGATGTCAGAATCATTTATTCGCAAGGGCCGCTCCTGGGTATCTGCCGGAATTTCGGCTAACCACGATGAATGGTTTGAGTACCATTTTCTCAATTCAAACTTTCCATCGGAAAGAATCGAATCTACTTGGCTACGAATCTCAGATAATTCCTCCAGTGAGTCTGCTCCACTGATTAAGTCATCGATATAAAAATCGGTTTTTATTATTTCCGATCCATACGGAAATTTGCGGTTCTGTGCTTCTGCCAAATAATTTAGGCAGCGAGTGGCTAAATAGGAACCAGGCCCTGTCCCATAAGTGACCGTCTTCAGCCTAAACATGCGCAGTTCCTCATCTGGAGTGTTTCTCCAAAGAATACCTTGATAATTAGAATCCTCAGGGTCGACCATTATCTGTCTGTACATTTTAGAAATATCGGCTGTCACGCCGTATTGGTGACACCGAAAACGAACAACGATAGTGTACAAGTCGCTTTGAGTGACAGGTCCAACCATAAGAGCATCGTTCAACGAAATATTGGAAGAAGTTTTACAAGACGCGTCAAACACTACGCGAAGCTTCGTCGTAGTACTTTCTGGACGAACAACATATTGGTGAGGCATGAAATATTTTATTTTAGTTATATCTGACTCCGAAACAAGTTCCATATGTCCCAATTCCAAATATTCCGTGAGAAAATCCGAGTAGCTCCCTTTTAATTCCGGGTTCTTTGATAAGCGGTTCTCTAATCACAGAAATCTTTTATAAGCTATATCATAGGAATTACCTAAACAATCTGCATTGGATCTAAACGGAAGTCTCACACTGAATCGCCCATCCGGGAGTCGTCGTATCGTTTTTAAGAAAAACCTTTCACATTCCAACTGCTCTTCAGTCCATAAAGTCTGCGGCGCTTTGACATCTTCCATCTCCCAAAATTTCTCAACTAATTGAGATAGTTTTTCGTCTTCATCATTTAGTATATCTGCGGCAACATTGCACCACTTTCTATAATTATTTGGCGCCCTAAAGCAACCCGAAACAATCCACCCGAACTGTGTTTTCTGAAGTGTAGGCAAATCAGCTCCTAATTTGATTTGTCCTACCGACAACAAATCAAAAAACACGTCTGCTCCTAGAAGCAAGTCGATTTTTTGTGGCTCATAGAAAAGCGGATCCGCCAACGAAATATTAGACGGAATGTTCCATTTATCGATGTTTACATTTATATGATTTTGAAGACTTGTAATTTTAGGAAGTACCCATAAACTGACTTCCCTTTCGAAGCTATTGTATCGAGAACGAATTAAAGTATTTGTTGAATGGCGAACATTTAAATTCGTTTCCCCGACCCCGCCGATATTACGATCAATACGGGATTTCTTTAACATCAAATTAGCTGCCATTTCACTAGTGATGAAACTTACTTGCGATCCGGAGTCAAGTAAAGCCCTCACAGGTTGAGGACAACCGGCTTTATCGACAATCATAACAATGGCAGTTGCGAGAAATACATGCGAAGAACTTGAATCGTTGCATGAAATATTCAGTGTGATTTGCGAGGAACTCGTGCTGGCCGTAACAGCTGATGGAGACGAACCACTTGCATTATCGTTAGTTGAAGTGGTAATGCTGGCTTGCGGCGAAGAATCGACAAATCTGTGGAGTAATGAGTGGTGCGGCATGCGACAAACTTTACATTTGGAGCCCGAACAACGTTTTACCGAATGACCCGTACCTAAACATTTGATACACAGCGACAACCTTTTGGCATTGTTAAACCGATCCATCACTGAAAGCTTAGAAAACTCTGAACAATTGTCTATCGAATGACCGGAAATTTTGCAAAACAAACAACCCGAATTAACTGCCACCATTGAATTCTGAGTTGCCCGGCGATTGTGGCCCTTATGGTCTTTGACTTTCGATTGCTTGTCAACGTAACTGACTGTAGTGTTGCCACCTTTTATGGATAAGAATTGGCACCTTCTATTTAGAACTTTTACTAAATCTGACCACGCTGGCAAGCGATCCAAATCCCGATTCTCCTCCCATTTAGACAGAGTATCCGAATCTAATCGCTCCGAGACTAAACAAACTAGAAAGGCGTTCACAATATCTCCTTGGGTTCCTAGTGATTTTAACGCGTCCAAGTTACTATTCACTTCGTCGATTAAATGCCTTAAATCCGAATAAGAACCTCTGCCCATTTTCGATAAACTAAACAATTTAGAGATGTGGGCATCAAAAATTATCGATTTCACATTAAATCTTTCATCCAATAATTTTATCGCTTTTGCATAGTTCAACGTCGTTACTTCGAGATTTTCAATCGCACTATACGCGTAACCACTAAGACAAGACTGCAAATGTCGAAATTTCTCTATTTGCGACAAATTACTATCACTATCGACTAAAGCTTTAAATGTGCTAATGAAATTTGTGTATTGCGTATATTCACCCGAAAACTGGGGCAACTTAAGCTTCGGTAGGGAAGATAACACTCCACTAGACAACGTAATGTTACCGGCACTTTCGGCTTCAGCACTATATGAGCCTCTCTTCTTGTCGGACATAATGGTTTTTATTTTTGATTTGACTTGGCAATATAAGTCTTCAATTTCACCACGAAATGTGTCTTGCGTGTCATCATCCGTTGACAACTTTTCGATAGCTGCTTGAAAAGCCATAATCTGTTTGAAATAGGATTCTAATATTTCCAATCTACACTCTAACTCCACTACTGATAAAGCGCTCTCGCGAGTTTCGACAAAGGTTTTTATACGGGTTATACAGCCGCGAGTAGAACTACGCTGCTTTTTCAGATCTTCTAGCTTTTCCATTGCGTGGCTCACACTTGAAATTTACCAACGAAACCGATTAAGCGTTTCTTTAACCGAATACTTCGAATGAAATAAAATTCCTAGGAATTTAAGAGTTATTTCGCGATTTTTAGTCGAACAACGAAATTAGCCTACAATCCGGCTCGAAGGACCATGTTTTGCCATAAGCGTTTTTATGGCTTTCGAAAAAGATTTGTAAATTTAATTATAGAACAGAAACTACGAGAGATAAATTGCAAAAATGTTTATTGCTCTATAATTCGACAACGACTCGCTTCAATCAATTTAAAGCAACTTCTCAACTTATTACAATTCAAATTCAACAAAGTTCAGTTACTGCATTGTTTGAGTTGATACAATAGATAAATTCTAGTTCAATATATAAAATCCTGAATTTAACTGCACATTTTAGTTCAATGACAATAAGGCGACTAAATGCCTTTAGATTTCGCTTTTAAAGAGTACAGTTATACAATTTTTAAATAAATGAAATATTTCAAATTTTGAATTAACAATCAGTATTTCATTTGTTATATTTAATCAGTCGTTAAGTTAATTATTGTTCTTCTTAAATTAAAGTTTCGCTCCGTAAAAAAATTAAATTTTTTTCAACTTAATATTTGGAATTCATTTTTTATATAACATCGAGCATTTTCATTTTAATCTTAAATATAATATTTTGAACGGCTTAGTTATTTTCTTTAGTTACGGTTTTGTTGTTCGAGTCCAAATGTTGCCCGGCACCTTTGCCTTTTTTCAATTTCATAAATCTGTCTTTTGAGTAGTTGAAAATTTTTTTTATTACTTCATCTATTTCATTTATGGAGCTTTGAGCTAAATTCTCGATACAGCTGTCTGAAATAGTTTTGCATTTATTAGCAATAAAAAATAATAATATACTATTAAGTACCTTTCAAAATCTTTATAATCATCATATCTTTGACTGGAATGTTATTATTGAGTGAAGTTCACGAAAAATATATAGCAATATCATAATTTCCAAAAATTGCTTTGAGATTTCCATATACTCGTATGAATTTGTAGACATTTAATTTACCCAGGTGTCCATATTTAATTTTCTGTTAAATTTTTAGTAGTAATTAATATATACATATGTTACAATATATAATTTGTTTTTGATTTACCAAACGATCTCGAGCTTCCGGGTTCTCTTGTAGCAAACGTTCTAACTGCATAACTTTTTCTTTGGTGTCGCAAGGCAAAGCAGGTAGGGAATCCGCACTGGAATTTTGAGCTCTACATATTTTCAATGTGTCTTCAACCTTTTGACGTAGTGAAATAAATTCGGTAGTGAAGTTTAAGAACATTTTCTGATTTTGTTCCCGTATAACTCGATTTTCTTCAATGAGATTTTTGTTTGAAATTTCAAGTCGTTTTACAGTTTGCAAAACTTCATCTATACACAAATAAAAAAAAACGTTAGTAGCATATATGCATTTTTAAATTATATTTACCAAAAACCGAAGATCCCATGTTTCGCGTTCAAGGACAGACGTCAAAGGCACTAGTAGTTGAGAAAGATTGAGACATTTGGGTATTTAGACTTGGTTGAAAACCAAAAATAAAATTAAAATATTTAACACATGAATCCCGTCAAACAGTGCACAAAATCTACGGAAATTGCATGTCCAACTTTACCCAAATTATCGGGAAAAACTAACTTTATCCAGACAATCGGGCAAAACTATTGACAGAATTCGTTTGCCTCATCTTTTATTTGTCAATTTTATTATTACTACATACTATAAAGGACTTTTTGTTATCTCACCTGATTTTTCACGATCACAGAATTTCCTCGATGGAATTTTCCAATAGCCCGACCCAACTCAAAAAGCGTCCACACCTCACCGATTACAAAGGAAAACTAAAAACCTAATTCGACTCCATAAGTCGAAACTTGTTTGCGATCGTTTTTATCCTCTTCTCCGAAAAAAATCAGATATTTCGGATGCATTTCGGATCCCCCGACTTTGTCTAGACACGTCGTACACAAGTCGAAACTTATTTACGCATTTTAGTAAATTTCCTTTCGAAAAAAATCAGATGTTTCGGACGCATTTCGAATCCACCGACTTTGTTCAGACTTGTCGTACCAAAATCGAAACTTCTCAGAAAAAGATCAGAGAAATCGTGTTTTCAGACTTTTATCAGACTTGTCGCACGCAAGTCGGAACAGGTGTTAGGTTTTACTTCCGAAAAAGTTCCGAATTGTCTGATTTTCGACATTTTCGGATGCCAGCGTTTGCTGGGCAATCTCGCAATTTTGTTCTTGTGTGCAATAAGATACCAAAAAATTGCGTGTAGTGGTAATTCAACACATCAAAATTGGGCTAGCGGCAACTACAGGGTGGGCCAGAATAGACGCGGGGGTTTGAATTCTTTATAAATTTTTTATTTTAGCGAAACCTATAATTTTTTTTTTCAAATACATGTAGTTGATTGATGGGGAATATTTTTGGTCTAAACATGGAAAATTATATCCCGCAAGTGGTGGCCATTTTCTGCTTCGCAAATCCGTGCTCTTTCCAAGACATTTTCCATAACCTTTCGTGTTATGGCCTCGATTTCACTGTGAATGTTGGTTTTCAATTGGCTGATGGTTGTTGGCTTGTTGACGTACACCTTTTCTTTCAAATATCCCCAAAGTTGAAGCGACTTTGGCGGGCTTCAAGTCGTTCACTTCTATTTTTTTTTGGTTTGGTTTCTTCTCAGATGCATATCAGAACGTCCATCAGCGATTCTGAAAACGGAAAATGATTAACCACAAAGAGACGTGTCCAAATACAAAAAGAAAAAGGATACTTATCTGATAATCCGGGGATATTTTTTTTGTTGGTTTTTCTTCTCCTGTCCATTGTTGATGGTGGATATGGGCAGCTTGATATCAGCGGTGTACAGCAGTCAGTTTAAATACCTAAAATATAACCCAGAAATGTATGAATAACCAAATAAATAAGTTCTCTTACATAGAAAACTATCACCATAAGTTGTACTAAACAAATTCCATCATGCAATTTTCGTAAAATCGAGTTTGGTCGATTTTTGTTTACACCCACTTAACCCACTTAACCTCAAAATTTTCAAACGCGAATTAAAAACAAACCCTCATAGAAGGACGACTTAACAAACATTTACGGCAACCACTGAAAACATAACTTTCGACGAGTCACAAATATAGAACACGAAATCAAAAATTTTTTAAATTTTTTTTTGTGTTTATAAGAGGAGGGGAAATTCGGGAAGTTTTGCGCGGGAAAAGTTACTGGCGGGTGGCCGCCCGAAAAGCGTACTGAGCGCCCTCCCGTATTTTTTTGTTCTTTTTATGCTGGTTAGCTGGGAGTTATGAGAAAGGGTCGAAAAAAACTGCTGAAATGGTCATAGAGGGAAAAGGAATTGTTTACGTTTAATTAAGGATGGAATGGGTTGATCGATATTCTGGGCAAAAGGTTTTACCTTGTTTTTCCGCCAGTTTCCGGTTAGCGGAAAACCGCTTTTGGGTTGGAGGAGCTGCGCGAAAAACGGGATTTCGAAAAAAAAGATTTCGTAGAGTTCGGATCGATTTTCGCTGTTTTTTTCTGAAAATTTTAAAAGAAAGAATTTCAAAATTTTATTTTTTATTTTTTTACTTACCGAGTTGAAGGTTGTGATTTGTTCTGTGAAAAACGAAAGGAGCATCGTTGGATATTTTTTCCCTCGTCGCAGGAGCTGAAGCGCTGCAAATTTTCCGAGCACACACAGGAACTTTTCTTTGTTTCCATATCTCCAGGAAGTATTTTTTATTATTTTATCTTGCACTTATATTTTTGAATTATTTTTTTTTTCTATAATTTTGGTTAATGGGTTTTTTTTTCATATTTATAATTTTTTTAGTTTAAGTTTGTTTTTTTTTACTTCTAAGAAAGAAAGAAAGAAAAGGGTGAACAATACGTTGAGAAGGGAGAAGAGTGGGGAAATCACTGTCACGGTTTTCTTTTATAGTTTTATTTCACTCTTTTGGTTCTAGTTTTTCATTTTTTTTCATTTTCATTTAGTTTTTTTTATTCACTGGCACTTGTGATTCATTTTATTTTTCAAATTACCATTTTGGTTTTTTTTTGAATTTTCTTATTTTTTTTCACTACGAGTATTAAGTTCTTTTTTAACGCGCTCGACTGATCCGTATTTTTGTTTGGGCGCTAACATTTTTCCGAGTTGCGCGGCAGTAACATCTTGAATTTAATTAAATTTTTGCACAATCACAAAACAAAACAAAACAAACGTCAAACACTCGGAAAAACACGTGCGTGTCGCGAGTCGAAAGAACTCGATGATGATCGCCAATTCGACGTTAATGTCATCGACATAACGATCAAATCGCGAGCTGTACGGGCACCTGAGAGTTCCTACGTAAAAATAATAAGGATTTCTCGGTAGTTTTTGGGGTGTTCACATTGGGAGTTTTTAATTTTGCATTTAGAGTACCTCTATAGTAGAGTGAAGCACAAGAATTGGTGGTATTTTTGCGCGATTTCTTTATCTTTCATATATTTTGCTGCTGTTATAAAATTATATTGAGTCAATTGCTAGTCTAAACTATGTTTAGATAAATACTTTTTAAAAAAAAGGGGTTGTCATGTGGTGATGGTCGAATGTGGAAAACAGTATGCATGCGGTGTTTAAATTGTTTTTTTGAACTGGTTTATATTGCAGAATATTTTTTTCAAGCTCTTTTACAGTTGGCCGAACTCTGGCGATTTAATGCCAAATCTGGGTACCGGGAATAACTGCATAGCCGACAACGTAAAAGAGAGAATGATTAAGCGAAAGTGATTTCGTTACAATGGCGCCCGAGCAGGGACCTGAAGGATATAACCTTGAGGTTTCCGTTTTATTTGTTTTGAACGTGTTCGTATGAATTTTGAATATGTATGTTGTGTGACCTTTTTGTCCAACCATGAGAAAACTGGCAGTCGTAAGTCTGGTGACCCTAGAACTTGGGATATGTTCAGAGTGTGGAGTGCTTGGTACTGTTTACGAGTAGCTGGTTAGCGATTGACGCCCAGGTAATAAACTGCCTTTGTGGTGTTGACACGCTATTCTGTGCGAAAGAGGTATTGAGACGTGGAGGAAAGGTTGCATAAGCGCGTACGTCATTTAGTAAAGATGGTAGTTTGAATGTTTTAAGGTAATGGTAGCATGTAGCTCGTTTTGAGTGTTTCAGGATCTCGTCGAGTAGGTGGAATACCTGGATAGGATAGTCATCGATGGTGTGCTTACCTGTCAGTGCAGGGTTCCAACGAAAGAAATGTGAATGAAGGCTTGAAAGCGGGTTATGTGTGAGTATGTGAATTGGGCTGAGTATGGTTAATGCAAATGGGATGAAAGGGTGGTGCTTCAGGTGTGAGTTTGCGATCTGTCAGAGTTCTGGACTGGTATGAGCTATTGATGTTGGAACGGAGTGGATTGTGTGTAAATGCGCATGCTGTGTTTCGCAGAGTGATTGTCCGATCATGATGACCCCTACTTATCTTATGAATTTAAAAAAAAAAATAATATAGATAATAATAAATAACAGTAAATAGCGAAAGGGAGGAAGAAAGAAAAAAGAAATAATTGAAGCGCTGAGGGTGATATGTGAAGGGAAGGAAAACGGTAAAGTCGTTTTTTTTGTTTTAATACTGGTTAATACGGTATTGTACTCATAGAGTGTGGATTTTCACTTCTTTGGTTTTTTGGAATCAGAGTCGCTATTGTTAGTCTCTTTTTTTTAGTAGTGGTAAAACGGAGAAAGAGTGAAGGAGGAAGTAAGAAGAAGGAAGGGGAGAGAGGAGTTAAATATAATTCGAGGTGTTACGTTTAGCGTTTTTACTTTCTGTTTCTTTCGCAAGAAATTGTTTTTGGGATCGTTTAGACACATATTTTTTTTTGGTAGGGGAAGATTGTTTCTTGTTTTTGTTTGGGTTTTTTTTTAAAGCCGATTAGTCGCAACCATGAGGCATTTGCGTAAAATCGATATTCGCCGTTTGGAAGAAACGGAAGTGGAAATTGAAAGGAAAGTACGCGATATCACTGCAGAAGGTGAAGAGGGTTAGTAGAACTGGAACAAATGGTAGACGAGGAGGCCAGGGATTTAACCAGGTGGCCGACCAGAACGCACAACTCCAAAGCGCCTAGTCGCGAACTAGTTGCGTGTGCAGATTTTTCGAAATATGTATTACTTAGATTAAATGCGGGCACAGATGAAGAAGAGTTGTGGGTACTTGCTGCAAAGGTTCGGCATTATATGGATAGGGCCGAGCGAATTTACAATAGTTCGCCGACTTACAAAGATCAAGCTGCGAAGGGGGTAGAGACTCTGGCGTGTTTTATGGATCAGATAGATCAACGGTTGATGGAGAGGGCTGATAATGAAAACGGTTGTGACGTGATAGACTGGGCGGACGTCACTGGGCTTAAAAATGAAGTAAATACCAGGCCTGGGACCTCTACGTCTACAGGGAACGAGCGCGGAAAGAAAGCATCAACGCCGATGCGAAATGAGTCGCTTTTTTTTACGAATTTCGTGCGAGCTGGACGTCGAAGACCAAATTGGAACATCAGTTTCAATGGTGGTTCCGATGGTCTCGATGTGAACGAGTTTGTTTATCGTATTGGAGAACTGGCACGAAGAGACCACGTCCAAGACGATGAATTGATGGCAGTATTGCCGAATTATTTGAAAGGAACTGCTGAAGACTGGTTCTGGATATACTCCAGAAAACATCCAGGAATAACTTGGCGAGGAATGCAGACTGGTTTACGAGTTAGATTCAGCCGCTGCGAAACTGAAAGAGAATTAAGAAGAGCAGTGGAGTCAAGGAAGCAAAAACACAAAGAATCATTCAACGATTTTATATTGGATGTGGAAAAATTAAATGGCCGGCTTCGCTCGCAGTCCATTCCGAGACGGTGAATTACTGGAGATCCTGCAGGAGAACATGAATCCGGCCCTGAGAAGTGCGACCATGACCAGTTATTTTAGCGAACCTGAAGAGTTGCGAATTATCTGTCAACGCTTGGAGAAGTTATGGTCGAAGTCGGGATACGATCCAAGACAGTTGTGCTCTCCGCAGTTGAGAGCTGCAGAAGTGATACATGCAGATGAATCTAACAACAACGAGCATGAGAGGGCAATTTTTCAAGTCAGCGAAATATCGCGCAGACCTTGGGAGACGCGCAAGGGTCCGCAAAAATCTAATACTGCAGAGTCGAGTGGATCGTTTAGCAACCGTCCTTCAACCTCTCAGCGAAGTTTTATGATCTGCTGGAACTGCCGAGACATGGGACACGGGTATCCTGACTGCCCCAAGCCTCACCAAGGTACTTTTTGTTATGGGTGTGGGAAGGCCGGAGTATTGAAGCGGAATTGCGTAACATGTACTGCTAATCGGGAGGAAAACATGTCGACGAACGCGAGAAGCAGTGGGACGCCGCGTTCGGTGGACACTCCAAGACGTCCCAACGCACTGGAGACAGTGGAGGCTGCGTCGAATACGGAGCCAGCAGCGCACCGTTAACAAGCGAGGAGATGTCGCACAGTCGGTACTGGAAAGAAAGACGAGACATAAAACAAGCAGTACTAGCCGCCAGTACGATACATCTTTCTAGTATCGATACTAGGCCTTATGCGACAGTAAAATTGGGTGACGTGGAGTTCAGGGGATTATTAGACAGCGGTGCGTCGGTCAGTATTTTGGGATTAGGGGCGCTAGAGTTCTTGAGGGAACATAATATTGAAATTCGGGGTGTTAATTCAAGCGTTCGTACTGCCGACGGTACCGCGAATCAGGTATTAGGGTATTGTAATTTAGTTACAACGTATGAAGGTAAGGTATGCAATGTTCGTTATCACATAGTGCCAAGTTTGGCCGAGAGATTATATTTAGGTATTGATTTTTGGGAAATTTTTGGTATTCGTCCCGTGATGGTCGAATCATTAGAGCCGGATCAAGTAAACAGGACTCCTACACATGAGCTATCAGCTGAAGACCGTGCAGAGTTAGAAGAGGTGATAGCGCTTTTTCCGTCGTATTCCAAGAATGGTCTAGGGAAAACGACGATCGAGGAACACTTTATCGATGTGGGAAATACAAAACCAATAAAACAGCGTCATTACCCCATCTCGCCAGCTGTTCAGAAAGAGTTAGATACCGAATTACAGCGTATGCTGGACATGGGGGTGATTGAAGTCAGTAACAGCGCTTGGAGTTCGCCAATGGTGCTTGTAAGGAAGTCAAATGGTAAGATCAGGGCTTGCTTGGACTCCAGGAAACTGAACGCGGTCACAAAGAAGGATGCATACCCGCTACCACACATCGAGGGTCTATTGAGTCGGCTCCAGGAGACGAAATTTATCTCAAGCCTTGATTTAAAGGACGCCTTTTGGCAAATCCCTTTGGATCCTACCTCAAGAGAGAAAACAGCGTTTACCGTCGCTGGTAGGCCATTGTATCAGTTTACAGTTATGCCGTTCGGGCTCTGCAATGCCGCGCAAAGGATGTCCAGATTAATGGACAAAGTCATCCCCCATGAGTTGAGAGACAGAGTGTTTGTTTATCTGGATGATCTTCTGGTAATATCAGCTACCATGGAAGAACATCTGGGTTTGCTTAAACGAGTAGCCAGCCATTTGCAAAAAGCGAATTTGACGATAAATGTGGAGAAAAGCCGGTTAGTTTTAAAAGAGATAAAGTATCTTGGTCATATAGTGGGAGAAAATGGCGTTCGTCCAGATCCGGAAAAGATGTCAGCCATATTGGATTTTCCCTCACCAACCACAGTGAGACAAGTGCGAAGGTTGATGGGTATGGCAGGTTGGTATAGACGGTTTATACCAAACTTCGCGTCTGTAACGTCTGCAATTACTGACTTGCTGAAGAAGGGTCAGAAGTTTCGATGGACCGTAGAAGCACAGCAGGCCTTTGAACAGTTGAAAACAGTTTTGTCCACAGAACCGTTTTTAGTCCATCCCGATTTTAACAGGCGTTTTTACATAAGGTGTGACGCGAGTTGCACAGGTTTAGGGAGTGTCCTGTTTCAGTTGACTGACAATGGAGACGAGCGTCCGTTAGCATTCATGTCCCAAAAGCTTAATGGGGCTCAAAAGAACTATAGTGTGACTGAATTGGAATGCTTGGCAGCAGTACTGAGTGTCAAAAAGTTTCGACAATATATAGAGGGTTTCCCTTTTACTATCATTACGGATCATGCCAGTCTAAAATGGCTGATGCAGCAACGCGATCTAAGTGGCAAATTGGCACGATGGAGTTTGAAACTGCAGGGGTTCGATTTTGATATTGTTCACCAAAAAGGGTCCCGCAATGTGGTACCTGACACGTTGTCACGGGTATTCGAAGACACTCCGGAATTGTTGGTTGAGGAATTGGCTAAATTTGATGATAAACTAGTTTTGGATTCTGAAGGATTCAGTGACCCTGAATATGTAAGATTCTTGACGGCAGTAACGCAAACACCTGACGTTTATCCAAACTTAATAACGAATGACGAACGGTTGTACATTAGATTGGAGCCAAAGAAAAACGAACCTATGAGCAATGTATCGTTGTACAAATTATGGATTCCTCTACCGATAAGATCTGCTATCATTCGCGATTCTCATGATGCTCCGTTGGCTGCGCATGGTGGGTTGAAAAAAACATTAGAGCGGATTCGGTGTTTTTATTATTGGCCGAAGATGACTAGAGACGTCGCAGAATTTGTTCGTGCTTGCGAAACCTGCAAAGCGTCCAAACCCGTGAACAAAATATTAAGGCCACCCATGGGAGAAAGGGTAGATACCGTGAGACCATTTCAAAAATTATATTTGGACTTTTTAGGGCCATATGTAAGGTCGAAGAAAGGGAATACGGTGATTCTTGTGTTGGTGGACCATTTTAGCAAGTTCGTTCTGCTGAAAGCAATGCCAAAAGCTACAGCAGCCAAAATGGTAGAATATTTATATAAGGAAGTATTCTGCGTTTATGGGTTTCCTGAATTAATCCATACAGACAACGGACCTCAATTCATTTCCAAAGAGTTCAAGAATTTCTTACAAATACACGGGGTAAAGCATATGCTTTCAGCATACTATTCTCCACAGGCAAATGCTGCTGAGAGGGTAAACCGTTCTGTTTTAGCAGCTATTCGATCTTACATTG
The DNA here is from genome assembly GCA_964034945.1 of Chrysopilus asiliformis. Taxonomy (NCBI): domain Eukaryota; kingdom Metazoa; phylum Arthropoda; class Insecta; order Diptera; family Rhagionidae; genus Chrysopilus; species Chrysopilus asiliformis. The sequence goes on from OZ035960.1 coordinate 47,730,643, forward strand.
GTTCAGACCACCGGAATTGGGAGGATCACTTGCCGGAAATTGGAAGCGCACTCCGTAGTGCATACCACGATTCCATAGGTAATTCTCCGTATTGCGTTCTTTTTGGGCTGAATTTTATCAATCATGGTGCCGAATATGAGATTTTGAGGAAACTAGATTCTCTAGAAGATTCAGAAGTCGAAGTTATTACACGAGAAACTCAACGCAGCCTCGTTCATGCTACCGTAAAACGATTGTTAGTCAACGCGTACGACAAAAATGTACATAATTATAATCTACGGACGCGAGAGAGAACATTTGAGCCTCAACAAACAGTTTTCGTAAGAAACTTTCCCCAAAGTGACGCAAACAAGAAGATTTCGGCTAAATTTTGCGCCAAATTTTTGAAAGCACGTATTAGGAGAAAGATCGGTAACGTGAATTACGAAATCGAAGACTTCAGCGGTAAGCTACTTGGCATCTTTCACGCCAAAGACATTCAATAGTTTTGTTTGTCCACAGGTAGTTTAAGACTTTTTTTTTTCTCGTTTTTTTCCCCAAACAAGGGGGGTAATGAAGCGACTTTGGCGGGCTTCAAGTCGTTCACTTCTATTTTTTTTTGGTTTGGTTTCTTCTCAGATGCATATCAGAACGTCCATCAGCGATTCTGAAAACGGAAAATGATTAACCACAAAGAGACGTGTCCAAATACAAAAAGAAAAAGGATACTTATCTGATAATCCGGGGATATTTTTTTTGTTGGTTTTTCTTCTCCTGTCCATTGTTGATGGTGGATATGGGCAGCTTGATATCAGCGGTGTACAGCAGTCAGTTTAAATACCTAAAATCTAACCCAGAAATGTATGAATAACCAAATAAATAAGTTCTCTTACATAGAAAACTATCACCATAAGTTGTACTAAACAAATTCGAATTATCTGTCAACGCTTGAGTTGCGAATTATCTGTCAACGCTTGGAGAAGTTATGGTCGAAGTCGGGATACGATCCAAGACAGTTGTGCTCTCCGCAGTTGAGAGCTGCAGAAGTGATACATGCAGATGAATCTAACAACAACGAGCATGAGAGGGCAATTTTTCAAGTCAGCGAAATATCGCGCAGACCTTGGGAGACGCGCAAGGGTCCGCAAAAATCTAATACTGCAGAGTCGAGTGGATCGTTTAGCAACCGTCCTTCAACCTCTCAGCGAAGTTTTATGATCTGCTGGAACTGCCGAGACATGGGACACGGGTATCCTGACTGCCCCAAGCCTCACCAAGGTACTTTTTGTTATGGGTGTGGGAAGGCCGGAGTATTGAAGCGGAATTGCGTAACGTGTACTGCTAATCGGGAGGAAAACATGTCGACGAACGCGAGAAGCAGTGGGACGCCGCGTTCGGTGGACACTCCAAGACGTCCCAACGCACTGGAGACAGTGGAGGCTGCGTCGAATACGGAGCCAGCAGCGCACCGTTAACAAGCGAGGAGATGTCGCACAGTCGGTACTGGAAAGAAAGACGAGACATAAAACAAGCAGTACTAGCCGCCAGTACGATACATCTTTCTAGTATCGATACTAGGCCTTATGCGACAGTAAAATTGGGTGACGTGGAGTTCAGGGGATTATTAGACAGCGGTGCGTCGGTCAGTATTTTGGGATTAGGGGCGCTAGAGTTCTTGAGGGAACATAATATTGAAATTCGGGGTGTTAATTCAAGCGTTCGTACTGCCGACGGTACCGCGAATCAGGTATTAGGGTATTGTAATTTAGTTACAACGTATGAAGGTAAGGTATGCAATGTTCGTTATCACATAGTGCCAAGTTTGGCCGAGAGATTATATTTAGGTATTGATTTTTGGGAAATTTTTGGTATTCGTCCCGTGATGGTCGAATCATTAGAGCCGGATCAAGTAAACAGGACTCCTACACATGAGCTATCAGCTGAAGACCGTGCAGAGTTAGAAGAGGTGATAGCGCTTTTTCCGTCGTATTCCAAGAATGGTCTAGGGAAAACGACGATCGAGGAACACTTTATCGATGTGGGAAATACAAAACCAATAAAACAGCGTCATTACCCCATCTCGCCAGCTGTTCAGAAAGAGTTAGATACCGAATTACAGCGTATGCTGGACATGGGGGTGATTGAAGTCAGTAACAGCGCTTGGAGTTCGCCAATGGTGCTTGTAAGGAAGTCAAATGGTAAGATCAGGGCTTGCTTGGACTCCAGGAAACTGAACGCGGTCACAAAGAAGGATGCATACCCGCTACCACACATCGAGGGTCTATTGAGTCGGCTCCAGGAGACGAAATTTATCTCAAGCCTTGATTTAAAGGACGCCTTTTGGCAAATCCCTTTGGATCCTACCTCAAGAGAGAAAACAGCGTTTACCGTCGCTGGTAGGCCATTGTATCAGTTTACAGTTATGCCGTTCGGGCTCTGCAATGCCGCGCAAAGGATGTCCAGATTAATGGACAAAGTCATCCCCCATGAGTTGAGAGACAGAGTGTTTGTTTATCTGGATGATCTTCTGGTAATATCAGCTACCATGGAAGAACATCTGGGTTTGCTTAAACGAGTAGCCAGCCATTTGCAAAAAGCGAATTTGACGATAAATGTGGAGAAAAGCCGGTTAGTTTTAAAAGAGATAAAGTATCTTGGTCATATAGTGGGAGAAAATGGCGTTCGTCCAGATCCGGAAAAGATGTCAGCCATATTGGATTTTCCCTCACCAACCACAGTGAGACAAGTGCGAAGGTTGATGGGTATGGCAGGTTGGTATAGACGGTTTATACCAAACTTCGCGTCTGTAACGTCTGCAATTACTGACTTGCTGAAGAAGGGTCAGAAGTTTCGATGGACCGTAGAAGCACAGCAGGCCTTTGAACAGTTGAAAACAGTTTTGTCCACAGAACCGTTTTTAGTCCATCCCGATTTTAACAGGCGTTTTTACATAAGGTGTGACGCGAGTTGCACAGGTTTAGGGAGTGTCCTGTTTCAGTTGACTGACAATGGAGACGAGCGTCCGTTAGCATTCATGTCCCAAAAGCTTAATGGGGCTCAAAAGAACTATAGTGTGACTGAATTGGAATGCTTGGCAGCAGTACTGAGTGTCAAAAAGTTTCGACAATATATAGAGGGTTTCCCTTTTACTATCATTACGGATCATGCCAGTCTAAAATGGCTGATGCAGCAACGCGATCTAAGTGGCAAATTGGCACGATGGAGTTTGAAACTGCAGGGGTTCGATTTTGATATTGTTCACCAAAAAGGGTCCCGCAATGTGGTACCTGACACGTTGTCACGGGTATTCGAAGACACTCCGGAATTGTTGGTTGAGGAATTGGCTAAATTTGATGATAAACTAGTTTTGGATTCTGAAGGATTCAGTGACCCTGAATATGTAAGATTCTTGACGGCAGTAACGCAAACACCTGACGTTTATCCAAACTTAATAACGAATGACGAACGGTTGTACATTAGATTGGAGCCAAAGAAAAACGAACCTATGAGCAATGTATCGTTGTACAAATTATGGATTCCTCTACCGATAAGATCTGCTATCATTCGCGATTCTCATGATGCTCCGTTGGCTGCGCATGGTGGGTTGAAAAAAACATTAGAGCGGATTCGGTGTTTTTATTATTGGCCGAAGATGACTAGAGACGTCGCAGAATTTGTTCGTGCTTGCGAAACCTGCAAAGCGTCCAAACCCGTGAACAAAATATTAAGGCCACCCATGGGAGAAAGGGTAGATACCGTGAGACCATTTCAAAAATTATATTTGGACTTTTTAGGGCCATATGTAAGGTCGAAGAAAGGGAATACGGTGATTCTTGTGTTGGTGGACCATTTTAGCAAGTTCGTTCTGCTGAAAGCAATGCCAAAAGCTACAGCAGCCAAAATGGTAGAATATTTATATAAGGAAGTATTCTGCGTTTATGGGTTTCCTGAATTAATCCATACAGACAACGGACCTCAATTCATTTCCAAAGAGTTCAAGAATTTCTTACAAATACACGGGGTAAAGCATATGCTTTCAGCATACTATTCTCCACAGGCAAATGCTGCTGAGAGGGTAAACCGTTCTGTTTTAGCAGCTATTCGATCTTACATTGGTTCAGACCACCGGAATTGGGAGGATCACTTGCCGGAAATTGGAAGCGCACTCCGTAGTGCATACCACGATTCCATAGGTAATTCTCCGTATTGCGTTCTTTTTGGGCTGAATTTTATCAATCATGGTGCCGAATATGAGATTTTGAGGAAACTAGATTCTCTAGAAGATTCAGAAGTCGAAGTTATTACACGAGAAACTCAACGCAGCCTCGTTCATGCTACCGTAAAACGATTGTTAGTCAACGCGTACGACAAAAATGTACATAATTATAATCTACGGACGCGAGAGAGAACATTTGAGCCTCAACAAACAGTTTTCGTAAGAAACTTTCCCCAAAGTGACGCAAACAAGAAGATTTCGGCTAAATTTTGCGCCAAATTTTTGAAAGCACGTATTAGGAGAAAGATCGGTAACGTGAATTACGAAATCGAAGACTTCAGCGGTAAGCTACTTGGCATCTTTCACGCCAAAGACATTCAATAGTTTTGTTTGTCCACAGGTAGTTTAAGACTTTTTTTTTTCTCGTTTTTTTCCCCAAACAAGGGGGGTAATGAAGCGACTTTGGCGGGCTTCAAGTCGTTCACTTCTATTTTTTTTTGGTTTGGTTTCTTCTCAGATGCATATCAGAACGTCCATCAGCGATTCTGAAAACGGAAAATGATTAACCACAAAGAGACGTGTCCAAATACAAAAAGAAAAAGGATACTTATCTGATAATCCGGGGATATTTTTTTTGTTGGTTTTTCTTCTCCTGTCCATTGTTGATGGTGGATATGGGCAGCTTGATATCAGCGGTGTACAGCAGTCAGTTTAAATACCTAAAATCTAACCCAGAAATGTATGAATAACCAAATAAATAAGTTCTCTTACATAGAAAACTATCACCATAAGTTGTACTAAACAAATTCCATCATGCAATTTTCGTAAAATCGAGTTTGGTCGATTTTTGTTTACACCCACTTAACCCACTTAACCTCAAAATTTTCAAACGCGAATTAAAAACAAACCCTCATAGAAGGACGACTTAACAAACATTTACGGCAACCACTGAAAACATAACTTTCGACGAGTCACAAATATAGAACACGAAATCAAAAATTTTTTAAATTTTTTTTTGTGTTTATAAGAGGAGGGGAAATTCGGGAAGTTTTGCGCGGGAAAAGTTACTGGCGGGTGGCCGCCCGAAAAGCGTACTGAGCGCCCTCCCGTATTTTTTTGTTCTTTTTATGCTGGTTAGCTGGGAGTTATGAGAAAGGGTCGAAAAAAACTGCTGAAATGGTCATAGAGGGAAAAGGAATTGTTTACGTTTAATTAAGGATGGAATGGGTTGATCGATATTCTGGGCAAAAGGTTTTACCTTGTTTTTCCGCCAGTTTCCGGTTAGCGGAAAACCGCTTTTGGGTTGGAGGAGCTGCGCGAAAAACGGGATTTCGAAAAAAAAAGATTTCGTAAAGTTCGGATCGATTTTCGCTGTTTTTTTCTGAAAATTTTAAAAGAAAGAATTTCAAAATTTTATTTTTTATTTTTTTACTTACCGAGTTGAAGGTTGTGATTTGTTCTGTGAAAAACGAAAGGAGCATCGTTGGATATTTTTTCCCTCGTCGCAGGAGCTGAAGCGCTGCAAATTTTCCGAGCACACACAGGAACTTTTCTTTGTTTCCATATCTCCAGGAAGTATTTTTTATTATTTTATCTTGCACTTATATTTTTGAATTATTTTTTTTTCTATAATTTTGGTTAATGGGTTTTTTTTTCATATTTATAATTTTTTTAGTTTAAGTTTGTTTTTTTTTACTTCTAAGAAAGAAAGAAAGAAAGAAAGAAAGAAAAGGGTGAACAATACGTTGAGAAGGGAGAAGAGTGGGGAAATCACTGTCACGGTTTTCTTTTATAGTTTTATTTCACTCTTTTGGTTCTAGTTTTTCATTTTTTTTCATTTTCATTTAGTTTTTTTTATTCACTGGCACTTGTGATTCATTTTATTTTTCAAATTACCATTTTGGTTTTTTTTTGAATTTTCTTATTTTTTTCACTACGAGTATTAAGTTCTTTTTTAACGCGCTCGACTGATCCGTATTTTTGTTTGGGCGCTAACATTTTTCCGAGTTGCGCGGCAGTAACATCTTGAATTTAATTAAATTTTTGCACAATCACAAAACAAAACAAAACAAACGTCAAACACTCGGAAAAACACGTGCGTGTCGCGAGTCGAAAGAACTCGATGATGATCGCCAATTCGACGTTAATGTCATCGACATAACGATCAAATCGCGAGCTGTACGGGCACCTGAGAGTTCCTACGTAAAAATAATAAGGATTTCTCGGTAGTTTTTGGGGTGTTCACATTGGGAGTTTTTAATTTTGCATTTAGAGTACCTCTATAGTAGAGTGAAGCACAAGAATTGGTGGTATTTTTGCGCGATTTCTTTATCTTTCATATATTTTGCTGCTGTTATAAAATTATATTGAGTCAATTGCTAGTCTAAACTATGTTTAGATAAATACTTTTTAAAAAAAAGGGGTTGTCATGTGGTGATGGTCGAATGTGGAAAACAGTATGCATGCGGTGTTTAAATTGTTTTTTTGAACTGGTTTATATTGCAGAATATTTTTTTCAAGCTCTTTTACAGTTGGCCGAACTCTGGCGATTTAATGCCAAATCTGGGTACCGGGAATAACTGCATAGCCGACAACGTAAAAGAGAGAATGATTAAGCGAAAGTGATTTCGTTACAAAGGAAACAATCTGGAGTCGTTAGATCAGGTGAACGCGGAGGCCAATTGAAATCGCAACTTTTCGAAATAATGCGTCCGCCAAACATGTCCCGTAAAAGAGCCATTGAGCCCACCGCCCGCCGGTTCGTTGTTCTATTGTGTACAGGTCCATTTTAAATTGCCCAAGTCTTCTTAACAAAATGCTGAAACAAAATAAAAAAAATAAAAATAAAAAAAAAGTTATAAAGACTTCAAACCCCTGCGTCTATTCTGGCCCACCCTGTATCAATACACTTTTCGTAAAGCAACTTGAGTGGACTTGAATGACAGTGTGCGACAGTCGGGAATACAACCACCGACCTCTGGAATACAGCCCACGTACAATACCACTAATGTAGGCAATGTTGAGAAATAAAATAACTTTTGCCGAAAAAAGCTGTGTTTTCTTGCCTAGGACGATTACTTTTTAGCCCGCTCTCGTATATTTATCTATTTGCGAACTGGATTACGTGTTCGTAGAGGGTAATCAAAGGGATATTTCAAAACCAACAGCAAACACTGCAACAAATGAATTTTTCATTTGTCTGATTCGATTTCCAAAAGCATAAAAACAAACAGAAATTTTATGCATAGCCTCCACGACACACTAACCCACAGAGTGCGATTCTATAGCAGCTGTGATTATTCAAAACACCAAAGGTTCATCTTAGTTGCCTTAGTTGCAATGTTAGTGAGTAACAAAATATTTATCTTATCCGAAAGGAAGGAAGGATATCAAGAACATTACCAGCTAATCCTCGTGATATCTACGAAGAGCTGAAACGCCCACAAACATTGTTACCACCTCCCATTACAGGAAATTCCAATTTATTTCAAGCAGAATTTCTTATACTTTTAGACTTGCAGCCGTATTCTATCGTTGTGGCATTTGAATCACAAGTCCACAACATTTGATGATCCTGTGACCGAGTTGTGACTAGTCATCGGTCACTGACAGTCGTCAGAATAGGGCTGTTGGTACAAATGGAATCTTACCATAGCAAAAATTGAGATTGTTTTTATCGGGTTACAACACACGAGGGAAGGGAAGAGGGAAGTGAATATGTGTTGAAGTTCTATTTGATTGGAAAATAATTGACTTTTGAAAGGTATGATATTTGGCGATGAAGTAAAAGTTTATTTTTTCCTTAAACCTAAATTCAATAAAAGACCAAATGTTATTACGGAGAGAAACTTTACTACTCACAAGATAATTCTGTTGTTGTTTTCCATTTGATGGTTGGTCAGAAATTTTCCGATGTGTGTTATGAGAATTGAAATTCAATTACAAAAGTCATAACCTTCGATTTATTCGGTTGAATTGGCTTATAAATCGATTCGAAAAGTGAAGATTTATTGGATCTCTTATTTATATATATTATAGGTGTGTAAGTAGAAACTCGGCTTTTTTTGTCAAATTCTTCTTTATTGAAAAGATACTTGTTACAGAGATTATTAATCGAAATATTCGCGATTACTATCTATGGTCTTTTGCCATTTATCGGGTAGATGATGAATACCTTCGCAATTGAAACTTGGTGGTTTCGAAGCAAAGTAGTCATCGAGCCATTTTCGCACATATTCAGCTTTCGTGAACCGCTATTGTTTCAAATATGATGACATCGATTTGAATAAATGGTAATCTGAAGGAGCCAAGTCTGCAGAATAAGCCGCATGCTGTAGAACTTCCCAGCTTAAGGAGAAGACGAGTTCCTGGGTTGCTTTTGCTGAATGTGGACGAACGTTGTCATGGAGCAATATCACCTTCCGCCTTCCTTGGCCGGTAAATGGTCTTTTTTCCTCCAGGGCATCACTTAATTCGATCAATTGGGCCTGGTAGCGTTCAGCTGTAACAGTTTTACCAGGTTCCAGAACCTCGTAGTAAATGACTCCTTTCCAAACCCACCAGACACACAGTAACACTTTCTTGGCATGAATATTCATTTTTGCAACTGATGTTGATGGCTGGCCTGGATCAACCCATGTTTTGCTGATGCAAACCACTTTTTTACTGATGAATGGCTCACAGAATGATCACCTAAAGTCGAATTAATCAATACCATAGTTTGAGCAGCATTTTTTTTCATTTGAAAACAGAATAGGATACAATGACGTTTATGTTGCTTATTGATATCCATCTCTTAAAATTGATGCACACGGAATGACAGCTTGTAAATGACCAAATCTTATGTCATAAAAACAGCAATGACTAAGTTACATATATCCAAAACAGCGGGCGATTTGGATGCGTTCAAGTATGTTTTTAATGCAACCAACTTCAGAGCCGAGTTTCTACTTGCACACCTATTATACAATATATATATATAAATCTGGCTGAATTTACTGGATGTCGTTCGTTATGTTGGCTTTGAGGGCATCAATTGTTCGCGGTTTATTCGCATAGACCTGCGATTCAAGATAGCCCCAAAGGAAGAAGTTTAAAGGAAGAAGTTTAAAGGAAGAAGTTTAAAGGAAGAAGTTTAAAGGAAGAAGCACGTAGCGCCGTCATGTTGGAACCACATGTTGTCGGTATCCATATCATCCAGTTTAGGCCACAAGAAATTACTTATCATCGATCTGTAGCGCACGCCGTTGACAGTTATGGCAATGCCAGTTTCGTTTTAGACGAAGTACGGGCCGATGATTCCGCCAGACCAATATCCGAAACAAACAGTAACTTTCTTGGGATGCTTTTGGTGCTGGTGTATCTCTTGTGGATTGGTATCGCCCCAAATCCGACAATTTTGCTTGTTCACATACTCATTCATCCAAAAAAAAGCCTCGTAAAATTTAGAAAATAAAATAAAATTTAATACAAAATTTCGTGTAAAATAAAATTTGATGATTTTCACACGTTGTTCAACGCTATAACCTTTCATGGTGATTTGCCATACACTACTGAACAATTTACAACAAATTTGACAGATTTTGCTTGCACAACATAGGGTAGACCGGGACTAGTAGACCCACTTTTTATAATCTACTTTATAAAAGTTTTACTGCAATTGTTTCAGGTGTAGTAAAGACGTTTTTGGTTGGTTTATTCAAATGTGTTTCTTAGTCAATCTTTTATTTTGACTAATTATAAATGTTTCAAATATTTTTTTCATTTTAAAAAAAGTTGTTCGATGAGTCGACTAACCCCGTGTCTGGGGCTTGTTGACTCTGTGAACGGGATTATTTGACTCTATACTTTTTATGAGGAAAATGTGTTGGAACATATTAAAAAAACTATAATAATTCTGAAAAAATTTATTCTTTAAAAAATTAATAACATTTCAGATTGCGAGTGTCGTGTCGTTTTCGACAAGAGTCGTTTTACGTGTTGTTGTTGGTAGAAAAACACTAACAACAACACGTAAAACGACTCTTATCGAAAACGACACGACACTCGCAATCGGGGTGTAAATTTCATCTAATTTAAAAAAATAAAATTAATTAACAAAAAAATATAGGTAATTCATATCGAGTCATTTAACCCCAGTATACTGTGAGTCAACTAGCCCCAAGCCGCCATTTTATTTTTAACACACTCGTGAAAAAAAATGAAAAAGTATGGGTCAGAAAATGCTTCACTAACTTGTTAACTCATAAATTTTCACTTGAAATCACTGACGAGTTCAATACAATGAAAGTGTGAGCTACAAAATAATTCAATTAACAAGAATAAAAATTACTCACACGCTTAAAATTTCGTTTTTTCCCCTCACAGTCCAAGAGCACTGTGGTCTAACGATATTGGTTCACTGATAGCTGTCAGTCGACTGAATAAACAGTCCAATTCACGCAGGTTTGTTCTCAACCGTGGTTGACTTAACCGTAATGAGTCTACTTACCCATATAGCCAACTTATCCCGGTCAGCCCTACTTTGAACGTCCTTATTGAAAGACCCTTTATTAAAGCTATTTGAAACAAAAATAGAGACATTGTGAATATTAAATATTTTTGTGTGTCGATCATACTTTGGACACCGAAACCGATTTCGATCTAATTTTCGGCATTGACCGATAAGATTAACTTTTCCTCATTTTTTATCTGTATAATGATAAATCAATTTAATTTTTTTAAAAGCATTTTTTTTTGAATATCTGCACTAAAATTGAAAAAAAAAATTGTTTTGGGTGCTGTCTGTGTGTCACAAATTAAAGCGAGATAAATATTTATTTTATTCAATTTTTTATGCTTTATCTTATTTTAATTTCTGATACAAATTTTTTTTTGCGTTTTAGAGCAGTTTTTTAAACAAAAGATTTTTAAAAAAAAATGTTTGTAGGTATTTGATGTTTGATTACTATTACTTAAAATTAAGAATAACGTTTGTCTTTTGCCACGCCTTTTTAGTCTTCGAATATATATCTTTGCCGATGAGATATCCTTACCGACTTCTTAATGTCAGAATCGGATTCAGCGACTCCAAAAACCCTCAGGAGTAATTTTTCCCCGGAAAATTTGAGGAACAGGATAATAACGGTATCCTTGCAGGACCATCCCTTGTTCTTACAAGGACGAAGTAGTAAAAATATTGTGTTGTAATCGGACTTACCGATGTGTGCAAAATTTCAAGTCAATCGGGTGAGTGGAAATGCGTCAAAATCAGATAGAAAAATTTAACTCTGTCAGACAAACAGACACGACCACAAGCTAAATAAAAGCTTTTTTAAAAAAAGGACAAAAAAGCAAAACCCATATTAATATGATAAAAGGAAGTAGTTTTTTCCTGACAAAGCTACTCAAAAATGAATGTATCGATTTTAATGAAACTTTAGTGTTAGGTTCAGGGTATCATGGAGTATGACATAAGATATGTTGCGTTCGAAAATTCTCCTTGCTTCTTACGTCTTCTCCTGATGCCTTTTGAATCGCTGAATAGATTTGGTTTCGGTTTTCACCATTATTGAGATCACTACTCAAGGAAATTGTTATACTCGTATGGTGAAACCAAAGGGTATATTAATTTTGCCTTACCGTTTGAAACGCCAAGATCCCGTCATCACACAAAAAAATGAATTACACCAGTGTGTTTAGAATGATAAAAATAATTAATTTTTGCATGTCCGTCCGTCCGTCTGTCCGTCCGTCTGTGGCGCGGATTGCGGGCGCACTGATTGAGCTACAAACTTGAAATTTTGCGCAGATCCGTTTTTCGTAAAATGCGAGGCTAAGTTCGTTAATGGGCAAAAATGGACGCATACGAACGAAAACGGTTTTTGTAAATATCTCGAAAACGGTGCATCTTATCAAAAAAGTCCAAGAACAAAAGTTATTTAGGATATGATTCTACATAAAACTCCCATACATCAAAATCCGATTGGAATAAATTTTAAAAAATCTTATTGGAAAGTTTGACTTCAAAGTGGAATTTTGGTACAACTGTTCGAATTTTGATACGAATATCACCATAACGGGTTTTCAATAATTGCCAGATTGGCAATTATAGCTTTTGTTATGTTTACAAATATAGATAGGTAGACTAAACGCGCGGCCGGAGGCCGAAGGAAAGTTCAACAGACAGAAAGACATTTTTGTAATAATGCTCCAGTCGACTCAGGAGTGCTCGATAACTGTTTTTTAAGCAAAAGTAATTAATAGACACCCTACACGTTTAATACATTGAACAATGTATTCATTGTGTCCAATATATTGATCGTGTAAGGACTAGGAAAAATATTGATGCAAAAATGAAGCATTTCATACGATTTTAAGACGTTTGAATATTTTGCAGCAAAAATATTGACCGTGTAAGGCAGGTCTAATAAGAAGTCGAAATTTTTCGTGATTACAATACTTTATTATACTACGTATTACAAAGTAAAATACCCTAAAAATAAACTTTATTGAAGAAAAAAGTTAATTAACTCGGTATTTTATCTTTTTGTTGTTAATCTATTTCTATACGAAAAAATGATTCCTTCAGAAATATTTTCATTTAATTTACAAATTTATCAAAATATCTCCACAAACAAAATATTTTCATCACAAATTTAAACAAATGCTACCTTCATCAAAATAGAAGTGAAAAAATACCTTAGCTAAGTAAACGTGAACACAGAGTTTATTTTTATTAAATTTCCAATTTCATCAGCCAAAAATAATAAATATTCGAAATATTTGTAATCCCAAATTGAAAAGTTAAATCCATTTGAAAGAATCAAAATAAAAAGTTCTGCTTCCTTTCAAATGCGACATAAGACTTACTTAAGGAATAAAACACATCACGTCTTCGATATAGTACAATGTATTGAAAAGTATGTTCAATAAAAAAAAATATGCTGGTATATAAGTATATGTAAATCACCGATACAAGGGAGGTTTGAGTTATTGACTGGCGGCGCTGTTACCTATCAAAAAGGAAGCTATAAGTAGCTAATGCCTTTCAAGAGTAAACTTTGGTTCCTTCTCCCACCAACACCTGAGTTAAAGACGTTTGAAAGGATGCGTAGCTCATCGTCACCAAAGGCCAATGTCGGTGGAGGGCAAATCTAACCCTCTGTGATTAAATCCTTCGCTTATCCCCAAGAAAACCCCATAAACACGATTTCTCCTCTGGAGTCACCAATTCGTCTTCTTTCCTTATATCCTGCACACTTGTGTGGAAGGATTCAAGAACCTTTCATTTTATACCCAATTTTTATCAAATTATTCATTTCTTCTTACTCCCTAGCAAGTCACTCTGCATGGAGTTTACATTGAAATTTAAAGATTGACTTTTTTTGATCCATCCATCCTCTTAAATATCCGCCATCGTCTCGAAATATTGACTGCTCAGTGCTTACAGTTTAGTTTACCTTTGGCCCGATTTATACCTGGAATAAAAGCAAACGTAATACTCACCTGTTTATCTGGTCTCAGTGTGACGTAGATTGAGCAAGCGAGTGACTTTTTTTTTATTATTTTGTTGTATTCATCTGGAACGAAAATTGAGACAACAAGCGAGCATTTCACTCAATCCCATTATTCTTGACGAATTCGGTGTTCGTTTCCTGTGGGATGTCGAATTTTTTTTTATCACGCATTCGATACAGGAAGGAAAGGTAAAAGCAAAAACTCTGGTCGTCGAAATAAACTCAATTGTGAGTGCTTGGGTTAGAAAAAAAATGAAAAAAAAACGAAATCCGTAGGATAACAGAAATATATCCAATTTGCAAACAACCACCTACACTTCAGCTTAACCAAATATACAAACACTCCACCGACATTTCGATCCACAAGCGTATAGAAATGTTTTAACAAATTATTCTTATATACATACGAGTATATTCATTAAATTTATTTGTATATACTTAACATTGATTTTTTTTACATATGATCAGGTGTTTTCAACAGGTGCATTGTAAGTATTTTTGGTACTAACTCTATTAATTGTCAAAAATAAATTTAACTGACAAACACAATTTCATTTACATTCACATATCCTAATATTTCATTATAATTGACTGCTTTCCGGTCCAAATCTTGAGGAATCGCAAAAATTTAAAAAAAAAACGGGTGGGTATTAAAACTATATAAAGGGGAATTTTGGGTATACCGATCCTGAAAGTATACTATACGAATTTTTGGATATGCGAATTATAATCTGATAACTGATGTTAAGGTGCCGCTCCACATGAAAATAAATACGCGAGTAACTCTCAAAAACTCTCGACAGTTACTCGCAGAAGGTTGTCCATTTGAGAGTTAATTTCGGCGATTTTTCTCTTTTCAAGACCAATATCTAGATTTTTTGACATCTTGCTAGTTCTCGAGAGCTGCTAGCGAAATTCAAACGCCGTTCGTATCTGGCGAGCAACTCCCCGAGAGTTCAGTGGGTGCGTGTCGACTAGAGAGTAGAATCACTTTTGACAGCTCGCAGAAACTAGCTCGCGAGTTTTTGCGAGTTTCTGAGAGCGACTATCAGAGACGTGTCCATTTGCGAGTAGCTGCTATCGAGAGGTTCTCTCCGGCATTTACTCTCATGTGGAGCGGCACCTTTATTCAGACCTATTCTGAAAACGACTTTACGTAGTTCACTTTCGTGGTTCTTGGATACGCTACGTCTCAATTGAGTTCAACCGGAAATAACACTTCGCAACGCATTCGATTTTGGCTGTTAAGTGATTCGACCGAGTAACGTTTTTGAGGTTAGAACTACTCGATGCAATTTACTCGCATTTGATGTTGGCAGTGAATCACAAAATGCAAGTTCGATAAATATTTTTTTAAAGGAATATTATTTGGAATAGGAGTGCAAAGAAAATCCGTAAGATAAATTAATAGTTCAAATTTTTGATCACAAGATTGAAGACAAATGCTTACATAGCAGCAGATCACACAAAGAAAAAACAGGGAGCAATCACATTTTTTTGGAATAATATCAGTGGTCACAAGTTGTAAGGGCCTAACTCGACTTTAGCCGTTTTTCAATGTTTTTACAGAATCGTGTTCTCCTTCCAAAATACTCTTAATTCCACTAACCCGTTAGTTTCTACGACCATTTTTGACCGTTATAGGCTACTAACACATGGATCAATAAGTCCCGAGACTAACAATGAAAACAACATTTTTTTTGCAAAATTTTTTTTTATTCATCAATATAATCACCTTTTAGGGTGATACAATCGTCACGCCATGCGTATCCCAAAAAACTGACGCCATAACTTTGCCAGCTGACTGCTGCGTTTTCGGACGCTTCGGACGGCTTTCGCCAGCTGTGCGCCACTCAGATGACTGCCGCTTCGACTCTGGAGTGTAGTGATGTATCCATGTTTCGTCCATGGTCACGTAACGACGCAAGAAATCTTTTTTATTGCGAGTAAATAGCGATAAACAGCTTTCTGAATCATCGACTCGTTGCTGTTTTTGTTTCATCGAAAGCAATCGCGGCACCCACTTGGAAAAAACCTTTTTCATGCTCAATTTTTCATGAAGGATAGTAAATGCACTTCCATATGATATCTGTGTTATCTCAGCAATCTCACGGAGCTTCACTTTACGATCTTTCATTATAATTTTTGTCACTTCACTCACATTTTCCGGTGTAACGGCTTCCACAGGTCTACCCGAGCGTTCCGCGTCATTTGTGTCGGTACGACCACGTTTAAACTCGGCAAACCACCGACAAATCGTTGCTTTTGATGGACAAGAGTCCGGGTAACATTTTTCAATCCATTGTTTCGCTTGCACGGTGTTTTTATCCATTAAAAAACAATGTTTTATCAGAACACGAAACTCGGTTTTTTCCATTTTTTAAACAAACTACAAAACGACTTTACTCCAACCTCGATAACTCAGCTGTTTCTGGTCCGATCGACTTAAAATTTTGACACGTTTCAAGCAAAGGTTAGTACTCTAGAAAGACGTGGTTACTGGTTTACTACGAGCGTCATCTCTGGGTTAGTCTCGGGACTTATTGATCCATGTGTTACATCAAATGGCTAAAGTCAAAAAATTTCCAAGTTGCATTTAGAAGAACGGCTAAAGTCAGATCTCATATATTTTTGTATAGACTTAATCCACTCTTATGGGCGCGAAGCTGCATTGATTCGATCGTTTTTGCACGTGGAGTAGTGGCTTAAGTCGAATTAGTTCATTCTTCGGTTTTAATTTTTCCGAAACGAGCAGGCTAAAGTCTGTTTTAGCCTCTTTTTCAAATCGGGGTGTAGGTTTTTAGGGGCTTAACTTGACTTTAGCCATTGATTGTAGCCATTTCTAAGACATAAAAAAGTTTTGAAAGAGTGGCTAAAGTAAAATAATCCTTAATTTCTCTGAAAATATTAAGTTTGAATAAACCAGATTAAACCAATCGTAGAAAGCTTATTTTTCATAACGTTTTGTAGTTATAGGTTATTGAATTCGGTTTGATACCCCTTTGCCACCAACAGTTAAAATTTCATAAATATTAAAATGCTTCTCCTGAAAAATGAAGAAATTCGACTTAAGCCCTTATTACTTGTGACCACAGATATAATACTGGAATTAACCCTAGACCCGTGTACTGGGCACTGAGTGCCCAGAACGATTTTTTGGGGTTATATTTTCCCATTGTATTTCTTACTTGTTTAACGAATAAACCACATTTTTATAATTTTTAAACAAACAAGCCATACATTTTCTATTAGAATTACATCTGAGTGCCCAAGTACACAATATATGGAAGTTTTATAGTACACGGGTCTAGGATTAAACATCTTAGGCTCACCCATGAAACACACCACAGCATGGAAAGAGGTGTTGTGCCCATTTTTACTTCAAAATTCCTCAAATTACTAGCAAAAAAATAGCCAAAAACAATCAGTTGGCTTCGACAATGTATTTGCATGCGATGTTTTCCGTATTTTTGACCAGCCATTTCGCCGTGTTTGAGAATACACTGATCGCGTTGTGCGTATCGATTCAATCTTTACTATAAAATATTTAGGGGATTCATAGAAAAGTAGGAATTCGTCGAAAATCGCGTAAATTACCCAAAATGACTAACTCTGAATGGTCAAAATTTGAATGGAAATATTTTAACCGATCCTCTTAAGTTTACGCGATGATTTAGGTGTGTAAACAACCTCGTAATATTACGCAAACGTAAAATATGGAGATCTAGAGAAAATGTGAAATTCAATTGCTATAATAAGAATTTCTTTGTTCCCATACTTCAACTAATTTAAATTTTTTACCGATTCTCGACATTTTCAACTTCTAAGTCCGTCTGTTTGTCCGTCTGACGTCTGTCTGTCTGTCCGTCTGACGTCTGTCTGTCTGTCCGTCTGACGTCCGTCTGTCGTCCGTCTGTCCCCATTGTAATGTAAAGGATGTCGAAAAGTGTACAAATACAGTGAGAATAGGTAAACAACGTTTTGCAATAACTTCACCTTACAAACAGGTGGTAGGCGTTAAAGAGATGTTACCCAGTTATTGACATCGTCCTCTTCAACATAATGTACTCTTTTGTAAGTATGGAATTTTCATTCCAGGTAGGACAAGTTCGTCTATCTGTCCGTCTGTCCGTCTGTCCGTCTGTTGAACACCATAACTTTCTCGAAAGGATTAATCTAGAGACTTGAAATTTTTTGCAGTTGCGTTTCTCGTAGATAGCAAGGATAGATTCTTCAACGGACAAAATCGGACCATACCCTCAACTTCTCCCCATACAAATGAACCATTTTTTGCATTTTTCTCGAAAATAGTCTTGTCGAAAAAATTACATAAACATGATGTGTTCAAATTAATATTTTACATAACTTTTCCATGCATTTGAACATTCCTCCTTCCCTCTCCCCTTACACAAACGGATTTTTTCTCCATAAAAATTTTGTCTGTCCTCATATAGAGTATTTGACGATTGCGATCTGACAATTTCAGTTTTCTGATGTTATTTCTGTTTACTTTTAATAATCAAAAAAATTCACATATTGTTTATTTCCTAAAAAATGTTGAAAAATTCTGTTTTGGTCACAGAAAAATAACATCTCTTTAAAAAACGAATATATATCTGCCGTAGATTTGTAAACATTTCGTAAATATTTTGAGTGGTGCCTATATGTGACACATATTTAACCTTATATGTCCATTGATGTTTGAAATTTTACCCTCATGAGTTTTTCATCTTCTACCGCGTTCATTATTCAGTAACAAGATGGAGTCTTCATCTTCATATTCATCATTGCTTGTGTGAAGTTTTTTTCCTTTTTATCTGAGGAAAAAAATCGACAAGTCTCAGTTGCGTATTTTTTGTGGTGCTTTTTCCCAAAAAAAAAATTATCGAATGTCTCCAACGGAAAGCAAAACAAAGGAAAAACATTTATGACTGTCTCAATTACTTTATTTTTCGTGGAAAACAATTTTCTTTCCGGAAATTTGTATCAAAGTGTGCAATAAATTATTTTGTTAAACAATGATAATGGAAAATTTAATAATTTCTTCATTGTTGAGTTTTTTTAGTTTAATTTAAAAAAATCCCGTCCATAATTTGCAGGATGTTGTTTTATTACCAACTGGAAATGTATTTTTTTATAAAATACACGGAAAATCTTTATTTCGTTTCATAAAACATGAACAAAAGATTAACAATAGACCGAGAATTTTTTTTTAAGTTTTAAATGGTTCTGTTTAAAAGTTACAAACATAATAACCGATAACAGTTTAAACTTAGTCATTTCTTAGCTCCTTTAGCAACTTCAATAACTTTTTAAGCACTTTAAAGCAGCCACAAAAGTATCTACTCATCTTCTGAGGACGACGAAGCTTTCTTATAGATTTTGCTTTACGTTTTCAGTGAAATAAAGTTCAAGAAAACATCTCTAATAAGAAAAGTCAGAATAACAGAAACATCGAAAAAGTAAATAAATTGTAGACTGTTACTTGGAAAACTGTATGATAAATCTTAACTTCAGAAAATAAAAATTTCACGAAACGTGCAAAAAGATTGAAATTTCAAACTTTGTATTCTGATAATGGCTCATTAGATGCTGTTAGTAAATTCTTTATTTTTATAGACATTTTTTATTGCAGATTAGCAAACCAAAAGATAACAAAATAGCAGCTTGTATGTTTTATATTTAAAATCAATGGCCAAATATTCGGGTGACCATATTTATTTTGGGTCAATCCGGTACCACTTGAGCGGGAATGGGGAATTTTTGAAACGGAACATCAACGGAACAACATATTTTAGAGCCGGTTCAGATTGGTTGAAATAGTCCGCCTAAATAGGACAGATGAAAAATTGCTCGTGTTCAGATTGAGACTATTTGAACCAGTAGCTGTGAGCAATCAGACTGGTGTGAAACATTTGGGAAACGGAACATTTCTAAAGAATTGCAAGTAATATGTGGCTGCCTTTTGCTCTGCGACCTGTTGCATCGACCACGACCGAAACAATAATGACAATGGAACACATTCAGTGTGGCAGCCAACCAATCAGAGCACGACAGGCGGAACTCTGAGAACGGAGATTTTAGTTTTGAGGATGATTTTCCTATCAGCAGTCCCACTTCCTCACCTTGCCCTAATGTTGCCAGTTTCTGTCCAATTTAGGCGGACTATTTCAACCAATGTGAACAGGCAATTATATTGGAAAATTAAACTTGCTTTTGAACGAAAACCAAGGGAAAATAATAAATAAATTGCGCCGCAGAGGAAATTTTTAAGCATAATGCGTCGGAATGATTATGGGCATGTGTTAATTGCATGCTAATTCCCGTTCTTATTTCAGTTTTGGACAGCTTTCAGCTCGCTGTGTTAAATAAATGAAAACGTACTAGAATTAGCATGCAATTAGGCTTTTTTTTAAGTTTCAGCCAGAGCTTAGGGGAAGACCCTTTAATGTCAAAATATAGCTCAGAATGGTTTCTGTTTCTCACTACCCTTAAATAAAAAGAGCTACACAGTCCCATGCGAAAATTATATAAATTTTTCGCGCTTTTTACGTTGCAGAAATAATTGCAACATAAATTGTAAAAATACCAACAGAAATAAATGCGAAGCAGGTCAATTTTTTTTAGACAAATGCGCGCTTGGTGGAAAATTATTGAAAAAATGCGCCACAGGCGAAAAAATCGAATTTGCAGCAACCCTCCTTCTGCTGAGGGTATGTTTTCCATATTTAGTAACCGTTTTTTAAACAAATAAAGCACAAAAGTTTAGTTTCCGGGACGTCGATACAACATGCCTAAATCCGAAAATGTGGTCACACATATGATCACCCTACCAAATATGAAACATGGATCTAATGATAATATGATTCGTTATCTTTAGTAGAAAGTGGAGTCAAGAAAAATTTATGATTTAAGGACTCTATTCATCCACCTGAGATAGCAACGGATAATTCACAAAAAAGATGGGGAAAAATGGGAGAAAAACCTCTTACTTTCCGCAAATGATTTTCTTTTCTATACGAGTACACGTAGTGGTTTGGTTTTTTTTTTTGCATGTCTAACTAATCGTGTTGGATGTTGCGGAGCGGTTTGGCGGTAAGTGAGCGTTAAATTGCTTCAGGAAAATTGTGTATGGAATGTGCACCACATGATTTTCTGAAAATAAACTTCAAAATGAAGACATTTTGTAAATGACACAGCTTCGTCTGTTTCACCTGCTCTTAAATAGTGCAGACGAGGGAAATTTTCCACAATTTATGATGTTAATTAAAATATCTCCCTCATAAGACGGTTTCAGTGCCATCAGTAAAAGTTTTCCTTTCATTTTATTTAAATGTTATAATTTATGTCACTAATGCAAAAATAATTATATCAATTTTCAATGATTTTAACTTAAAATAGATTTTACAAACTTTAAGTAGCTGCTTTAAAATTGTTTTCATTTTCTTGACATTTTTCAGATTTTCCAACATATTTCAGCGGTGATATAGCAAGGCAGGTCGGGGAATAGGAAAATTTACCCCCTTTCTTAAATCTCAAAGATCGCAATTTTTAAGTCTGAATGCTTTTTGTCATGAACCGAAATTTGCAAGAATTAAAATTTAGAATAAAATCTGTAAACCAGTGTTTCCCAACCTTTTTCGTTGGCGTACCCCCTAGCGGGCTTGCATTTTTTCGCGCACTCCTACAATAATATTTTAGGTTAAAAATGATTTTAAATTGTAATGTTGTGAAAAAATCAGTATTTTGAAACTGTATGGATGGGTTTTACCAAAGATCTTAAAGCCAACAAGAAATACTTTCTTAAACCGAGAAATTTTTTTTTAAAATGTTTTGTTAGTTTTTTTAACTTAGTTATTACAACGCGAAAAATTGTGCCGGTGAATAAATGCCAACTTTGGGATTATTTGGAACCAGTGTGCGTCGATACGGTGATCGTGCTTGATAATTGATGGAGAGGCGATGGCACAAACAGCACAACACAAGACACTAATACTCTAAATACTCTCGTTGTTCTAGGAAAATTTTTAACTACAGTAATCTAGTAATGGTCACAGAGTATTAATTCGTAACAAAAGTAACGGATAGTCAACTACCAAAGATTTATTTTCGACTAGAATTTGGACCCGGCTTCGCCCGGCTAAAAGCGTGAACAGAAAAAAAACTTAGGAAAACTAAATTCATTTGGTTAAAAATTAGGTAGCCTGTATGCTGTTCGTTAGTTTTTTCTCTTCGGAAAATGATTAACCCATTCGGTATTTTGATGCCATATGGCAACGCAGTTAAAAATTTGAATTGACTTATTATTTATTTATTTTCACCACTCTATTCTCATTTAGTGCACCTTTAAGTGCATTTGTCACCCAATTTTGATTTTTTGAGTAAAAAGCTGGACTACAGTGGACGTATTTGTAAAAAATTAAAATTTTTAATTCTTTTTTCCTTTTTTTTTTGTTTTAAATGAATACTGATAGCGTAAACATCATTAATTTGTATAGAGAGTATTTTTAACCCCCATAGAAAAAAACATGTACCGAACGGGTTAACAAACTAACAAAAAATTCCAGCACTTGCATTCGGTATTACTTTACTCCCCTCCGCTTACTCTCCCACCTATCGGGCTACTTTTTAATGGATGTATGTTGGGGCTGGACCCCCGACGAACATCTATGCCGAATTTCAGGCCAATCGGTTCAGTAGTTTCCTCGCGAAAGAGTAACATAGCGCAAAAACTAAGTTTCGAAATCACTTTACCCCCTCCCCTTACTCCCCCCACCCCTCGGGCTACGTTTTAATGGATCTATGTTGGTGCTGGACCCCCGACGAACATCTATGCCGAATTTCAGGCCAATCGGTTCAGTAGTTTCCCCGCGAAAGAGTAACATAACGCAAAAACTAAGTTTCGAAATCACTTTACCCCCTCCCCTTACTCGCCCCACCTCTCGGGCTACTTTTTAATGGGTCTGTGTTGGGGCTGGACCCTCGACGAACATATATGCCAAATTTCAGGCCAATCGATTCAGTAGTTTCCCCGCGAAAGAGTAACATAGCGCAAAAACTAAGTTTCGAAATCACTTTACCCCCTCCCCTTGCTCCCCCCACCCCTCGCGCTACTTTTCCGTATGCCTATGTTTGAACCATAACTACCACAGACACTCATGCCAAAGTTCAAGTCAATCGGTTGAGCCGTTTTTGCGTAAAAGAGGAACAGACAGACAGACAGACACCAACTCATTTTTATATATTAGTATGATATGATATGATTACTTATCAAATTTACTCGTTACAAATCACCGCACCTTGACGAGCCAGGCTAACCAAAAACAAATTAAAATACAAACTAGAACTAGCTTACATTTTCTTTTACCGATGACTTTTGCATCCATCCAACAATGCCGTCAAAGAGATAGAATTAGAAAACACAAACCAAATATCACAAACTGTGCCTTGAGTTTTCATTCTTCTCTTCTTATAATTTTGTCAAGGCGAATACAGGACCGATAGAATCGAGAACACAAAAAATCTCAATCTTGTTCTGTGCAGGCAGAGAGAGTAAATATATTCGGTATATTCGCACAACTCCAGGTAATCGTGCGAATATACGCAAAAATGCGGACCGAACTACGATTACAAGAGAGTGGCGTATTACGACGAGTAATAGCGAAAACACAATGGCGCGTCAACGCGTTCGTAAGCTTTGACATTTCAGCGCGCCAAGTACGCTTTGACAATTGAACGCTTTGAAGCGTCTGTGCTAAAACCTAATAACGCTTCGTAAGAACTACACGCTTCACTATTTTTATTTCAAATAAAATGGAAATAAAGAGTTTATTTGAATTAAAAAGCATTTGGAAGACATAGAATTTGTTGCAGGAGTAGCACACAAAACACATGAATTAAAAACAGCAATTGATGATGGTGAATTTAAGAAATAAATATTGAAAGAGATCCGGACAACTTCTTTATAAAATAAGTGATTTAAATAAAAGCCACGATGATCCTTAGCATCTTTTAAAGTCACTAGAATAATCGGCGAATATATTTGAATTAATTTTACTTTATTTTTTGTCTCGTTATTCCGCATTTTCACACAATTTCGATTTTAGATTGCATAAATATTAATTATTTTTCTCTCATTTGCCCCACCATTTTCGAAAAATCACTCACAATACGCAATTTTCATTCAAATTTCAAAGCGCCATCGCGTCTGAAAGTAGAAAGTAGGTCTACTCCAAGCGTCAGGGCGCTTCGAAGCGTCAAGGTGAAGCGCTATTATAAATCGTTCCATAGTAAGCCACGGATTTTAATTTTGAAGCGTCGAAATGTCAAAGCTTACGCACGCCTTGACGCGTCATTGTGTTTTCGCTATAAAAATGCGGGATTCGAGCAGTGTTGCCGGAGCCCTCAAGCCCAAAATCGCTGAAATGAGGAAAAAAAATCTCAATAGTCTCCAAAATTATAGACAAAAATCGCTAGTTTTGAGACTTTTTTTAATGCATATTTAAACATTTATCTTGTTTTCAAATTGCTTTTATTCTTTGTTTTTAACTATAATAAAATACAATAATAAAAAAACAACTTTGTCTTCTTAAAAAACACAAAAATATAAAATAGTTAAGTTCTTCTTAGAAAAATAATAACTAAATAGACTTCAAGTCAAAATATCTACATAAAATTTACTCACATCTGAGATCAAAGATTTATTTATGTCTAAATCCACTCTTGTTAGGTCTTAATTCAATTTTCATTAATTTTTTGCATTTTTATCTAATGTTCTTGTGTAACATAAATGTAAAAAATTGTGAAAAATGATGTTTATTAGCAAAACACAGTTTTTTTTTAGGAATTTTTTGAAAATCGCTGAAAATCTCCGAAAAGTCCCCAAAAGACCACTAAAATCTCAACACGTGCTTTTTAAGGCTTGAAAGTCGCTAGAAATGAGACAAGTCGCTGAAAATGGCAACACTGGATTCGAGCAATGATTACAAGAGAGTGGCGTATTACGACGAGTAAAAATGCGGGATTCGAGCAATGATTACAAGAGAGTGGTGTATTGAAGGTGTATTTCAATCTTTCTTTTTCTTTGGACGCCAGTAGATTACAAAGAAAAATTACCCCAGAAATGATTTTGAGTTTCCTTAAGCCTTATGTTTTTATCACGAAATTTTGGATATTTGCGTTGATGTAGGCTTCAAGCAAAAAATGTACAAAAATTAATGTTCTTAAATGTTAATCAAAGTTTTTTGTAATTTTGTGTCTTTTTTAAAAGCTTTTATTTAGCTTGCCTTCGTATCTGTTGAGCTATCTGTTTGTTTGCCAGGGTCAAATCTTTCAATCTAATTTTGCCCCACTTCCATTCATCCGCTTTCCTTGAAATTTTGCACACATACGTAAAACCGGTGACAATAAAAATTTCTGTATGGAAAACGTGATTATCCTTTCCCTTAAATTTTCCGGAAAAAATCTCAGCCGGGGAATTTTGGGATTGCTAAATCCGATTCTGGAGTTAAAAAGTCTGTACAAATATCTCGAAGCAAGTCCGTAAAAGTGTCCCGATATTCGAAGGCTAAAAACTATAAACAACCGTGGCGAAATGTCATTTTGGACGATTAGTCATACTAATCGAATGCAACATGACTAAAAAGGTTAAAAAAAATATTTCAAATTTTTTTTTGAAAATCTTTTATTTAAAAAATGCACTAAAAAGTAAAAAATCATTTTTGGGCACTGTGTATCAGAAATAAAAGCGAGATAAAAGGATAAAAAATAAAAAAAAATATCTTTTTATCTGGCTTTCATTTGTGATACACAGTGCCCAAAGAATTATTTTTTTCTTAAAAAAAAATTTTTTTTTTTTGTGATAAAAACATGAATTTTTTGATCCTGCATTTATATTTTACGCGGCTGAAGTTTAAAATATTTTTGTTAAACACTTTTTTATAAAAACGAGTGAAATAAATTACTTGGACTATCATATTTCTGTATCACAGAATTTCCAAATCATTTCTTATAATTTGGCTTTTCAAATTGTGTCCATTATAAATAGGAACCTCTCATAAACTCACTTATGGAATTTGTGTAATCTTCAGCTCATGAAGGAAAAAATATCCATTGAGTAATAGTGTTTGACATATTCATAGGGTGGCCATATGTCCCGGAATGCACGAGACAGTCCTGGATTTAGGAATGTTGTCCCGGCGTCCCGGAAACCAAGGATAAAACTAATCTTTTGAACCGGGTTTTTCAACACTGTAGAAAATGAGTTGAAAATTACTCTAAATATGACGTAAATTCATTGTAAAATTACGTTTCAGTTAGTAAAAATACGCCAAAAAGTCGTAATATTTGGTTTTCCGCATTATTGTCGTAAGTTTACGCAAAACTGTTGAAAACACACTACAAAAAATGATGAATTCTACGCTAAAAGTCGTAATGAAGTAAAATTAGATAAAAAGTTTTTAAAGTGCGCCTTAAAGTCTTAACTTCATGATCATGCCGTTTTAAATTTACCCTTGAACTTACTCCAAAAAGTGAGTAAAAGTTAAACTATTTTTGTCGTGTTTTGTTGATGCGTTTCCTTGTATTACAAGAAAATGGTTTCCTTGTATTACAGATGTCGAAAAGCAATAAAATTTTCTAAAGTGAATTTTGTATTATAACTTATCAAATTGCTAAAAAACGATCACTTTATTTTTTTTCATCTGCTTCGCTTGCAGCACATTTCTTTTTATTTATTGGTATTTTTTCAATTTCCGTTATGATTATTTATGGAACATAAGAAGTGCGAAAAATTAGAGTAAATTTCGGTTGGAACTGTGTAAGTTTAAAAAAATTCGCCTGCGGCGGAAATTTCCTGTTTGTGTTTGTTGTTTTCGTCCAAATCAGATTTTATTTTCTATATAAAATTTATTGTTTCATTGGTGTTCCGTTTCAACCACCGCCCGCGCCCGCACCCCCTCCCTCCAATCATCTTGTCCCGAACAGATCCAAAAAATAGGGTCACCCTACCTAGTCACAAGACATGACCCTATGAACTGTCATATTATGGGCACAAAAGAAAAGGATAATTTATCAATGTTTGGAGAATCAAACATCTGTGGAAAATTGATAACAAAGGGACAAAACAAGAGGTATGAAATTTCCACAAAAGCCTCTATTACCAGCCTTTTAAAGATGCAGAACATCAAACCTCATTAGCATTTAATATCCTGACCTAAATTTACTTCACTGAAATGAGATAAAAAATATCAGTTGTGGTCAACACAAAACTTTCTTCTACAAAATCTACGACCCTGCGCAATTTACGCTAGAGCCCTGTCGCGTTGTCAACCTAAGACGACCTCCCAATAAATTCTTGGTTTATTCAAAAATATCAAAAACGTACAAAATTTGAGATAACTTGAGAACTGTAAAAGATATCAATTTACGGTAAATGGCAAAAATGTAGAAAATGTTAACATCTTTAATTATTCTTTTAACTGATTTGTCGAAAAACCGTTAGTTTGCAAATTATTCGCAAAAATATGATTTTTTACATATTAATGAAAATATCTCAATAACGGTAAAAGATAACGGATAACGGTAAAAGACAAAATTGTGCAGAATTCCATTCTCATTAATTCACTTCATACATTCAGTCAGCAAAAACCCGTTAGTTTTCGAGATAATCGCAAAAAACTGTTTTTTTTTGGAAATAACGGTTTATCTCGATAACAGGTTGAGATATCGAGTTATAGATAAAGACAAAAGTGTGGGAAATTTTATTTTCTCCAAGTTTTGTCATACTTAAGGCCACTAAAAAACGCGTAGTTTGGGAGTAAATCGAGAAAACCGAAATTGCGATTTTTGAAAAACCGCCATTTTGGATACTTCCGGTTAACGGATTTCCACCAAAAGTTGATAGGATCGTCCCATTTCAGGACCCAACATGCCTATAAAATTTCATGGCGCTAGCTCTATTAGTTTTTGAGAAATCTTGTACACAGACTGACAGACAGACTGACAGACAGACTGACAGACAGACTGACAGACAGACTGACAGACAGACTGACAGACTGACAGACAGAAAGACATTTTTTTAATATGACTCCAATCGACTCAGGAGTGATCGGGAAATGTTTTTTAGGTAAATTAAGAGGTCGAAATTTTTCATGAATACAATACTTTATTATACTCCGTAGAAGAAAGTAAAAAACATTCGGATATGCTTCGATAAAATATCACAAGGTCAATAATTTAATGACAAAAAAACGAATTGAAAATTTGTGGAATCATATTTTAATACTTTGGGCATATTTCTTAGTAATAGACATTACATGACAATAAGATCCAAAAAAATTTCACTTCTGTTTTAGTAATTGCACAAAAAGAAATTTTCTTTTGTGATGCTTTTATTTGGTCTTCAAAACACAGAAAAAAAACTTTTTGCATTGATTGACAGCATAACAAATCGATCTCAACTTCTGGATAACGACGACCCTTTTGTGATTATGCCCAGGGGTTCTGTCCCGTGGTAAATTTTTTTCTAACAAGCTCGTTATACTCATCACCCCCATCAGTGGGCAACCTTAAAAGAGTACCGCAAACTTTGATTCTTAGTGACTTACATAAGATTTCATGGCAGGTACTTTCCAAAGAGTTTTTGATGTTTTGTGTATTTTGTCCCCAAAAACCAACTACAAAGATCAATAAAGTTACGTCAAGACAACAATTTCCTTGAAAATAAACTTTTCATGTCGGATAACGAAAGAACTGTTATGATTGTTTACGTTCGAGTTTCTCATGCATAAAATCATAAATTTTAAATTGTAATCCACATTTACTATCTTTAACTATATATGAAATATGTGTACGATTATGATAGGAAATAGTGTCGACTCTAAAGCCCAATTCAGACTTACAATTGCGTTTACGATTGAAGCTTCTCGACCAATGGGATCAAACCTTTCAAAGATAGGAAACAAAGCTTTGATTTTATTGGTCGAGGAAGCTCAATCATAATCGCAATCATAATCGCAATCGTAATCGTAATCGCAAGCAAGTAGCTCGTCGCAATTTGTCACATAGTATTCGTCGGAATTAAGTGTCAGTTTACTGCCGCGAAGTTGGAAGTCGGTTTAATTGTTCAGACATTGAGAACAAATACATTCTCATCAACTAGTGCAAAAAGCTCGGCAACTGTGTGAGTTTCACACTTGCTATTAAATAATTTAAAAAAAAATGCATGACTGTCACTTTATACGTAATAAAGGAATTTTTCGATTTAACTTTTGAACCGAATGTCATATTGCTGTCTGGCAAGTACCAAATACGCGTAGATGACTAACCTAATGACTGAATTTTCATCTACTTGCCGGTCAGTAGACAGTAATGGAAACGGGCCTAAAAACTTTATTATTAGGTACTCTTCCCTAAGTGAGCTAAAATTGAAAAAATCTTAAAAAAAATAAAAAATAAAATTAAATAAATAAACAAAATTCTCTATAAGAAAATAAAACATAAATATTTTCTCTTTTCCCACCTACTATATTTTCGGAACCATGAAGTGAGAGCATCTCTAGTTAAGGCAATCAGAATGTGGTGCCTTGAGAGCGCATTAAAAACACAACTTAAAGTTTCTAAATTGACTTGCATTTTTGAAGGAAATTTCAACTATATAGATAAGAAATTTCAACTATGTATATAGATCAAAAGGATTAAATTATTTTCAATGTGAAATTCAGAGCCATTGTAGAAATTTCTACCTGTTATACCAATGTCGATTATGATGGTGTCGGAGAGTGCAACATTATGAAGAATAGATTGAGTGATACTTGACATTCAATACAAGCAAAAAAAAATGCCCTTAAGTGAAGCACGCAAACATTCATGTTTTCTGGCACTTTAAGTCGTTAACAAGCCACAAACAAGCTATCTAAATAAAGTCCTTGACTTTGGTACTCAAAAGGATTCAAATGCATCGTTACGATTCATATGCTGTGAATAATACTGAAGTTACCAATTTATGTAGGTCACGAGAATACTGTAGATTTAAAAATATAGAATTGAAGTTTTTACTGGTGGATTTTATTATATTCAAGGATGCTGCTCTTCAAATTTGATTACTGAATATTCAGTAATGTTTGGCGATGTTTTTTGATATTAATGGAGATTTCTATATCTATGAGAAGAAATATTCATGTGGAATATAATGCATTTTTTCAGCTGAATTGAGAACTTTTATATTTGCGTTATCCTTTCAGGAATTTCCGTTTTAAATTTTGAAACTCCAACAACAAATCCATGATAAGCGTCCCCGAAGACCCTCAATGCCAGTTTTTACGAGAAAAAATTACAAAAAGAATATTCCCGTTATCCTGACAGGACTCTTTCCGTTCTAAATTTTTAAATTTCAAAACCACATTCGTGATCAGTAGGGCTAGGATAGTTATGCACGAAAAATGTCTAAAATAAGCAAGCAAATATGCACGAAAAATGTGGAAAATAAGCCCAAAAATATGCACGAACTTTGGAGCAAAATTCTTTGATTTGGAAATACAAGAATTTTTTATTCGAAATCCTTTATTTGCTTTTTATTACATTGAATTACAAATATTTGTTTTAAATTTTCAAACAACAAACTTCGCTGTCTGTCTGTAAGAATACATTTGTAATTGGAAAACGATCGCTCCACGTCGCAAGATGTGATCGGAGAAAATTTAAAAGAAGCTATTTCCGTTACGTCTAAACTAGCGTGACCATTTTTTTTTTGGAGCCAAAGGGGGATAAAATGGGGGGGATAAAGGGGGATAAAAAATAAAAATGAAAAAATTGTATTAATAAATCAAATTATGGATTTCTTAAGATTCATTGTATTTTTCTTGGGAAGAGATTTGTTTCAACATATCTTTGTCCTTTTTCAAATAATCGAAAAACTCCAAACAGCTGAGATTGATATTGTTTTTGGTAAAAAGAATCGATTTAAGAGTTTTAACTTGTAAACGAGTCTTTTCCGTCGTCCAAATTTTATTGATCGCCGAGAAAACACGTTCCACTGGTGCTGATGTTCCTGGCAGAACGAACGCGTATTCGACAATAGCCGAAAACTCGAAAAATGGCGTTTCTTTCATAAATAAATCTTGGAAAAAAGGTGGATTTTTCAGGGGGATTTGAGGGATAGCCAAGTCCGAAAGGGGGATAATCCCCCTCAAAGGGGGATAAATGGTCACGCTAGTCTAAACCTGTAATATAGAATCCCCATTTATGATATTATTTATCTTTTGTAACTTGGAGAATTCTTCATTCTTTGTGAGAACGGAGTTTAGTCTGTTTAAAAATTATTTCCGACTTAAACGAGAAAAAGCAGCATGCACATCTTCTACAATTTTGATGCTTTCCGACAGAAGTAGTCCCTTTGATTCCAACTTTTTATTGGCGGAAATCAAACACGCAAAATTGCATTTTATAAAAACCAAGTTAGACTGCACTTCTGACGATTAAAATGAACTTTTGGCTGTTTTTACAGACATCGCATCATCTTCCAAACGACTATCACAACTCAAATCTATATTAAATTGCTAGGGGTGCGTTCGTTTACTAACAGAGAGCTGAGCTGTGAAGTTAGCTTCACTTCAGCATTTAAAAACAACCGAGGTTACAATGGTCAAAATATGGAATTGTGACAAAAGTTAATTTTATTAAAAATTTGCAAGTGGCAAAAAGGCTAAAATAAGCATTTGTTTATTAAAAATATGCAAATGCATATATATATGCTCGAATCCAAAAAAATCGTTAAAATAAGCATTTGCATATGTAAATATGCAAATGCATAACTATCCGAGCCCTAGTGATCAGCAACTCCGAAACATCCCAAATAACATTTCTCACCCACCTAACGGGCAGGCATCAGGGATGGCCCCAATTTGCCTTAGGAGGGAAGTAGATTGGACCAAAAATAGTAGTAGATTGATACTAATAGTAGCAGATTTTCAAAAAAAAACCTTTTCTACCTATGCCGATATACCAATTTGTATAACTAAAGCTAAATAGCTTTATATTCATAATACCAAAATTTGATCAACAAAAAACTTGCTGTAGTTCAGAAAATGACATTTAAAAACTTCTTTTGTATTGCCTCATATTTAATTTCGTTAGAAGCTTTTTACATTTAACATGTATAATAAAATTTTTTGGTTGATTCATGTATTTTACAAAAAAAATAGTAGTAAATTTGATTTACTACGCACTAAGGCTTTTGAAGACGAAAATAGTAGTAGATTTACTACAATTGTAGTAGGGGGACATCACTGGCAGGCATGATAAAAATCTATGTTCTAAAACACCAACCCACCGTTTTTAGACCTCATCTAGTGAGCGCTAAACACAAGTGTATTTTAGAATGACGGAATGTTCAATGTGCGCCCATTTATGAAAGTTGTTTTAATGGTGCCGAAGTGGTAATTTGAGTTTTTAAAGCAACTTCAAAGCAGTATTTCAGCGTGATTCGAAGTAGATTTAAATAGGAAAAAGCGAGTAGTTAATAAAGCACAAAACACAATTGACCCTACACAACATTTACGGCGACATTTCAGATTTTAAACTCATGGAACCTAGTGCTTCTGTACAATCAATTCGACCAACTTTGCCATCGTAAAAAGTTCAATTGAATATATCTTTTGTCGGTCAGCTCGTGGATTGTTGTGATGTTTTACAAGAGCGTCAATCTGTAAAATTCGTAATTTTTATTTTATTGACAAAAAGGGAAAATTTAAAGTTAATGTAAAACCAAACAAAAAAAAATCTTTGCTATTTCGTTCAGTTTGTCTGCAGAATTTTTGAGTTTTCGCTCGTTTTTGAAGAATTGCGCCAGATATTCATCACTCACATAATTTTCGTGGGAAAACCTTTTACAATTTAGAAAGAATTTTAAAGTATCAAAATTAAACTTACCCTTTTATCCTTTCATTTATCGAATGCACTTCTTCTCTGTAACTAGGGATGCAACATCGTTCATAAAACCTCGATATATCGAAAATCGATGTTTTTTTTTAAGGCGACATCGATGTCAAAAAACATCGTCCTGAAAACATCGATACCTCGATGTTTTGAAAAAGTTAAATTTAATAAATAATTTAGCCATCTGGTGGATGCTGTACTGTGGGTGGAGTGCACCCAGGTAGAATTAACACGGTTTTAATTCTTCTTATACGTTGAAAAACTCGTTAGTTTTCGAGATATTCGCAAAAAACTAATTTTTTTGAAATACCGGCATATCTTCATAACGGCTTGAGATACGGAATTGTAGTAAAAGACATAAATGTAGCAAATTTTATTGTCTCCAAGTTTTTAATACCTAAGACTACTGTAAAATATTTAGTTTCGGAATAAATTGCAAAAAAACGCATTGTTTTTAAAAAGACGCCGTTTTGGCTACTTCCGGTTAACGGATTTATACATCAGGATCAAACTTCTCTGTAAAATTTCATGGCTAGCTCTGGTAGAAAGATTAAACCGAAAATTGATACCAAAGAAAATTTAAACAAATCTTTAAGTAGAGTGGCTATATTAATGGGCCTATTCTTAAAATGTAAGATTGCTCTGTATCTGTAACTTTACATTTTCAGTCCACTTTGCTATTCACAAACTGTAACTTTGACATTCTGTATCTGTAACTAGCTGTCAAATCATCTGTAAGTTTATGCCGAGAGAAAACTTATCCATAAGGTTACATTTTTTAAGAAAAATGCAAAATTTTAAGAATAAAGGAAATATGTCGGACTTAATATTGTTGTATAATGGATGGGAAGAAGATTCTGAGTAAGTTAAATAAAAATACTTAGAAAGAAATGTTTATACGATTTGTTATACAGTTCAGAAGAAGCAACTGTCAGGAATCCCTATTATTCAGTTACAGTTTGTGAATACCAATTTGGAATCTAATGTAAAATTAGTATGAATCATGTGGAACATGTAAAGTTACAGTTGCAGATACATTTACATTCGTGAATAGCCCCATAAATATATCTAAAAACTAGTCCCTCTAGTCCTAAAATTAGTTTCTCTATTAATTTTATGAAGAGTAAAGTCCGTAACAGATTGACCGGCAGTAGCAGTAGCAGTGGCAGCAAAATGTTCTGATTGGCTGAAATCCGACAACATGTCGGATTTCGTCGGATTTCAGCCAATCAGAACATTTTGCTGCCACTGCTATTGCTACTGCCGGTCAATCTGTTACGGGCTTAATGTTCTAACATCGTGGATAGCAACATCGATACCTCGATATATCGGCCTGTTCAACATCGAGGTTAAAACTCGATATTTTTCAACGATACCTCGATGTTTTGTTTTGCAAACATCGAGGTATCGTTGGCATCCCTATCTGTAACACGATTAAGTTGATCCGGCGCCTGGCCATGAACGAAAAATATTGCTCGTGTTTACATTGAGATTGGAACTGAAAGCTGAATGCCAAACTTTCAATTTCAATGTGAAACGTGGAAAGTGAACAAATTGACAATCGCTATAAAATACATATAATTCTGTGACAATATGACAATTGAATTTTAGTGATATAAATTTTAAATATCCCATAAACAATAAAAAATGAAAGAACAATTTAAAAATATATTAGGTGCAATTAACTGCTTTCTTTTAAATTTCCCGCAATATTGGTGCTTTGAAAATTGGAATACAAATGACGGTGAAACACAAGTAATTTGAAAATGGAGATTTTAGTTTTGTGGTGCTATTTCCCATTGACATTCCCACTTCCTCGTCTTGCCTGTATTTTGACAATTTTGACAGGTACGGCTAATCTAAACTGGGTCTAAGAAATGAAAACTTCATCCTATCAAAATCAGCGCGAAAAGATTTTTGATCTCGCTCTTGACCTGTGATCTCTTTCTCGATAAATGCTTATTCTTATTTTCTGGTTTAAAGGAATATTTCCAAAGACATAAATTCGAAGTGTTATATTGATCTGAATGTTATCCGTAAATGTTTGACGTTTTTTGGCTCAAAAGCGAAAGTTACAAAACTTTTAGCTTTATTATAAGGTTAGTTTCCAATTCCAACAATTCACGGTTGAAAACAATCCGCCCCTTCATATATGTAGGTGCACAGACCCAAAAAATATTGGAAAGTATTTTGAAATCTTAATATTGTTGTATGTGGACTATGTACAAAATCCCCCAAAGAACAACCGATGTCAATACTTCTGACTGTTAATTTGGAATTCAATTTTCAGGTACGCCACCTGAAAAGAAGGCAAAAAAAAATCACCTACCGGTTTATTGAAAAAGCCATTGAGAAAATAACTTTTACGACTTGATTTCAATATGTTCAACACGCCGTAGCTAGCCCAGCCAATACAAAATGTCTACAAAATGTATACAGAGCGTTTTACGATTTAGGAAAACAAGGACTTTATCAAACAAAACCCGAATGGATTTCCTCCCACAAAGGAAATCATATTTCGCCATTCTGCCCAAAGAAGTCTCCTTCTCACAGACAATTCGTGTGTTTCCCTATTTCCCAAATTCAATTTTCTAATACGAACGAAAAAGAAAAACGCCAGAATGCCAAAAATGAAAATTGCGGCCAGTATAGCCGCCGTGTGATGATAATGTCGTTTCGTAAACAAACAAAACTGAACAAACCAGGCAAGACCCGCAACCCAGGAACAACAACCCAGGATCAGGACCAAGGCCAAAGTGTTTGGCCTGGCCATGACGCGGTAAAAAGGAAACTAAGGAAAAAAGATTCTATCGCGAAAAGTCAGTGTATGCAAACTCGTTCATAAAATACAAAACTTTTTCCATGAATAAAAATTTTTATGTAAATTCTTTTGACTTATTTTTACCACGATTTCGTCGGTACAAAAATTGACTGCCTTCCTGGCAATTATACAGGGCAAAAAAAAGCAATAAAATTGTGCAGATGCAGGGTATGACTGAGTAAAACGGCGAGTATACTTTTTTATACAGAATCCATGTTTGTGCACAATTTACACCATAAAACCGCCTAAGAAAATAAAAATATGATTTTTTTTACGAAATCTGAAATATCTCGAAATTCTGAAAAATTTTGGTTCCTTTTGGTTCCTTCCACTTTACGAATTTCCACCAAACAGTGATAGGTTCGTCCCACTCCAGGACCAAATATCCTTGTAAAATTTTATGGCTCTTTCTGTTTTTGAAAAAATCTTGTGCACAGACTAACAGACTAACAGATTAACAGATTAACAGATTAACAGATTAACAGATTAACAGATTAACAGACTAACAGACTAACAGACTAACAGACTAACAGACTAACAGACTAACAGACTAACAGACTAACAGACTAACAGACTAACAGACTAACAGACTAACAGACTAACAGACTAACAGACTAACAGACTAACAGACTAACAGACTGACAGACTAACAGACTAACAGACTAACAGACTAACAGACTAACAGACTAACAGACTAACAGACTAACAGACTAACAGACTAACAGACTAACAGACTAACAGACTAACAGACTAACAGACTAACAGACTAACAGACTAACAGACTAACAGACTAACAGACTAGCAGACTAGCAGACTAACAGACTAACAGACTAACAGACTAACACACTAACAGACTAACAGACTAACAGACTAACAGACTAACAGATTAACAGACTAACAGACTAACAGACTAACAGACTAACAGACTAACAGACTAAAAGACTAACAGACTAACAGACTAACAGACTAACAGACTAACAGACTAACAGACTAACAGACTAAAAGACTAACATACTAACAGCCTAACAGACTAACAGACTAACAGACTAACAGACTAACAGACTAACAGACTAACAGACTAACAGACTAACAGCCTAACACCGCGTCTTGATTTGGGATTTTTCATCGCAGAGATTTTTGATTGACCAATCAGAGCTCGAGTTGACGGCGAGAAAAAATCCCAGAGATAAATTTCTTGAAATCTTGCAATTGCAAAATTTCTTATATACCTATAACATTAAGGCCCGCTTGCGCGTATTATTCTTAAAAAATTAAGTTGTGGTTAGCCTACTTAAACCGTAGAAATTCTTCGACTTAAATTTTTTAAGTTGTACATAAGTTGCTAAGTTTTGTTGGTGCAAACGGAACAAAGAGGTGTTTCTTTTCGTCTGTTCTTCTGTTTCAGCCTTTTCAATTTCACGTATTGAATTAATTGCGAAAGCGGCGACTAGGTGTTTTCTTTTCATCGCCATTTTGAGTACTAAAATTTCAAGAGATTTTCGGCCCAGCTGTCAAAAAAATCTCATTGCGGTGAGATATTTCTTGGGATGAAAAATTGTTAATCAAGACGCGGTGTAACAGACGGAAAGACATTTTTGTAATAATGCTTCAATCGGCTCAGGAGTGCTCGGGAAATGCTTTTTAGGCAAAATTAAGAGGTCGAGCAATTTTTTTAAAGAATGAAATACTTGTATCTATATATATAGAAATGGATGTTTGCTGGTTTGAGATTACAAAACTATTGGACCGACTACTGGACCGATTTTTACGCGGTTTTTTGCTAAATGATCTGCGTGGCCAGGCTATGTTAGATTTTCAAAATTTGAAACAGAAGGTCCTGTAAGGATGACGCAAATATTTTTGTTCCCCATTTTTCCCCGGTAAAATTGGCATTATGGGGTTTCCGGGGTCGCTGATCACGAATCCGGTATTAGATTGATTTCCAAATTCGAAACAGAAGGTCCTGTGAGGATAACGCAAATCTCCTTTTTCCCGTTTTTCCGGAAAAATCGGCATTAGGGGGTTTTTGGGGTCACTGATCGCGAATCCGGTGCTAGATTTTTAAAATTCCAAACGAAAGATCTTGCAAGGATAACGCAAATGTCCTTTTTCAATTTTTCTCGCAAAAACTGGCTTTGGAAGGTTTTCACGATAATGTTTTTTCCCAACGTTTTTTCCCAAAAGTTTCTAAGTTGTTTATGGTTTCTAAAATTTATACAAAAAACATTAAGCTGCACTCAGAGAAAAAAAATAGTTAATTTTACTATTTTTGGTAGTTGATGTTGATAATTCTACGAATCTTGATGAACATCCAAAAATAGTTAAAGTTGTTAAAGAATAGTCAAGAAATAGTGCGAAATAGTAACCATGTCTAAAATGCTCTCATTTCGGTGTTTACAGCAAAATAATCAATTTTAATTATAACAAATAGTTAAAATACAAATAACTATTTGGTACTATTTGTTTATCGTTTTGTAGTTGAGTTCTCTAATTCCAACTACATAATGATAGGTTTCAGATTTGAAATAATAAAAAAAATTATATAATAGTAAAAATGACAAATTTGTAATAAAATCTATTACAAATTTATTAAAAATTGACTACTTTCTACTGACGCGTCATTTTGCTCCTCGTTTTCCTGTGGTAAAGTTGTGAATTTTTCAAGTGCATTAAATGGAAGAGTCAGATTATCAAGAAGCAGCTGAGGGTGCGCCGATTATTGTGTTGGATCAAACTTCACTGGATCCCCTATTCGTCTTGTTAGATTGTTGGGGTTTATCATCTCTATATCCTATATTCAACGGTAAGATTTTTTTGCCTTTTTTTAATTTTTCCAACATTTTTACTTAGAAATAAAATTCGTTTCTTCCTCAACTTTCCAGAAAAATAAAACCTTAAAGAACTGTGCTATCAAAGAGACAGGCGAAGCAAACCATTTGAAAGCGGAGTGTTCTCTAACTGGTATTATTCATTTTTATGCTATTTTGTTGAATAAAAACTATAACAAGTACAATATTTGCTTTAAATCACAGAGCACTAATACAGTTTTTTTAACTAGACGAACAAATCGAAAATAATAAGAAATTCTTGAAATAACTCCAAGATGATTGGATAAAATGCGTGAGCAAATGGGAAAGTCTACACACGCATTTTCATAAATTTCGTATAAAATTAAAGACAAACATAACGAGAACGGAAATACGACAGAAGGTAATTTTTTTTGTTAGTAAATTTCTCATTTTACATTCTACTTTTTATATAGATTCTCGTGATGCCATCCTCATGCTAATGTGATTTTGAGTTTTTCTTTTGTGATAAATCCTGGTTAAGGTTATTTTTACTGGAAATAAAATATTTTTGTAGCACAACACATTCTGTTTCTTTTTCTGTTGAGTTTCTGTTTTTCAGTAAATTCAGGGCAAAATAATTGAAAAATCATTATTTTTCTAATAATTTTAACTAATTTGTAATAACAGTGATTAGAAAATAGTTGAAAATTACGACTTTTGTAATACACAGTAACTATTTTAAAGTAATTTCAAACACAAAATAATTATTTTGAGTCTGAATTTCTACTATTTCGCAGTAGACTTAGTGAAAAAATAATTGTTTTTTAATAAATATAACTATTTTTAAATTAAATCTATAATAAAATAATTAAAAGTAATGATTATGCAATAAAATTTTACTACTAATGTAATCTGGCAAGAACTATTTTATTGTAATTATTTACAATTTTATATTGTGATCAACTATTCTTTATAATAAAGATCAACTACAAAAGTGATAGTCACGATTTGCCATTACTAAATAATTGAAAAGTTGTTAAAAACAACTATTTTTTTTCTCTGCGTGTGGCAACGAAGGGTCTGCTAGTATCACACCAAAATAATATGTGGTAATATCGACCAAATACGCATTAATGCGAAAATTCTCATTGTTGGATTAACAAAAAATATTATTATTAAAACTAATTTTGCATTTGACAAATTAGTATAATGATTTAACAAACTTACAAACCTAATTTTATAGAACCAACAAAATGAAATTGTCTTATTCTTAAGCTCACACGAAGCGCTAAATTCTTATTTTATCATCTATATGTTGCTGTATTTACAAAAAAATTATGAAATCAACGACTCAAAATTATTAAGATTTAACAATTTTTTTTGTTGTTTTGATAATATTTTCCGTTCAGTGTAGTTACACACTAAATTTTTCATAAGATATCTTATTGAAAAATCCAGCATATTCCACTTCGCTTATTTATTAATTCAACAATAAAAACATCTAAAAAGGTAAAGAATCTTCACTAAATTAATGCTAAAAATGTATACTACGAAAATACAATTTTAATTGACAATTTTCGACGTATTGAAATGGAATTTCATATATTTTGCTAAAATGAACAGGAGTGGAAGTGAAATTTCACCTTGGGCTATCATTTGCGTAATTTCCCTTGGAACTCAACGTACAAAATCTTCAATTTATAGCAAACGGAACAAACAAAATCTTTTGTAAAACAAAATGACTGTTTATAACAAAATTCTATACGTGTTTCCGGTCTTCGTTAAAATATGCTCACGCAATTCAGATATTTTTGAAATTGAAGGCGCATTGATATTTTATTTACTCGAAAAAAATTAGAATTTTTTCATTGTGAGTGTTTTTTCTTTAATTTTTATTTTGCGTGGTACTTGTAAATTAATTTACCTATTATATTTCTTGTTTTTCCAGGTATTTTATAAATATTTTACATGCCAAATATTTTTTTCGTGTCTGTCAATTTCAGAGAAATGAGATTTAAATTTGATTGACTATACGTCCCGAATTAGCCGAAACAGTAGCGGATTTAGGTATGTTGTTCTGCGATCCCGAAAATTAAATTTTTACTCCTTATTACACAATTTAAAGTTATACATATATCTAGTAAACGCTCAAAAACTATATTTGATAAACTTACCTTACTTAGGCTGCGGAATGCTGTAATTATGTCAATGATTTAAATCAAGACCTAGCCAGTCCAGTCTCAAGGGAAAAGTAATTCCATAAATTCAACTGAATGCAAATATAGAGAAACCCGCCGTAATCGTAAATGTTTGCCATATATGCGCTCTAGGTCAAAATACGTTTGACAAAATGAGCCGCAGGGAAAAAAATATAATTGGCAACAACACCCATCCATCGTGGAATATGTTTTGCATATTTAGTGATCGATTTTTTAGTATTTATTTACTAAGGTATAACACTACGTATAAAAATCCGACACAAAAATTTAGTTTGCCACACACCGGGATTATCCCCAGAACGTAAGTTCACCCGAGCTAAAAGTAACTTAATTTGAAATCTAAAAAATCATGAAAATCTGTAAAACAGGGTTTTGGCTGTGGAAACATTTATGGCGAATTCGAATCACAGATTTAGAGTATGCTTTACTCTGGAGTCGAAGAGTGTCTATTTTATCAAGATAACTTTCTTAGAGAAAACATGTCAAAATTTTCGATTTGATTTAAAATCTAGTTCGAGCAATTTTCGAGCAAAAAGAGCAGATCATACGAATACGCCATACGAATACACAATGTTTTTAAACATATGTAATTAGACAGTTCAAGCTTAGACAGTTCCACCTCATTTTGTACCATGTATCTGCTACAAACCGATCGTCAAATGCCGATTTTTAAAACAAGATTTAGGCAAATTGGAAAATTCGTTCACACTATTTCCGGAAAGCGATATTGTAGCCAAATCAGTGACAGCGGGTTCCAATATAAACATAACAAAAGCTATAATTGCCAATCTGGCAATAATTAGAGACCGGTATGGTGATATTCGTATCAAAATTCGAACAGTTGTACCAAAATTCCACTTTGAAGTCAAACTTTCCAATAAGATTTTTTAAAATTTATTCTAATCGGATTTTTATGTATGGGAGTTTTATGTAGAATCATATCCTAAATAACTTTTGTTCTTGTACTTTTTTGATAAGATGCACCGTTTTTGAGATATTCACAAAAACCGTTTTCGTTCGTATGGGGGGTACCCCCCTAATGGTCCCTTTTTGCCCATTAACGAACTTAGCCTCGCATTTTACGAAAAACGGATCTCTGCAAAATTTCAAGAGTCTAGCTCAATCCGTCAACAAACACTGGTGTAATTCGTTTTTTTGTGTGATGACGGGATCTTAACGTTACAAACGGTAAGGCAAATCTAATATACCCTTTGGTTTCACCATACGGGTATAAAAACGTGCCCAATGGAAAAATTCAAAGATTGTAACAAAACGTCTTATATCGACTATTTTCGACCATTTTTTCTAAAATTCCCTACTAAAGTTTTTGGAATGAAAAATTCTCCATTTCTAGCTAGTACTAATAGGAAATTTTATTTCGTCTCTGTCAAAAATCATTAATATTCATAATAGTCAAAAAGAAACTTAAATTGAAATTGTATTGATTTGACATGAAATGGCCCCCTATGAAAAATTAACCATTTGCAACTTATCTTATAAACTGCCCATATCGATTCAGTTGTCAACATAAAACCGTTTTTTAAAGCGAAAATAGAAAAAAAGTGATCACCTTTAGTATCATCTGGGAAGGAAAACATTCCTTTTTCGGCATAAAATTTAAAAGAATATGGGAATGCGATTGTTTGGGAAAGGAACGAAATTGAGCAATATCCCCTTTATATTATACCATTTCGGTGTGGAAAATATCCTTGAAAATCATTCTATGAAAAAGGACTGCGAAATGTCTGTACAAAGCATTGAACAAGAAGCCAGACAACATATGTGATCCCTTTCAATCTACATCCGCTCGCCCGTATTACGTCAAGATTAAATTGATTTTGAATCTAGCCTTTTATGTTCAGCCAATCAAATGGAAACAAAGAATGACCAATACACATAAGGAATCCAGATCGAAGAAATAGGAACGCATAATCGAACATACATACAAAAGTGAAGGATATCTCAAAGCACCAGAAAATACCGATATAGAAAATGAGATCTTTTGGATCAAAACATCAAGAAGGTCCTTCCACATCTTTAGCTATCTGGTCGATTATTTGGGTCACTGGATTTTATGTTAAGAAGCATTTTAATACTTTCAATCTTCTCCAGTGGATGTAAAAAAACCATCTAACTCATAATGAACGAATATGACGGTGTAGATTTTGTCACCTTAGAAACACCTCCTTAAAATAAACGTGCGCTATTAAATGTTTTCACATGTTGCAGTTTAACATAAAATATTTTTAAATCGTGCATTTTATGTAATAGAAAAATCTGTTGATGGCAGATTCTGTTGACGCTCGATGTGTTTTCTTCTTCATCTCAATTTTTTTATCAAAAATTTAATGCAAGTGTTTTTTTTTTGAATTTTTGTTACGGAATTTTTTTTAGAATTGCAAATACTTTTCCCAGTAGGGCTGACTGGGGCTTGTTGGCTATAGGGGTAAGTAGACTCATTGCGGTTAAGTCAACCACGGTTGAGAACAAACCTGCGTTAATTGGACTGGTTATTCAGTCGACTGACAGCTCTCAGTGAACCAACGTCGTTAGACCACAGTGCTCTTGGAACGAACTGTGAGGGGAAAAAACGAAATTTCAAGCGTGCGAGTAATTTTTTTTCTTGTTAATTAAATTGTTTTGTAGCTTACACTTTCATTGTATTGAACTCGTCAGTGATTTCAGTGATTTCAAGTGAAAATTTATGGGTTAGTCGACTCATCGAAGAACTTTTTTTTAAATGAAAAAAAATATTTGAAACACTTATAATTAGTCAAAATAAAAGATTGACTAAGAAATACAACTGAATAAACCAACCAAAAACGTCTTTACTACACCTGAAACAATTTCAGTAAAACTTTTATAAAGATTATAAAAATTTTTTTAAAAAAAAGCTTTTATTAAAAAAGAATGCACTAAAAAGAAAAAAATAATTTTCTGGACGCTGTGTATCACAAATATAAAAGCTTTTTAAAAGCGAGATAAATTTTTATTTTATTGTTTTATGCTTTATCTCGCTTTTTAAAAGCTTTTATATTTGTGATACACAGCGTCCAGAAAATTATTTTTTTCTTTTTAGTGCATTCTTTTTTAATAAAAGCTTTTTTAAAAAAAATTTTTTTTTCTTTTGTTCTTTTTAGTCTTCGAATATATATCCTTACATTTGAGATGTCCTTACAGGCTTTTTAACTTGAGAATCGTATTCAGCGAACCCCAAAACCCGCAGAATATATTTTTTCTCGGAACAATTGAGAAAAAGGATAATCACGTTATCCTTACAGGACCTTCCGTTATCCATACAGACTTTTTAATGACAGATTCGGATTCAGCGA
The DNA here is from genome assembly GCA_964034945.1 of Chrysopilus asiliformis. NCBI lineage: Eukaryota > Metazoa > Arthropoda > Insecta > Diptera > Rhagionidae > Chrysopilus > Chrysopilus asiliformis. Next base: position 47,774,429 of record OZ035960.1, read on the forward strand.
CCCCAAAAACCCCCAGAATAGATTTTTTTCCGGAAAATTTGGAGAAAGGGATAATCACGTTATCCTTACAGGACCTTCCGTTATCCTTACAGACTTTTTAATGGCAGATTCGGATTTAGCGACCTCAAAAACCCCCAGAATAGATTTTTTTTCCGGAAAATTTGGAGAAAAGGATAATCACGTTATCCTTACAGGACCTTCCGTTATCCTTACAAGGACGAAGTAGTGAAAATATTGTATTGTCATCGGACTTATATAAGTGTGCAAAATTTCAAGTCAATCGGACAAGTGGAAGTGGGTCAAAATTGGGTTGCAAGATTTGATCTGACAGACAGACAGACAGACAAACAGACACGAAGGCAAGCTAAATAAAAGCTTTTAAAAAGTGGGTCTACTAGCCCCGGTCTACTCTATTTTATAGATATTTGACATGCCAAAATTTGTTCTCTTTATTCTCCAATTTTTAATAAACCATTTTCCGCAATAAAACATAACAAAAGCTATAATTGCCAATCTGGCAACTATTGAAAACCCGTAATGGTGGTATTCGTATTAAAATTCGAACAGTTGTACCAAAATTCCACTTTGAAGTCAAACTTTCCAATAAGATTTTTTAAAAGTTATTCCAAACGGATTTTGATGTAGAATCATATCCTAAATAACTTTTGTTCTTAGACTTTTTTGATAAGATGCACCAATTTTGAGATATTCGCAAAAAACGTTTTCGTTCGTATAGGGGTACCCCCCCAATGGTCCATTTTTGCCCATTAACGAATTTAGCCTCGCATTTTACGAAAAACGGATCTGCGCAAAATTTCAAGTCTCTACCTCAATCCGTGCGCCCGCAATCCGCGCCACAGACGGACAGACGGACGGGCGGACATGCTAAATTCAACTTTTTTTATCATTCTAAACACACTGGTGTAATTCGTTTTTTTGTGTGATGACGGGATCTTGGCGTTACAAACGGTAAGGCAAAGTTAATTTACCCTTTGGTTTCACCATACGGGTATAAAAATACAAGAACCGCTCTCTGTAGGCTATCTGATTTATACCCAACTGAATATAGGTTTCCTAGACTTTATTGTATTTACACTTTTAGCCGGACAAAGCCGGATCCAAATACTAGTTTACAAAAAATATGGTATCTTTTTATGTGGAACTAGCTTAAGCATCCATAAAAAACGATATATATATACACGCTATGAACTAGACATGGGTAACGCAGTAAAATTTCGTGCGCTGATACAGTAGCGCAAGCGCAGTACACTGTATCAGCGCAGTGCGTTAACGCAATTGCGCCATATGGCGCACCGGTTGGAACCATCGTCATTATGGCTGCGCTTTTTTGCCGCGCTGTCAATTCGTTGTGTGAAACAGTTAATTTTTCGATCAAGAGGAGGAACAAACAAAATAACTCAATACTTCGCTGTGTATCATATATATTTACAATAGACATGCGATACAGTGCTGTGTTGAGTTACTGCGCTAACAAGACCCATGAAAAGAGAATATGTACATAAGAAGAAATTGTATTTTTGGGCTTGTCTATAAGTCAATGTGCGAGAAAGCAAGACAAGGCGATATTTCCCCTCTATCGTATTGAATACATATGTAAAAATTTCCCCAACAGTTGGCTCAATAACCAAGTTGTTTCGTTTGACTCGTTTGCGTTATGTGCGCTATTGCGCTACTAAAATTTTTATTCGCGTATCAGCGCACATAGCGCAGCATACTGTATCAACGCAATGGCGCAACGCAGCGCTGCGTTACCCATGTCTACTATGAACAATAATTATTGGGACGAATTCCTATGACAGCCCCCAAAAAAATAATAATATTTTTTCATACTTTTTAGTCTTCGACTATATATCCTTGCCTTTGAAATATCCTTAGGAACTTTTTGACTTCAGAATCGGATTCAGCTATGCCAAAAGCCCCCAGATGAGTTTTTTCCCCGAAAATTTGAGGAAAAGGATAATCACGTTATTTTTACAGGATCTTCTGTTATCCTTAGAAGGACGAAGTAGTGAAAATATTGTATTGTCATTGTATTGTCATAGGTATGTGTGCAAAAATTCAAATAGACTTTACCGTAACTGGCAAAAAAGCAAACAAATCCGCAAAAAGGCAAACTAAATAAATGCTTTTGAAAATGAAGAAGTTGCGGCCATTTAAAAACTATAATCTCCCGTAAAAATTATGAGAATAAAAAATTTTTAAACTACTGCCCTGCCTATTTTACCTATTAACGCGTAATGCAATTTACCCCCAAGTTAAAAATATTAACAAATAATTTTTCTTGAAACACATCGATATCAAATCACATAAGTATGCATAGACAATCAGTTGCAAAGATCGGTTTTACGAGAATTCATAGTCAGATTTAATCTTAGGTCAGTTTAATGTTTATAAACTTTTTTTTAGTGTTTTTAATAGGGGATTTTCTTATTTTCTTATCGAACTGGTATTACCAGTGACGACATCAAACTCTTGACAAAGTTTATGTTTGATTTCTTTTAAGACTAAATAAACTCTTCATAGACTCGTGTCAGTTGCCGGTGTGCAGACATCATTCATAATTTAATGCCAAGTGCATGTTGAAGCGCTTTAATTATTCTCACGTGGAAGTCATTTACTCGTACATAATTTGTTCAAAAGAACTATTTTTCAATTTATTCAAAAAAAAATCTGAAGTGATAAGTGAAAATATATTAGATTAAGAAATTTGTGCTAAAAAAGTTATTATCGTTATTTTTACAAATAATTATATTATTACACCAATTGAATAGTGGAATTAAATTGTGGAAAATAGAAAATGAATTCTATTATCAGGTGTTTCACACTAACAACCATTTTATTGTTTTTTGTATCTACAAAACGATTTGTGGATGCTCAAGGTAATATTCTTTACATTGCAATTATTTATAATTTTACAACTAACAACTTGTTTTGAATTAAATTGTAAGGCACGTTTAAGAAAAAAGACAGTAGGGAGTGCAGTGCTGTCGAAAGTACAACAATAAAGTTAAGTGCACACGATCTGATCACTGTTCATATTTATGAACATACGCATTTGTTGCTTATTAGATTCAAATGCTCATATGTTCATACAATATATGAAAGGTGTTCACACGATATGAACATTTTGTCCCAAAGCTTCAAATTTTTAGGTGTGTTCATATGTGCTCAAGTGCAATGTGTTCATATATTTTCTGCGCGTATGAACACTGTTCAAACGATATGAACGTTTTGTTCAAATGACAGATATGAAGAATTTATAAGAACATTTGAGCACAATCTTTTCATTTCGTTTTTGCTTTGTTTTGTGAATACTTTGCGAAAATTGATTTGGAGTAAAATGCAAGCCGAAGATAATTGCCTTGCTATAATATTGGCTGCGTATATATTCGAGAGCAGCGACGACGAAACTCAAAATGAAAAATGACACCTATGTATCGCAATTTTCTTTCAATACACGTATAGGCCAACACCAGAAGTCAAGTAGTACGAAACGAGCTATTGGTCTAAACCCTGCGATTTCCAAATGGATTGAGAGCTACCTTTCTGACCGTTCAATACGGGTTGTATTGGACGGTTATAAGTCTGATTTCTTCAAAATTAACTCTGGTGTCCCTCAAGGCTCAGTTCTAGCTCCTACGCTTTTCTTAATATTTATTAATGATCTATTATCTCTCACTCTCAATCCGCTTTACTGTTTCGCTGATTACAGCTCCCTTGACGCCTCCTACCATTTCAGTTCACCTGCCGAATCGAACGCCATTGCAGTTCGATCGAAACGCAGTGAGCAAATTAGATCTTTGAATTCTGACTTAAACACAATTCTGGCTTGGGGCAGAATCAACCGTGTGGAATTCAACGCATCTAAAACCCAATCAATGCTGTTATCGATGAAATGCGAAAAAACCCCCGAAACGGTCGAATTTATGAGTGAGTCCATTAGTGACTCAAAAAACATCAGAATGTTGGGCATCGAAATAAATGAGAAGCTTCAATGGAGTGATCATATTTTCAAAATCATGCAAAAAATATTTCGCACCAGTCGACGTCCTAAACATTTACAAAACCTACATTCGACCGTGACTCGGAAGCCCCAAAAACTGTCCTACAACTGCTGGACCGAATTCAAAAACGTGCGATCCGACTGATTGGAGACAAGTGTTTGACAGATTCACTACCGTGTCTCGAGCATCGTCGCTCTGTTGGGGGTACTTAGCATATTCTATGGATATTTCCATGGGAAATGTTCCACCGAAATTTCCCAACTTATTCCTCCACGGTATATTTTCCCTAGACCCTCTCGTGCAGCTACACGTGCGCACGACTTCTTCCTTGAGCCTCCCCGCTTTCGTACAGTAAAGTTTAGGGGTTCCTTCATTCCGCGAACAACAAGACTTTGGAACAATTTACCATCCGATGTGTTCCCCCCGGACTATAACCCGCAGAAGTTCAAGGAGAACATAAATCGGCATCTCCTTTTGTCCTTCCGACCATCCCGAGCTGTGCTTCGGCATTAAAGGGTCTTCCCCTAAGCTCTGGCTGGATCTATAAAAAAAAAAAGTTGTCCTGAAGATGGTCCATATTAGTCTTCGGGGACGAAGTTGTCCCAAATATTCAATCGTTTGCGGTAATTGTTTTCGTGAGAAATAAATATTTTTCAAACTATTGACGCTAAGTTTCGAGATATTGAAAATCAATAACCAACCAATTCATAAAACTCCATCAAATGTTTCAAAAAAATCCATGGAAAAAATCATTATGTTTGAAAAATACCTTTTTTCTAAATTCTTGTAAATTAATTTTAACGCTTCCAATTCTTCTGGGCTATATGGTTGAAACCTTAAATCGGTTATAACAGATTTGCTGTACCATTTGTAACGTATCGAATTATTCGTCAGTCAAAAAGTTATCAGAAATTTATGAAGACAACGTAATTCATAAAGCAATTTGAAATTTCTTTCGGAATATTGTAATGAAATTGAATCTATTTGAAAGTTTAAAATCACGTCATACAGTATTCCCCAGATAACTGCACACGAGAAAAATGCTGGATTTCTTGTCCAGTTATAAGGGTTTGCGCTTATCCGATACTTCTTTAATGGCATAAATTATGCACTTATGCGGGATCATTTTTACTGTACGAAATTGTGCACTTTTCAGGGTTCCTAATTACAGAGAATTGTGAATTTACTTTCTGGCATTGTAAGATCACAATATAATTCTACCTATAAGGATACATACATACGATCAAGAAAATAAATATAACAAAATAAAATATTAAAAATTATATGCAAAAAAGGATTTGAGCACTTATCCGAGGGAAAATATATAAAGGAGAAACTTAATTGCAGACTATTTTTCCAATTTGTAAAGATTTTTGCCTGCGGCGCTTTTTTTCTTCTACCCGCCCGGCATATCTAAGGAGTTTTAATAATTGCGGGTTACTCGAAAATATAATAAAAAAATGGTGAAAACTTAAGCAAATGTGAAGATTTTTTTTAAGAAAAATGAAGATTTTTTTATTATAAAAAATTATGAGCGACAACACTATAGAAAATCTTCATAAATATATTTGCGTCACAAGTTCAATGAGAACTGGCTTTGTTGATAATCATTCCCAATACTTGAAGAACAAAATGTTTACACTACTAAAAAATAACGAAACATTTTACTACAATTAATTCATACCGATTCATAAAGTCGCGAAAAATTTATTTCTTTAAAGTCTGTTCCCAATGCATGATGAAGCAATAATGAAAAAAAAAATACCTACTTATAGAAATATTAAAATACAATTTTTGTTCTGCAGAACCTGAACGGGGGACAAATTTTACATCAGAATGCGGTTATATCGATCGTGGATTTCTTCGAGATGATGTTTACCGAAGTCGAGAATCACGCTCACTAATTCCTGGCCAATGGCCATGGTTGGCGGGTGTTTTTCGGATAGAAAATTCAAAATCCTACTTTCAATGTTCGGGAACACTAATCAGTTTAGTGGGTATTGCAACATCTGCAGAATGTGTGCACAAGTGTACTGGAGAGGTTTTTCAACCTGACGAAATTGAAATTTATCTGGGGCAGGATAACCTCAACAATCGAACTGCTGGGTTAACATACGCGGTACAAAAAATCGAAGTACATCCTGGCTATGATCCAACGAAATCTAGGATAGTGGATAATATTGCGATTATTTTGTTAAAGGAGGGACTTGTGTAAGTATCCGTTTGGGGGTGAAAATTTACAATTATTTACAATGATTATAACTAGTCCAGGTAAAGTTTGAATAACAGTAGGCAAACATTTACATCGTGTATTCAGAAAACCCAAATGAAATATTCCCTATCACAGATGTATTAACCCTATAATAGCTGTAAGCTTTCTTATGATAATTACCTACCACAATTAAACTTGACAAGACTGTTGAAATCGATTGGTTTTCAGAATTTTTGCATTCCATTTTCAAAATTTTCGCATAAAAATGTTGGAACGTAGAGCACAGCGGGATCCCATACGTGCTTCTTCCTTGCTGGTTATTCGTAGTCAAGGGAAAGATTCGATGTGTTCGATGGACACGATCGGTAGATACTAAACTCAACATGAACTTGCCTTATATGTATACTCCGAGTTCACAAAGCATGTGCTAATTATGAGTGAAAGAAAATTTTTGTATGGAAAATTTGTCTTCGTTGAAATTTCGACTCCCACAAAATAACTGTACATTTGCTGCAGGTATACAGTAAAAATATTACTCCTTATCTTTCCAGTTCAACCGACAATACATTACGCTTTCTACAAGTAAACATATTTCTTGTTTACCTGTGGTAGGGACTTTTCCCCCATTTTTTTTAGTTTGCCTAGTGCAAGTGTAAAGTTTACCTGTTCTCAGTAAATTGTACACCTGTAAGAGGCTTGCCAAAATTTACAATCTCTTACATCACCCCAATGCCAGCCGACATCTTCTAATATTGGAGGCTAACTTCACGTGCTAAGTAAACAAATATCTTATGTATGGAAACTTAGGCGTAAAACCTTTACTCCATATCTCCCAGTGTATGTGTATGTTAGGTCCAAAAACAGAGTTACTTAGGCCCGTTTGCGCGTATTATTCTTAAAAAATTAAGTTATGGTTAGCCTACTTAAACCGTAGAAATTCTTCGACATAAATTTTTTAAGTTGTACATAAGTTGCTAAGTTTTGTTGGTGTAAACGGCACTTAGTAGCGTAGAGACTTGTTCCCTGTCAAGTTTTTTAGGTCCCTGGCAAGATCCGTTGAGTAGGAGGCCTATTATGGAATCCGATCGTAATCGTAACTACCGGAACTTGTGTGTTGTAGGTAGTGTTTTCTACTAACAATAACACGCAAATTCCGATCGTTTGTCAAAGTTCCCAGTTTTTGAAACCATCCCCGTTATAAACCAATAGAGATCCCGCAAAAAAACAACAGGCTTTCCTTTGAGAGTGTGGGGAATACCCAAAAAATGTCATTCGATTTGGAGCCTAGACGATCTCGAAATCTGGTTTGTTTGAAATGGAGTCACCCATTAGTCAAAAATTAGTCAAAAATTAGTCAAAAATTAGTCGACCATTAGTCGACCGATTGAGTTGAAACTCTGTCTCATTTCGAGAAATGAAGGAAACATGAAAATTTTATTACAAATCATGTACTTTCCTTAACAGACTTAACAGACCTGAAACTTCTTCACTAATACTTTTAGAAGAAATAACTGGCCAATTAATTTTCAATATAAAAAATTAACTAAAGCATTTCAATATTTTAGGGAAACAAAATATATTATACCAGTTTGTCTCACATTTGAAAAAGTATTTAAAAATGATACTGGCTTCGTTGGAGGTTGGAACGACAAAGATCCAGATGCGCCACCAAATTTAATGTTTAGCTTCCCATATTCTGGAGAATGCTACGAAAGGGATCCTCTTCTGCACACCATGTCTTCAAATGTATCATTTTGTGCTGGTGATGAACTCGATGAAGGTTCTTGTTTCACAAACAGGGGCAGTGGATTCCTCATTTGGAGCGAGGTTTGGTTATTCCGAGGAATACTTCTTTACGGTGTCGGTAATTCCGGTAACATTTGTACGCCGGATTCGTATTTCGTTTATCTGGACACCAGAACATATTTTTATTGGATGCAAGATGTGCAGCGGAATATTTTAATACCATTTATTATTGCTGGGATTAATTCGTGAGTAATGTTGAATTTCAATAATAACTAAAAAATAATTTATACATCAAGATTTCAGAGTTTTTAAATATCATGATTTACTTCTTATGATTCAATTCGCAGAACCCTTGAGGAAGGTCCATTGGAATATGCCCGAAATATTTCTCATAGTGATTGCGGTGAACTGAATCCCAACCTGACGGCAAAACCTTTAATTTTCGGTGGTGAAGCTATCGATCGAGGCGCATGGCCATGGTTGGCGGCAATATTCAAATACCAAGAGGATACCTTGAGCTTCCTGTGCAGTGGTACTCTAGTTTCGAGGAAGGCAGTCATCTCAGCCGCCCATTGCTTTCGCACAAGGAATGGATTTCTGCAAAGAAATGAGGTTCAACTTTACTTGGGACTTCATGATATCGGAAATGTTAGCCAGGAAGGAGCGGTAAAGGCCAACATAAAAACTATTTTCCTCCATCCAGATTACAATCAAACCGCTATAACAGCTGATGGAGATATTGCAATGGTTATCTTTTCCGACCAGGTCATGTAAGTACTATTACAATTTTATTATTGGTCGATTTTCATAAAATTAGCACTCATGTATATTATTATACGGACTATTTCCTTTTTTTTTCAGGCTATCGGATTACATACATTATGCATGTATATTCGACGTGAGTTTATCAGTCGCCGGGTATGACGGCTATGTCGTAGGATGGGGCCGTTTCGGTCAAGAATCTGATCAGAGATTGTCAAAAACTCCTCATGGTATTACGGTTCCAATTGTAACCAACGCGGATTGCGTGAAATCAAATCCCTTCTTCCAAATAATATCTTCGAATCGGACACTATGTGCTGGTAATAACGATGGCACAGGACCATGTCAAGCGGATTCCGGAAGTGGTCTTATGTTACGCTCACCACCTGGATTTTGGTTCCTTCGGGCGGTTGTATCTCTCTCTTTGGGTCATAACATCGAATATTGTGATTTAAAGAGTTATGTTGTTTATGCCGATGTCCCAAAATATTTAACATGGATACAATCAGTCATAGAGTATTAGTTGGTAATCTGTTGTCGTTTTATCACAAACAGACAATTTTATAAAAATTTTACAAAAGAATATTAGAAAAACAATAAAAGATTTTTTTTTCACGTAATAGATAGCATATTTATTGTGGAAGCAGAAATTAATGCTAAACCTGTACATAAACAAAAAAAAATCGTGTATCCGTATAAAGATTTTTCTTCAAAAATATTTACCAGGAACTTGAAGATTGCTTTGATAAATTTTGAAGATATATCATCAAAAACCACCTTGATCTTCGAAATCATCAGGATCTCATATTGTCCTTTAAATGTAGGATCAATCTCGGTCAAGAGAAGAGGGAGGGAGGGGGGCGCTTGAATTGGAACACTAACGAAACAACAAAGTTTTATGGAAAGAAAATTTTTTTTTAACGAAAACGAAGGATAAAGAATTAATAAATGTACGGCGCAGGCGAAATTTTTTAAACAAAGTGCGGCGCAAAGATTTTAATCAAAAGCTACATAGTCCCAAGCGCAAATTTTCTTAATTTTTTTGGGTTCTTTAATAATAATTGCGACGGAAATCGTGGGAAACACCGTTTTGGAAACTTACAACAATAAACCAGTCGCGGTATCAGACTTTCATTCATTCTCGGAAACTTGGAACAATGAACCCCCCTGAGACCTAAAGACAGTTTCATTCCACAAAAAATTTTTTTTACCAACAATCACCACTTGAATTTCTCAAATTCTCATAATTGCAGAAGAATTGCAACGAAGAAATGAGTACTTTTAGAGGCATAAAAAGAGAAAGAAATACGTCGCAGGCAAAATCTTTTGAAAACAAATGTGCAGATGTGCTGTAGGTGACAGTTCTCACGTATTTTTATGAGTATTATGCGTGTTAAAAAAACGTTGTCGAGCCAAACTGTCGCGTACACAATATGTTTCTCCAGCCTATATGCACTTATGCTCGCAGGAACATTAATATATTTTAGTTCGAAACTGCTGATTGTGTCGTTGAGTTTTGAGTTGTCGTATTTTTAGATAAGAAGGCCGGTAGTTGGATATTGGCAAGTTATCGGTAAAATTAGCGTCATAGGGTCATACTGCAATTAAATAGAATTACTAAAAAAAACATAATGTATGGTATAAAAATATATATCCATCAACAAAATGACCTTCTTCTGGGCTCTCGGCGTGAAAGGGGAGGGGGGAGGGGGTGATAACCCCTGTAACTTCTCTATGGATCCGCGCCTGTGCCTGATGTTCTCACATGATCGAAATTAAATCAAGTCACGATACATCGGCAATTCAAAACCAAGAAAAAATATACTCTGAAAAAATCACTGGTTTTCTACAAATACTAAAAGTTTTCGGAACAGGTTGTTTCTAGAATTCTGGACAGATTTAAGGCCAGCATTTTAATTTCCAGGTGCATATTACGTACAGTAAATGTATTAAAAACGCAGTTTTGTAAGAAAAATTTTCACAGTAGAAAATTTTGGTATAAATTTTATAAATAATGTGGATAAAAATTGATGAATGCAATTTATAAATTTCATAAATCCTATAAGTAGGTATATAATATCCTAATTTTTATACTGTATATGATATATCATATAGAAGTTTATTAGATTCAATATACCGTTTGTAACGCATCGAACCGATCATCGGACACGGTTCGATGCCGTGTCCGAGTGTTTGGGTGACAAAAGATTTTAATTTCCGCATATCCGTCTACCTGCCTGTCTTTCCGTCTGTATGTCTGTCTGTCTGCCCGTCTGTCTGTCCGTCTGTTTGTCCATCTGTCTGTCCGTCTCTCTGTCCATCTGTCTGTCCGTCTCTCTGTCCATCTGTCTGTCCGTCTGTCTGTCCTACTGTTTGTCCGTCTCTCTGTCCGTCTCTCTGTCCATCTGTCTGTCCGTCTGTCTGTCCTTAAACACCATAATTTTTGATAGGATTGAGCTAGACATGAAATTTTTTATAGTTACGTTTCTCATAAATAACTAGACTAACTACTTGAACGGGAAAAATTGGAACATTCCTTCCCCCCTCCCCCTACAAACAAAATAGTTTTTTGCAATGTTCTCAAAAACGTTGATATGAAAAAATTTATAACGGTAAAATTTGCATCGTATCGAGAACTTTAAGAAGTTGAAATTTGTTTAGAATATGATTTTACCCAACTTATTCATACACCAAAATCCAGTTGGACCACTCCTTCCCTCCTCTCTCATACAAATTGAATACTTTTGTTTCTATTTTCTCGAAAACGGTAAGTCATATTGAAAAATGTATAAAAGAAAAATTTATAAAAGTTTGGAATTAAATTTTACATAACCGTTCCATTTCTCCCCCTCCTATACAAACACATTTTTTAAATAAACATTTCGCCTGTCATCATATAGAGTATTTGACGATTGGCCCCTTAAAATTGTTGTTTAAAACACTTTTTTATTAATTTCTTTATTTTATTTCATTTTTTTAGTCTACAATTTCTAAAAAAAATCAGTATTATCCAAGTATACTCATAATAACCGTTTGTCTAATTCTCTTACCTATGAAAAATATATAAAAATTATATAAACAGTTTTGAATAAGAATTTTACATACGCCTTAGTTCCTCTTCTCTGCAGGAAAAGAATAAAAAAAATCATTGTTTAAAAAAGCAAAAGTTTAAAATATGAAAAATTTGATTTTTGATTTGATTGTAAATTCTGGCAAAGCTCGATTTATGCCCAAGGTAAAATTTAAGCCTTTTGCACAAATCGCGTGATTGCAACAATCTAATGCCCATGCTAGGAAAACGTGTTCACGTATTTAATGAAATTTTCTCTTTAAAAAAAATGTTACGACTTTTATTTATAAAGAAGAAAAAAGCAAGCATTGTCTGAATTTAAAAATTCAAAAAAATAATTTGTGAAATAATAATAAAAACTTTACCTGGTCATTGGAGAACCTATAGCAAGGCTAACAAACAGTGCAATACTAATAACTAAAACCAATAAATTTTTCATGTTGACTTTTGTCTAAAAACGAATAAAATTTTCACAACAGCAAAATAATAAATGATACAAAAATTTTGAATTTACTGTTTTTATACACAAAATTTTAACGATTTTTTTGCGAAATCAAACATGTGTGTAAAAACAGACTTTAACTTGCAAACACAAATTTTTTGTATGCAAATTTTTTAAAATAAACTTAATACTGGTAAACATACGACCAGGTTTCTAACATTTCGAATTTTCAACGCCGAATTAAATTTCAATTTTTTTAATGAGTTTTTCTGATGTTTGGAGTGGAATCAAACGATTATAGTGTATTCAGTACGGCTGTTGCTTAGAGTTGGTGAAATTTGGATCATTTTTGAAAAATACTTGAAAAAAAGTGCTGAAAATGATATGATATATCATAAAGGAAAATATTAGATTTAGTATACCGTTTGTAACGCATCGAACGAATCTTCGGACACAAAAATGAACTTCACCAGGGGTGTTGGGGATGACAAAAGATTTTGATTTCCGCATTTGCGTCTTTCTGTCTGTCCATTTGCCTGTCCGTGAACACCAGAACTTTCGAAAGGATTGAGCTAGAGACTTAAAATTTTGTGTAGTTACGTTTCTCGTAAATGCATAGCTTAAATTTTTGAACGGGTAAAATTAGACCATTCCTTCCCCCTCCCCCATACAATAGAAACAGTTTTTTGAAATTTTCTCGTAAATTTCAACATTTTGATCCCGCAACGATGAGAATGCAAAAAATTGATAGATCTCGAGTTATCAGACATGCCTTTTGAAACAATTTTGTTAAAAAATAAAAATGTAAAATAGCGAAAAAGGACATGAAATAAAACCAGCGAAGAGCGGTGGGATTGTTTATTAAATTTGACGAAAAGTAATTTCGAGTTGGCAAAACAAAATACATTTTTATTGTTTTTAAATGTAGTGATTTTTCTTAAGATTTGAGCCGGCCGACAATGAGAATGTTGAGAAATTCCTGAGAAAAGTTGAGAAGTTTTGGGAAATCTATATAAATCGATGAAATATTTCAGCGTGTTTAAGTTGCCTTCGAAGAGTAAAAAAAAATCCTCCTAAATTTTTTTTTAATTACCTTTTCGTTCGAAATGCCACTCGTATTTTTATTAACCGCCAAAAAGGATCACTGATTCTTAATTTTATGCAAAATTTGTAGCTATGTCCTTGAAACAAAAACCCGTTGACAGTTGTGAAACTCAATTTAGCATACATTCAGTGTTCATCCAGCACTTCTGTTTGCGTTGGTGCTTGCAGGATCACAAATAAAACGAAAATGCAAACTGTGGATATGTGTGCAAATTTTCAATATTTTGCTCTGGCAAAAAACGCTCTTTTGCGAAATGCCGCCCTAAAAGTATGATTCGGTTCAAAGAATCTGCATATCATGATCGTAACATGTAAAAGCAAAACTGGAGTGGTATTCCGTAACTTGTTTCAAGCGTTTGTTTCGAGTTAGAAGAACAAGAAGTATTCGCTGTCTCTGTTTTGACCAAAAATAAATGTCAGAGAGAAACCGAGATAGCAAATGCCACTTTTTCTTCCAACTCGAAACAAACGCTGGAAACAAGTTACGGAATATCACTCCTGATTTTTTTTATCTCTGATAAAAAAAATAGCAACACTGAAACTATTAACTAAAAAAATACCCACGTATGGTGAGAAACTCCGTGAAAGACTCATGATTTCTGAAAGTATTTTCTATTACCTCTGGACTAATTTCCACAAAAACAAACTACCGAAAGTTTCAACTCAATCGGTGAGTCAGTTTTCGAATAAATAGCTTTGAAAGCGAAACAAGTTAAGCTAAGACTTGAAATAATATTTTCTGGTATCAAATGGTCATACACGTAAAAGTTTTAGTTTTTTTTTCTTTATATTTCGTTGACAAGAAATTATTAATATTTGATAAAATCAAAAATAGGACTGGAAAATCTTACATTATGGTGATTCCATGTCAAACGGACTAAGGGCTTCGCTCGACCCCCCACCAAAACGAAAAAAAAATTTTTTTTTTGCTTGTGTTCCCTGTAGGGCTGACCGGGGCTTGTTGGCTATAGAGGTAAGTAGACTCATTGCGGTTAAGTCAACCAGGGTTGAGAACAAACCTGCGTGAACTGGACTGTTTAGTCAGTCGACTGACAGTTCTCAGTGAACCAACGTCGTTAGACCACAGTGCTCTTAGAACGACCTGTGAGGGCAAAAAACGAAATTTCAAGCGTGTGAGTAATTTTTTTTTTCTTGTTAATGAAATTGTTTTGTAGCTTACACTTTCATTGTATTGAACTCGTCAGTGATTTCAAGTAAAAATTGATGTATGAGTTAACAAGTTAGTGAAGCATTTTCTGACCCATACTTTTTCATTTTTTTTCACGAGTGTGTTAAAAATAAAATGGCGGCTTGGGGCTAGTTGACTCACAGTATACTGGGGTTAAATGATTCGATATGAATTACCTATATTTTTTTGTTAATTAATTTTATTTTTTTAAATTAGATGAAATTTTATTGATGTTAATCTGAAATGTTATTAATTTTTTAAAGAATATATTTTTTCATAATTATTATAGTTTTTTAATATGTTCCAACACATTTTCCCCATAAAAAGTATAGAGTCAAATAACCCCGTTCATAGAGTCAACAAGCCCCAGACACGGGGTTAGTCGACTCATCGAAGATGATACGGTTGCCAGGGTGAAAAGCAAATTTTTTCTTATTCCCATAGAAACAAGGTTTTCTGCAAATCAGCAATAAAATGCACAGCTGCCGAATTTGCAACAAAATTTTTTTTTTGAAAAAGGGCCGCCTCCGATTCGCGGACGGCGCAAAGAGAAATGAACAAACAAACGCTTTGTCAAATGATCTTTTTTTTTAAAAAAAAAGGGAACGTTTAACTTTTGTTTTCGCCAAATAATTTTTCAGGATCAATGCACAAATCCAAAGTCCAAAACGAAAAATCAGTTAGCCGCTCAGCCCAGTTTCATCAAACAGCAAATTTTTTTTTTAAAAAAAAAGAGTGATTTTTTTTTTTTTTTTTGAAGAGGCTGAGAAGGCAGTTCCTTTTCAAGCCTCGAGGAGTTCAAAGAAGTTTGTTTTACTCCCTTTATAATTTAAAAGTTTTTTTTTATAAAATGTGGTTTTTCGTTTAAAACTTAAAATAAAACATAAAATTTGAACAAAAGTTACAAACATTTTAAAATAAAACAAACATAATTAAATTTAGAAAACCACATAAAAAACTAAAAGAAATAAACGAGGCAAAGATAAATTAAAATTACTTTTTGTGAGAATTTAAAATATTTTAAAATTCCTTGGCTATTTTTTTTATTAACTAAGTGGTAAGCAGTGATTATTTCAAAATAAAAAGTGAAGTAATTAATTTAAACAAATTTGCAGGTCTCACGCATTTTTTTGAGACCACTTAGTTTTTCTTTTGGTCTTTTGTATCAATGGTGAGAAAAGAAAATTGTTCCAGCCAGTGAAGGAAGAAAAATTTGTGCATTGATCCCGAATCCAGTCGCAGATTAAAGGAGAAATTGTGGCGCTTAATTCCATCACTTTCGGGAATCCGCATCAATTGTCGTCACGCTGACCACGGATCGGAGAAGGGGTTAATTAAAAATAAAGGGGGATAAAGTTAAACTTTGTTTTTTTGAATAGTAGAGTAAAATATTTTGTTTGGTTTGTCAAGTTTAAATTAAATTTTTTTGTTAGTGATCATCAAACACTTTGTGCTAATTTACGTAATTTAAGTTTTATTTTAGCAAAAAAATAGGAATCCTGAAGTGTGCGCACATGGTCGGATCAAAAAGGAAATACAAGGTACAATTCTTTCCTGGTGAGTTTAATTAAAATTTTACTATAAATTAAATTATCGCGAAGTGTTTTTGACTGATTTTTACATAAATCGTTGATTTTTGCTTATGAAAGGTTTATTCTTTTGTTCAATTTAAATCTATCAAATTACTTAAAATAATTAAACTTGATTGTTTTATCGTCATAAATTTTTTTTTGGTATTAAATTCATGGTTGTTGCAATATAGGGAAATTTGTTTTATTGCTGTTAAATTGGAACAATTATATTTCCTTGGCCACCTAACCGTATGATGGCTTCTCCCGTGTCGAATCTTACCTTATTTATTTGTTGATCTGCTATTATGTTACAGTGAGAAAGACCATTCCTCCCCCCCTTGATTCGATGACCTAGCGAAGGGTAAAGATCATACTCGCGACGAAGGCATGTCGATTTCTATTTTGTGGTGGACTTTAGCAAAAACCCACACCCATTTCCCCTGAGCTTAGCTGGCTAAGACATGCCGCTAAAGTTCTGCCACAGGCTTTCTCTCTCCTGTCCCTTTGCCTTACAAAGGGGTAGGGAAAGTGGCCCATAATAAAGAACTTTTTTTAAAATGAAAAAGAAAATTTGAAACACTTATAATTAGTCAAAATAAAAGATTGACTAAGAAACACAATTGAATAAACCAACCAAAAACGTCTTTACTACACCTGAAACAATTACAGTAAAACTTTTATAAAGTAGATTATAAAAAGGGGGTCTACTAACCGCGGTCTACCCTACCCTTAAAGGAAATCTTGTAAAATATTTTGGTAGGATTCCTATTGGTTCGTGAGAAAGAGGCAGCTGAGTGAGAGGTGAATGATTGGCACTTTGGAAGACAACATACGGCGTGTTATTGCGAATATATGGCCCTTGATGCTCGAAAAAGTGGTCAAAAATTGGACCGACAGGATGCGCTTTGTAACTGCCAGTCATGGTGCTCATAAACCCAAAATCATCTTTAACTTTTAAATGATAAAGAATTATCTTTTAAATAAAAGCATTTTTTAGATCAAAAGTCAATGTCATGTATTTTTATTTTCATTTATTTTCCGGACACTCTTCAAAATCAACTTAATTAAGCACATCCCAATCGTTTGAGCGTTTTATAAATTATCCGGAGAGAGGTATCGAAGAAGAGAGGGAGATCAATAATAAAAAGTAGCCTATCCATTATTCTCAGTGTTGTGCCGGTTTTTTACGTAAAGTAATTTACCTAGTTTTTTACGCGTAAAAAATTACGCGTAAAAAACCTCAATTTTAACGTAAAAAACGTAAAAAACGTAAAAAACTGTAAAAAACCTAAAGCATTGATGATAAAAAATTTAATAAGTAGCCATTCACTAAATATAGTAATTATTCGTAAAAAAATCATCTTAGAACAATAAAAAGGTTAATAGTCTTCAGCAAACACAGAAAAGTATTCAAAAGCATTTACAAATTGCACTCTTGAAAGTGAAAAAGATTTTAAACTCGGAGTTCAAAAACTGTTTATATCCTTTCATTACATCACGTCCGCCTACTCATTTTAACGTTAATAAATGTGAATAATGTGGAGAGATTTGCGACATATGGGCTATTTTAAAGAAACATATTTGGACTAGTTCTTGCAGCAACAAGCGTAATTTTAAAGTTTGCATCAAAAAATCGTTTTAAAACACAATGAGACTCATTCCGAAGGCCGGAAATTGAAACATAAAATGTATAGCAGAGCCTTGACAAGATCTGAAATTATATTGCAAAACGCCACAAGTTTCCTTCCGACTTTCAACAGGATCATTAAAAAAATACAGCTGTAATTACAGTTTTTGAATTAGAGAGCCTATAATCTAGAGAGTGGACATCCGGACGTATAAAAATGGTCGAAAAACTGAAAAACCTTTGCGAAAATTTCGAAAAATTCACTCATTGTCACAAATAGTTACCAAAATAATTACAATCGGTTAATAAAAGTATAATATTCATGACTGAAGTGTTTAAAAAAATTAAAAAGTTGTGTCCAATTTAAAAAAAGGAAAAGAAATTCAAAAAACTGGAAAAAAGGAAAAGAAATTCTAAAAACTGGAAAAATTCCATTCAAACAACTGTTCTAATTTGAGTTAATAGACTGTCCTACTTAGTAGTCCTACTTAGTGTCCTACTTAGTAGTACAGTCTTAAGTGCTGATGTCCACTCTCTAATCAAATTAGGATCTCTAATCAAATGCTGAGAAAAACTTTAAAACAAACTGTAGGAAATGCGATGTCCCATTTTTTACTATTTTTTAGGTTTTTTACGGTTTTTTACGTTTTTTTACGTTTTTTACCAGTTTTTTACGTTTTTTACGTTTTTTACGTGAAAAATGTAAAAAACTGTTTTTTACGCCGTTTTGCCCAACACTGATTATTCTGCGAGTAACTCTATCCGTGAATAAAGTTTCAACAAAATCGATTGGACCGTGTTCTCGTGATGCCGGAATAAACAGACGGATAGACAGACAGACATTTGAAAGTGTCAAGACTTTTGAAAGAGTCAGAACTTAAACCCCATATGGTAAAAATCTGAACCTACATATCATCAAAATTGCATTACACTGGACTTATATGTAATCCAAATTCAAATCTAATCAAAAACATGAAAAGATTTTAATCCCACACATTTTTTCAAATATTTTTTTAAAATTAAATTTGATTTAAAGCCTACAATTTTTAATAAAATTGTAAATTTTTATATTAAAAATATTTAAGTAGGTACGATATGATTGCAAAAAATATTAAAATATTTCGCATGTATTAAATCGCAATTCAGAATTGTATTATAAAATTGTATTTCCTTATATAATTTTTGAATTGAAAAGAACTACCGGATTTTTTATAATACTTTTCGCGTTGGTCTGACCTTTTCTAATTTGTTGGTATGGGCTACCGGAAAAGTGTTTCTTGCTACAAGTTTGAAAAAAAAACCAAGAAAACACAACATCCGAAATTTGTTTACAAAAAATTAAAAAAAGAAAATTTTCCGTGTTTTGAATTCACCCTAAGCTTATAGCGACAAGGTTAATCGAAATGCGAAACAACAAATATTTGTACAAAATTTTCAACTTTTATTTATTTCTTAAAACATTTTTTTTTATTTCTTTATTTTATATTTTGGAAATTGTACAACATCAGCTAAGCAAAAGTTTCAGGGTCTTTTCACTCATTGGTTTACCTGTTAAAAATATATTAGAATTAAATCAACAGTTTTAAATAAGAATTACACATACCTTTTAGTGGGTTCGCTCTGAAAGAAAAAGAATTAAAAAATTATTATCTAAAAAGGCAAAAGTATGAAATATGGAAAATTTTCATTTTAATTTGACTGTAAATACGCGCAAAGCTCGTTTTATGCTCAATTTGAAATTTAAGGCGTTTGCACAAATCGCATGATTGCAACAATCAAATGTCCCAAAAACATGTTAGGAAAACATGTTTACGCATTTAACAAAATCTAAAAAAAAATGATTCAACTTTTATTGAATTCGAGCATTTGCATAAATCAAGCAATGCGTAAGTCAAGCAATGCGCAAATCGAGCAATGCGCTAATCAAGGTTTGCCTGTACTTTAAAATTTTTAAAAATAATTTGTAAAATATTAATAATAAAATCTTTACTTGGCCATTGGAGAACTTATAGCAAGGCCCACAAACAATGCAATACTAATAACTAAAACCAATAAATTTTTCATTTTGACTTTTGTCTAAGAACGAATAAAATTTTTCACAACAGCAAAATATTAAATGATAAAAAAAATTTGAATTTACTCTTTTTATACACAAAATTTTAACGATTTTTTTTTCAAAATCAAACATGTGTGTAAAAACAGACTTTAACTTGCAAACACAAATTTTTGTATGGAAACACAAATTTTTGTATGGAAATTTTTTAAAATAAACTTCATACTGGTAAACACAGACGGCCGGATTCGTAACTTTTCGACTCTTCAACGCCGAATTAAATTGAATTCGAATCAAATTTCAATTTTTTTACTGAGTTTACTTTAGAAAACTTTTCTTTGGAGTGGAATGGTTTCACGAAAACCGAACACTGGGTACCCGGTTCCAGGTACAAGGACCAAGTACAGTTTTGTAAATATTGCAAATAACACTTTTTAAAAGCTTTTACAGTAGAATCCCGATAATTCGTATTTCAAGGGACCAGCAAATTCATACGAATTAGCGGGATATACGAATTATCGGGGTACGAATTATCGGGATTCTACTGTATTTATTTTGCCTTCGTATCTGCTGTTTGGCTTTTTGTGTGTCTGTCTGTTTGTCTGTCTGTTTGTCTGTCTGTTTGTCTGTCTATTTGTCTGTCTGTTTGTCTGTCTGTTTGTCTGTCTGTTTGTCTGTCTGTTTGTCTGTCTGTTTGTCTGTCTGTTTGTCTGTCTGTTTGTCTGTCTGTTTGTCTGTCTGTTTGTCTGTCTGTTTGTCTGTCTGTTTGTCTGTCTGTTTGTCTGTCTGTTTGTCTGTCTGTTTGTCTGTCTGTTTGTCTGTCTGTTTGTCTGTCTGTTTGTCTGTCTGTTTGTCTGTCTGTTTGTCTGTCTGTTTGTCTGTCTGTTTGTCTGTCTGTTTGTCTGTCTGTTTGTCTGTCTGTTTGTCTGTCTGTCTGTTTGTCTGTCTGTTTGTCTGTCTGTTTGTCTGTCTGTTTGTCTGTCTGTTTGTCTGTCTGTTTGTCTGTCTGTTTATCTGTCTGTTTGTCTGTCTGTTTGTCAGTCTGTTTGTCTGTCTGTTTGTCTGTCTGTTTATCTGTCTGTTTGTCTGTCTGTTTGTCTGTCTGTTTGTCTGTCTGTTTGTCTGTCTGTTTGTTTGTCTGTTTGTCTGTCTGTTTGTCTGTCTGTTTGTCTGTCTGTTTGTCTGTCTGTTTGTCTGTCTGTTTGTCTGTCTGTTTGTAGTCTGTCTGTTTCTCTGTCTGGTAGTTTGTCAGTTAGAGTCAAATCTTGCAGTCTAATATTGACCCATTTTTACTCACCCGATTGACTAGAAATTTTGCACCCGATGACAATACAATATTTTCACTACTTCGTCCTTGCAAGGATAAGGTCAGGTACTAAGAATAACGTGATTATCATTTTCCTCAAATTTTTCGGAATAAATTTGATCTGGAAATGCTTGGGGTTGCTGACTTTGATTCTTACGTTCAGAAGTCTTCAAGGATAACGGAAGGTCCTGTAAGGAGAACGTGATTATCCTTTTTTCTACAATTTTCCGAAAAAAAAATCTCATTTGGGGCCGCTGAATCCGATTCTGGTAATAAGAGGTCTGTAAGGACGATGGAAGATCCTGTAAGGATAACATCATCATTCTCGGCACTACAGCTCTCGAAGAGCCTGGCCCTCCTCAATTTGGGTTCATAACAATTTCTTTCCTGCTTCGCACCTACAGTTTTAGATGGATTGCGAAACATGAATGAATTACAACATTTGTAAAGATTTTACGTTGCAACCTATCAACAGCAGAATCACAGCGTGCGACAGTCGGGAATTAAACCACCGACCTCTGGAACACAGGCCAAGTACTTTACCACTTGGACTACGCAGGATAACACTTTAACTCAAATTTCCTGGGAAAAATATCATCTGTCGATTTTTGGGGTCGCTGAATCCGATTCTGGAGTCAAAAAGTCCGTAAGGATATTTCGAAGGGAATATATACATATATTCGAATACTAAAAAGTATATACAGACGTGGCGAGAGACAGACGTCGTTTTGTATTTTTAGTCATACTTATAAAATACAAAATGACTATAAAGGATAAAATTAAAAAATAAATTTGAAAAAGCTTTTATTAAAAAAAATGTTTAAAAAAAATCATTTCTTGGATGCTGCGTATCAGAAATAAAAGCAAGATAAAAGGATATAAATTAAAATAAATATTTATACACAAAATATTATTTTTTTTTCCTTTTTAGTATTTACATTTAAAAAAAAATAAAAATTGTTTAAAAAAATCGATTTTTTTTTCTTCGTGTAGCTAGCAAGCAACTTTGATCAAAAAATATTGTTGTGTAGAGATCAAAACAAGCATTGGTATGCTGGAAACTAATTCATTGCTCATACAACAACTGAAACGTTTTTGCGATAAGATTTTTTCTACAATATGAAATGGAGATTTATTTGAGATTCAGAGTTGTAACTGATCATGAACATAAATTAAACTTTCTTTGATTTAAGTACGACTTGCTCATGCTTTTCTGCGAATAGTGCGCATTCAGTTATTAATAAGACACAGTGTTTGACACCACACTTTTGTCGAACGTAATATTTTTAGACATTTACAATGAAATATTAGTGTAATACTTTAAACAAGGCATATAGAAAAGTTTAGTGATAAAATTAGAAAAAAAAAATATTAAAGATTTTAGGTGTAATAATGAATATTAGTTTTTCTTGTGTATTTACTGTGTTTTTCCTTTTTCTTCATTATGGAAAAATTGAAGGTATTCCTGTACACTAAATAAAAATTGTGATATCATAAAAATAAATTTTTTTAGCACAATCTGGACCCGTTATTGAATTGCGAGTACTAGAGCATCAAAATAATGAAACCGATCTTCAATGCATAAGGTATGAAATTGAGTATCAAAGTGGATTGCGTAATTCAGTGAAACTATTTAGATATTTTGAAAAGCAAAAACAGCACACTGCAAAAACTGCACATCGTAAAAAAAAATACGTAAAAATCATAATTGATAAAGGATGCTGCAGTTTAAGCAAATTAAAAAAAACTGAATTTACTTAAACATATTTTTTTATTGACACTTTCAGTAAATGTGGTCAATTGGAAGATGATTTCGACCCCAATGAAACAACTTCTTCCGCATCAGGGAGTTTAGAAACACCAACTCAATGGCCTTGGTTGGCAAAGATTTTTCAGCAAACCGAAAGGGATTCCGGTTTATACACATTTAAATCTTTTGGAATTTTAGTTTCGTGTAAAGTAGTTATTACTACAGCAGATGATTATTTAGAAGATGAACTTAACCTGGATGTATACCTAAATCCAGATAAAAGCAATGGGATCATGTCAGTATATCCAGTTGGGCGTATTTATCATCACCCCTCTTATAGATTCGAGGATCCAGAACAAAGGAATAATATTGTCGCTCTTCTATTGATCCGTGATGTAAGGTAAGTTGAGAAATTTAATTTTTTCGCAAAGGGAGAATTTTTTCGCAAAAGGGGATTAAAAACTTAAAAACATTTTTTACTTCTTTCTCTATAAGAAAAACATTAGTTGTGATGAAGACAAAACTTTCCTCTGAAATATTTAGTTTCGGAAAAAATATGTAAAACACAATATTTTTTTCAAATATCTAGAGCAAGCCTGGGCACTCCTTGGCACGTCTGGCTCCTCACAACGATAACATTTTTATTCAAATTTTACGAGAATACAATCAATGTATGAACATTTTTACTCGACTCTCCGACGCAATGATACGTGTTGGTAGACGACGGCCACTTCGGCAGCCGAAATCAAACGATTCACTAACAATCGATGGAGCGAGCCTACGACAGCCATTCAGTATAATTTCTGTTGTTGATTCGTACGGATGTATACATTTGCTCCCCAAAACCCTAATTGCTGCCCAAAGTACACTGACGTACGACATTTTTTCAGAAATTCGATTTTTTTAGTTTTCATTTTCCATTATGAAGCGCTCATATTCAAATTCAAATACTATGTCGTGTGATTGGGAAAACAAATATTTAATAACCACAAATAATTAAAACAGTCAATGTCTAGTTTGCAGTTACATGTCGAATAAAAAATTCAATCTAGAACGCCATTACAACAGCTGTCCTATCAGGTAACTTAATGCAATTTAGCGCATGTTTTTTCGAAGCACAGAACCGAAAATACGTCCCAAAAGTTTTTTTTGCACAGCGGAACTTATTATTTTTGTGTAACCGCATCATGATAAATTGTGTAGTCCACTGTTCCTAAACGTCTCCATCAAAAGCGAAAGAGCGTAAAAAATGAAAAAGATGCGTTTTCTCATTTCGCGTTATAGTATATGAAGAAATATAAAATTTCTTCGAGTAATAGTAAATCACTACATACATGGTGCCCAGGCCTGATCTAGAGATCTGCTAAAGATATGTAGAAACTGTTAAAAGAAAAAATATAGAAAATTTAATATCCTTTAAATTTTTTCTATATTCATTTTTTCCAAAAGGCGCATAGGTTTCGAGAAATTTTGAAAAAACCGTAATTTATCGCAATTAGATTTGTCTTGTTCGCTGTTGGTTTACATTTTTATTTGTTCATCTCTGTTCAGCCGCTAAGCTATGTAAGCTTCCGAGGCAGAAAGAAAAATCCGCTCGAAGATTTGTGTGATAATGCAAAGCCGTCAGATGACGCTTGCATACAGCTTGAAGCTGCTGATTTCGTTAATGGGGCGTATTTTTTTGCAAAATGCCAGCGTCGGAATTATGTTCCCATCCCATAATTGTGGCGTGGCAAATCACTGAAAAGTGTTCCCCACTATGGGTTCATTGCGCATCGCATTCACATAACGGTGATGTGCCGCGACAAAAATTGCTTATCACCGCGATTTGCATGATGACGAAATATGTGAATAAAGACGGCATGGCTGTTTAAAATATTATTTGGGAATGGCTCAATTCTTCCCGTTTTGATATGTGATTTAACTTTTGGTATAAAACGGCTCTGTGCTAAATTTCAAGTTTTTACCTCAATTAGTTCTCGATTTTTCGACTTGCTTTGTATTTCAATAACAAACATTTTATAATATTATGAAGCTATTATAAGGGTATTCACAAAATCGCTGTACTAGAATTTTTATACCCGTATGGTGAAACCAAAGGGTATATTAACTTTGCCTTACCGTTTGTAACGCCAAGATCCCGTCATCACACACAAAAATGAATTACACCAGTGTGTTTAGAATGATAAAAATAATTAATTTTTGCATGTCCGTCCGTCTGTCTGTCCGTCCATCTGTCCGTCTGTCTGTCTGTCCGTCTGTCTGTCTGTCCATCTGTCTGTGGCGCGGATTGCAGGCGCATGAATTGAGCTAGAGACTTGAAATTTTGCCCAGATCCGTTTTTCGTAAAATGCGAGGCTAAGTTCGTTAATGGGCAAAAATGGACCATTAGGGGGGGGTACCCCCCATAGGAATGAAAACGTTTTTCACGAATATCTCAAAAACTGTGCATCCTATCAAAAAAGTGCCAGAACAAAAGTTATTTAGAATATGATTCTACATAAAATTCCCATACTTCAAAATCTGATTGGAACAAGTTTTAAAAAAATTTTATTGGGAAATTTGAATTCAAATGAAATTTTGATACGCCGTTCAATTAAATCACCATACGGGTTTTCAATAATTGCCAGATTGGCAATTATAGCTTTTGTTATGTTTTTATTTGCGGTCTGTTCTCTTTGTTGTCTTACGAAAAGTTGCTCATCATTAACAGGCGAATACTTTCTGTATGAACAGGAACTCACCACAACCTGTTTTTTAAGAAATTGTCATTTCCGCTGACCGGTTATGAAAAATATCATGGCGTATTTGCGAAAAATGTTCCTAACAACAAGCTAGTTGTCCAAACAAGAAAACTTTCCAATCCCCCTATTTGGGAGAAACCCCTCCAAAGCCTAATTTTATATTTATTTTTTCATAACTCAGCACTATAAAGCAGACATCCTATCGTTCAAATTGTTAGTAGATATATAAAAGGTTTCTAGGTGTGACTAATTAGATTTCGTCATAACCTTTGATAACCTAAAAATGACTTCGTTTCAAGGATTCTGGAGGTCCGATTCATGCATCTGTCTTTAATCGCGAATTTGTCTGAAACTGCTTGGTCGATTTTCGTACAACTTTTTTCATTTTGCCTTGACGTCTTTCAAAGTTACAGACAATGGCGATACAAATTAACAAGGAAGTAAAAAATCCTAAAATGAATATTACGCATTTTATTAAAAAAAATTAGATATAAAAAGTTTGTGAATACAAATCTAAAGTTGCTTTTTTAATTTTGTTTTATTCTAATAATTTTTTTTCATATCTCTAAAATTACAAAGAATTCATAAAGAAAAGCATATTTTTGAAAATATTTTTTTTTGTAGTATTACGGCAACTGCTAGACCGATTTGTCTACCGAATCCAGACACGAATTTTGACAATGAATTGGGTTACATATCAACCTGGAATCAAAATGAGAAGCATCAAGTCCTACGAGCGAATCGGACCGCTTGTTCCAAATGGAGACGAACTATAGTATCTGAGAGTCATCTTTGTGGTAGTGAAATTAATTACGAAGGATCGTGTCCATCTAATCGCGGATCTGGTTTTGCTATTAAAGAAAAAGGGCGCTGGGTCCTTCGAGGAATTATCGATTCTTGGCTGGTCCGTCGCAATGCGTTGTGCACAACAACAACATTATTTAAATATTTAGACGTTAGAAAATATTCCGACTGGATAACATTTACCCAGCAGAAATTATATAGTAAAGTGGTGCTAGAATTAATACTTGAGTAACTAAAACACAAACATTTTCTGAGCTTAAAAATTACTAAAAACAAAAAAAAACCATAATATTTTTCCAACAGATCATACCAAAGAAAAGTGTACAATATTAGTGTTGAATCATGCGGAGATGTCCCAATAGAATTTAAAACGAAATCACTAGTTATCGGTGGTGCTGACATCCCACGTGGATCTTGGCCATGGTTAGCTGCAATCTACAGGATTCAAAACAACATTTCTGAACTGATTTGCGGAGGAACACTGGTTTCCCAAAAAACTATCATAACAGCAGCTCATTGTTTCGTTGTTAGGCTAGGTTATTTAAATGCATCCGATTTGAACGTCTATCTAGGACGACATGATATCGCCAATGAATCCGAAGAAGACTCGGTCCGACTAAATTTGCAATCAATTCTAATTAATCCTGACTACAATCCAGGAAGGATATCATCTGATGCAGATATTGCGCTAATTTTCTTCACGGCCGTTACGTATATTTAATTTTTCATTTTGTTATCGGCAACAAGCTATTAGAACTATTTTTGATATTTCAGTTTTACTGATTTTATAAAACCCGCCTGCATTTGGGGCACACAACTGCCTGCAATTGGTGAAGATGGTTACGTCGCTGGATGGGGACGTTATGGAACAGGAGAAGAACGCAAAATATCCAAGACACCACTAAGAATATCAGCTCGTGTAGTAGGAAATGGGAACTGTCTTTTATCAAACTCTGAGTTTAGTAACCTCGTCACAAATAGAACGTTCTGCGCTGGTCATCGAGATGGTACTGGACCATGTCAAGGAGATTCTGGCGGTGGATTGTTAATTAAAAATAGTGGCAATTGGTATTTAAGGTATATCCAGTATTATTACATAATTTTTTTGTTTAATTACATCTAAAAAAAATTTTTTAGAGGTGTTGTGTCAACGTCGTTATCCAATCCAGCATTCACATGTGATTTGAATAGTTTCGTTGTCTACTGTGATGTTGCTGGCCATTTACAGTGGTTGAGTACCACCATACAATATTGAAATTTATCTCAACTTACTGAAAACGAAATGTGGGAAAAAATCATTACAGAAAAAATAAAAATAAAATCGAAATAAAAATGTGTTTTTTTCCATCTACATATATGTATATCTGTGACAAAAAGGCAAAACACCTTATGTCGATATCAAAATACTTATTTTGGCCATAAAACCTGTCCGTTAGGATACCGCGAAGTGTAACTCGGGTATTTTTGGGGTCGCAGATCACGAATCTGGTGTCAGAGTTTCGAAATTCAAAACTGAAGTCCTGAAAGGAATATGGGTATTTTTTTTCAAGTTTTATGTTATTTCTCGGTTTTTTTTTTTTTTTTTTTTTGCTAAAAAACATAATTCGGCAACGCTGGGTATGCAAGCTAGTATATACGAGTATAATTCGTAGGTATTCGTATAATCTCGGTAATTCCTCGTAAACCGCGTAAGTTTACCCTCTCGTAAATGATGTTTCGAAATTTTTATGGAAAATTTTTTAAGCGATTCTGGTAAGTTTACGCGACGATTTTGGTGTGTAAACAACCTCGTAAACTTACGTAAAAAAAAAGTCAAATATGAAAAATTCGAGAAATTGTGAAATTCCGCCATAGATTTGGTTGTGCATGATTCGCGGACAATTTATCGTGAACAATTTATCGTAAAACAATTTATCGTAAGACAATTTATCGTAAGACAATTTATCGTAAAACAATTTATCGTAAAACAATTTATCGTAAAACAATTTATCGTAAACATTTTGTCGTAAGGAATATTATTTTTACAAATTCGGGCGCTGATACAGAATTCACGTACTAGACAAAAGTGTAGCAAATTGAGTTATCTTCAACTTTGGTCATATGTCCGATGTCAATCGGTGTCAACTTTATTGATAGCGTGATACAAAACTTGACGCCAATTGACATTCGTAACACCGATGTATCAACTTAGTTGATAATTATTGAAATATCAATTCTGAATTGACACTCATAATAAGGCCCTTAACCCTTTCGGTACATGTTTTTTTCTGTGGGTTTTAAAAATACTCTGTATACAAATTAATGATTTTTAAGCTATTAGTATTCATTTAAAACAAAAAAAAAAATTAAAAAAAAAATTAAAAATTTTAATTTTTTTCAAATACGTCCACTGTGGTGCAGCTTTTTACTCAAAAAATCAAAATTGGGTCAAAAATGCACTTAATGGTGCACTGAATGAGAATAGAGTGTTGAAAATAAATAAATAATAAGATTAAAATTTTTTAGCATGATGCCATATGGCATCAAAATACCGAAAGGGTTAAATGCTAAAACTTTAAATAAGAATTTTAATTTATTTTACAAAAAATTTAAATGGTTTGAGTAGGGCCACAATGTCCTTATGCTTAATATTGCCGCGGGACATTGTGGCCAACTCATCCAAATATACCGACGCGAACAGTTTAGCGAGACTGGAGCTCAACTTGTTGCTTGCAAGAATGTCCTCTTGTCCGCTACGGTCAACTCATTAGAACATCCCTGTAAGCAACTCGGCTATCAATTTCCTGGTTTTCCGTCGGTTGGTATTTTCCATTTCCACCCATTCAACGCAGGTTGCTGTCATGAATGCCTTGAGAAAAGCATCCTGCGATGAATGTGTCGAAAAGGAAAATATCAACGAGGCATAATCCTGAGCTGCGTCCTGGTCTTCACACGTGCGCATGGCAATATATATGATTTTCCATAAATTGACATACGCACCCTGAAGACCATCACCGCCAAGCTCCTCCAGTCCGGAAAGAAATGATTGTAAAGCCGTAAGTTCGTTTGTCCTGACTTCCCTGGTTCCCGATAAATTTTGAATTATTTTATTTTTTGTTAAAATGGAAAAAATTGGTAAAAACAAACAATTTAAATAATTTTGGTCCATTTTTCCACAATTTCTAATATTTATAATTTTGTTTTTCACAATTTTCTTTTACAAATTATTCACAATTTTTTTTTACAAATTATTAACAATTTTTTCTTATAATTTATATACAATATTTTGTTTATTTAATTTTTTTTACTTATTTAGCTCCTGAAACACGTCCTGCTGCCTCGAAAAAAATTCAATAATGAAAGATTCAATACATATCAAAACGCCTACTAATCTGCGTATTGACAAGTATTGATGAAAACGTCATGAAAACGTCATCAATACTTGTCAATACGCAGATTAGCAGGCGTTGAATTTTATAAATGTGACGTTTCTGTCAATGATTCAAAAACCGCTAATTTTCAAAAAAAAGTCAGAGTTTTTAATGTCAATATCTCGAGAACGAATAAAGATAATGACTAACTGTAAAAAGGAAATTGTGAGGACTATTGTTACCTTTAATTTATCTCTTACATTGCACTACAAAAAACAGCTAGTTTTAAAGAAATACGACTAATTTCGTTAATTTTAGTTTTTCATGATTTACTCCGAAACTAAGCGTTTTTCGATGGTCTTACATATGACTAAAGTAGAAGATAACTCAATTTGCTACACTTTTGTCTAGTATGTGAATTCTGTATCTCAAACCGTTATCAAGATATACCGGATTTAGCACAAATTTTCGATCTAAAACCGCGAAAAAACTTCATCACGGCATATCTCGATAACGGTTCGAGATACAGAATTCACGTACTAGACAAAAGTGTAGCAAATTGCAAAGTGTAGCAAATTCAACTTTGGTCATAAGTAAGACCATTGAAAAACGCTTAGTTTCGGAGTAAATAAAAAAAACCAAAATTAACGAAACTAGAAAAATCAAATTTTCAGATATTAATGTCAATATCTCGAAAACGCATAAAGATAAAGGTTATCTGTAATTTTCACTAATCCCAAAATCACTAAGAGCGGTTTACACAAACGAAACATAGCAACTTATGTCGAACTTAAATTTGTCATGTGCCAGAATTTCTATGGTTTAAGAAGGCTAAGCATAACTTAAATAGTTATTACTTGTATCAGTAAACGGGCCTTAGAACACTAAGGCCCGTTTGCTGAAACAAGTCATAACAATTTAAGTTGTGCTTAGCCTACTTAAACCATAGAAATTCTGGGTCTTAAATAATTTAAGTTGAACATAAGACACTTGGACTTGTTTCAGCAAACGGGCCTAAGCACTACATATTCTAATCACTTGCACACCATTTTTCAACAGTTTTTATATCCGTATGGTGAAACCAAAGTGTATTTTAAATTTGCCTTACCGTTTGTAACGCCAAGATCCCATCATCACACACAAAAATGAATTACACCAGCGTGTTTAGAATGATATAAAAAATTGAATTTTGCATTTCAATTCCGTCCGTCCGTCTGTTCTTACGTCCGTCTGTCCGTCCATCTGTGGGGCGGATTGCGGGCGCACAGATTGAGCTAGAGACTTGAAATTTTCGCATATTCATTTTTCGCAAAATGAAAGGCTAAGTTCGTTCATGGGCAAAAATTAACCATTAGGGGGGGTACCCCCATACGAACGAAAACGTTTTTTGTGAATATCTCAAAAACGGTGAATTTCATCAAAAAAGTGCAAGAACAAAAGTTATTCAGGATATGATTCTACATAAATCTCCCATACATCAAAATTCGATTGGAATAAAAAAAATCTTATTGGAAAGTTTGACTTCAAAGTGGAATTTTGGTACAACTGTTCGCCATTCATTTAAATCACCATACGGGTATTCAATAATTGCCAGATTGACAATTATAGATTTTGTTATGTTTTTTTTTTTTTAATTTAAATCATAAATGATGGCATTGACCTTGCAAGGTTGTTTGCAAAGCGGCAATAAAATACGTAACTTCTACTAAAATAAGTGTAAATCAGTACACTGGAAGTTATTTTAATAAAATACCCATTTTTTTAATATCCACAGCCAAAACAATGATTCATAAAATTTCCTCAACGGTAGGTACTTGGTAATTTCATTTTTCGATCATTTTTTTTTAAATTCAAAACTTGGTAAACCCGTTTGGTTATCATTTGGCGCGTGTTTGTATCAAGCTTTATATTTGTTAGATGAAAACAACATTTCCAATGATTTCTGCTCACCACTCTGTGGACGATCTTCCTACTGATATCAGCATATTTAAATTATTTCATCTCAAATGGTGATTTGATTTATAACTAAAAGTGATTAAGACTCTTTTAATATTCATTGTGATCTGTGCAAAAATGTGTAGTTGGTAAAATTATACAACGTTTTAACAAAATAATTAAAAAAATGTTGAAAATGACATTAGTTTATCATCTGCTAGTAACAGGTGTTTTAATATTAGTTGCACTAAACGTTGCTTACTCGCAAGGTAAACAAACAATCTATATTATTATAATTGACACTGTTAATTTATTTGATCTCAAAAATGTGATTTTAAAAGTAGATTTAAATATTTTTTGAACCAGAATAAGAGAAATAATTGTGTTTATGATTTTTTTTTAAATATGTTTGTCTGACGCTTAATCTATCTAATGTGTTAACACCGGTATTAACCTGGAAAGAGAAATGTATAAGAGTATTCACGTTGGCTATTAAAATAGATGTTATCGTCGTAAAATAGTATTTATTGTTAAAGTTGCTTTAAACCATTAACGTACTTTTGCGCGGCTGTAGTAAAATCGAAAATATGTAAATGTGTATTTTTGCTTATTTCAAACACAAAAAAAATGTATTAAGTTTCTAAAAATGTTGCCGTTTATTTTGTTGTTGCTTACAAAATTTTAACAAATAATACTATTTTACGACGATAGCAGATATTTTAATAGCTTCTTTGAATACCCCTTAACAAAAATCGTATTCAAGCGAAAATATATCTGATAGCGTCGGCAAATGAACTTCATTGTTTCTAAAATACATTTTTAAAAAATAACGCTGAAATTAACGTATTGTGGCTGTTATGGATCTAGCTTGAGATGGGAAATTTTATAAAACCCTATCCATTATAACAAAATATAATAAGGGTATTAAATAATTTGTGTAAATCGATCAGCCTACTGTCTACTGTCAGTCGTTAGAAAATTTGAAACTGCTGGTTGATGGTCCAAAAGTTTTCAATTCCCCCTCCCTATATATTTTCGTTTTAAATATTTCATACAATAATACTAAGTTCAGACCGACACAAAATCACGTAATTTTGAAGATTTTCGTAATTTTGAACAAAATCTTGCTCGAAATCACGAGATTCCCAGTACATTAACCTGTTTTCAAAAATCACTAAAAGTATGCAATTTCCACAAAATTACGAACGAAATCAAGCAAAAACAATGAATTCAACCCTGCATCACTCATTTAGCTCTCTTGAGTACATCAGTTTTGACATTTGTGTTGGATTGGAAAGACGGAAATATAAGAAAAAGAAGCCGTGTTCCGCACGCGAAAAGGATATATTAGTAAAAAACTTACGCGGGGCAAAAAAAAATTGACTTGTTTTTGATGCGATTAAATATGAAATGGAAAATAATTGTTTATTTTCATTACAGATAATTCCCATTGTCGTCTAAAGTGTCTAATTCTGTTTGCACATATTTGATCGATGTTTTGAATTGTATTATTCATCATATTACTAAAATTCACACTAAAATTCATAGCAATCCTGTAGTTGAAATGTCAAACAAAATTATCTAACCTCTGTGTGAACACTTTGGTTTAAGATCTAAATCATTTCGCAAAATTACGTGATTTTGCGTCGGTCTGAACTTAGTATAACTTGATTTGCGACTCATATTTTCGATTGTCGAAATTTTTGATTCGACTCGCGAATTGAATTTTACAAACACGAGAATTAAAAAAAAAGAACAAAATTCTCGAAT
Organism: Chrysopilus asiliformis; assembly: GCA_964034945.1. Classification (NCBI taxonomy): domain Eukaryota; kingdom Metazoa; phylum Arthropoda; class Insecta; order Diptera; family Rhagionidae; genus Chrysopilus; species Chrysopilus asiliformis. Next base: position 47,807,889 of record OZ035960.1, read on the forward strand.
GAATCAAAAATCGAAAAGAATGATTGTCCGTACCAACTCTTTCAGACCCGGTGGTTACATTTGTACACATTAAAATTTTTCCCAAATATAACAATTTCATAAGATTATTTCGTATTTGAGACCGGTTGCGAACGTTTGTACACATTACAAGCTATCGAAAACAGTAATAGATATTGGATTTTTTTTTCAATATTTCCTTACTCTTATTTACCCACTTTATCAACACAAATTTTATCACAACCAAATTTTTTTAAAAAATAATTCAGGTCTGAAAGGGTTAAATAATTTTTTTATTATCAATTTTACAATTTCTCGAAATTTCTGTAATTGACGTTTGCATAAGTTTACCATGTTGTTTGCACACTCAAATCGTCACGTAGTACTACGAGACTTGCGTAAAAGTTTTCTTTACTTAATATATTTTAAAATTTTCGTTGTGTTTAAAAGTTATTTTGATTTTTTTTTTCTAGATCTACTTAATCGAATTGGCTATCAAGAATGTGGTAAAATAGACGAAACATTTATTGAAAACGATGTATATTTTAGTCGTGATTCCGTTAACTTGAAACGTGGCGAGTGGCCGTGGCTTGCAGCAATTTTTGAACGTGAAGGAAACGAATCCATATTTCGTTGTGTAGCTACAAGATACAGCTATGTGGCTGTAGTCACGACTGCTGAGTGTTTGCAAAAAAGCCCAGGTGTTAATTTGGACGTTAGCAACATTGAAATTTATATGGGACAAGATAATCTTAATGATCGAGCTTTGAATATGACGGATTATGCAAGTGCTATCCATATTCATCCGGATTATAATCCAGAAGTTTCTCGAATAGATAATAATATTGCAATAATAACATTAAAAAAAGTTCTTACGTAAGTGTTACATGGAAAAAAAGCTTTCAATTTTTGTAACTACTAAATTAATACAAATGTGGTCTTTATCGATAAAATATCTTTCTACACTTTATATGAGAATCATATATAAGTATATACGATTTAGTATACCGTTTGAAACGCATTGAATACTCGGACACAAAAATGAACTACACCAGGTTGTTAGGGATAACAAAAGATTTTGATTTCTGCATGTCCGTCCGTCTGTCTGTCCATCTATCCGTCCGTGAACACCACAACTTTCGAAAGGATTGAGCTAGAGCCTTAAAATTTTGTGTAGTTACGTTTCTCGTAAATGGCTAGACTAAGTTCTTGAACGGGCAAAATTGGAACATTTCTTTCCCTTTCCCCCTTATAAACGAAACAATTTCGAAAACGGTGAGTCATATTGAAAAGTTTATGAAGATAAAACCCTGTAAACCTGCGTTGAAGCTGATACTGCAGGCTCTGATGACGGTAAGCCAGCTTCCTTGCCAAAAACGGACTTCTAGTCGGCCTCACGCATTCAAGTGTGACCTTATCGGAAAGAGGGAGCCATAAAATTTTATGCATGCATGTACATATCCCACTAAAGAAAGCCGAGGTGACTCTTTAAACGTTTTCGAATGGAATACTATAACAAAAAATCTCCCTTTCATAAAGAGTGTGTTTTATTGAAATACAATTAGAACTGTTACCTAAAGTTAGTATAATTTACAATAAAAAAAATATTTCAGATACTCAACATTCCTCGGCGGTGCCTGTCTTCCGATAGTAGTAGATTTTAATGATGAAACTGGTTTTGTAGCTGGATGGAATATGAGTCCTGGAAAAGCGGATCCTGTTCTGATATATAACTTTATCAATTCCAGTAATTGTCTTAACGCAAGCTCATCTAACAGAGCTGTAATTCCTCACAATAACGAGACATTTTGTGCGGGCGACGACATCTACGAAGGTGCTTGCTTCACAAAACAAGGAAGTGCCTTTATGGTACGCAAATATAACACCTGGATTTTACGAGGCATTGTTCTATCAGGAGTTGGAAACTCGGACTCATTCTGCAAATCTGATGCATTTTTCACATATCTTGATATTAGAAAATATGTTGAGTGGCTTTCAATTACGCAGCATGAAGCCGTTTTTGCATACATTTCAAAAATATTTAGTTTGTGAGTAAATTCAAATATCTTAAACAAATACGTTAAAATAGAAATACATTTGATAAAATCTCAATTGACATTTCAGTTTGAATGTAAACATCTTTAGACACATTTCGCCACCCAATTGTGGAGTAATTAGCGATAAATATGAATCACAACCATTAGTCTTTGGAGGTACTGAAATCCCCCGAGGATCCTGGCCGTGGATGGCCGCCATTTTCAGAGTTAAAGATGGAAAATCGAGATTTATTTGTAGTGGAACTTTAATCACACAAAAAATTGTATTATCTGCTGCCCATTGTTTTGCTGCAGCCAACAATTCATTCTTAACTAAAGATGATGTTAAATTATACTTGGGACGATATAATATCGAAGATAACTCAGAGCCCGGCTCACAACTAATCGCTTTAGAGAAAATTATCACTCATCCAGACTATCATACAGGATCAGCAGACATCGCCATGATGATATTTGCCGAGCAAGTTGAGTAAGTTGAAATCTAGTTGTTTGCCTTTTTTTTAAACTTAAAAATTATAATAAATAAATAATCCTCTTGCAGACTCTCGGAATTTATTCACACGGCCTGTATGTGGAATTTGGACGTAGATTTCGAAGGAATGGAAGTATTTGTGGCTGGATGGGGTCGGTATGGACATAGCGATGAAGAAAAAATGCGAAAAACACCTTTTGGAGTTGGAACGACAATAGTCAGTAATGCTGAATGCGTTCGATCGAACCCTGCATTCCAGGTGCTATCTTCAAACAGGACCATGTGTGCTGGAAATTTAGATGGAACTGGTCCTTGTCAGGGTGATTCCGGTGGTGGTTTATTTATTCGCACACCAAGGGGAATTTGGTTCTTGCGTGGAATAGTCTCAGTATCGCTGGCGTCTGAAGTCGAATACTGTGATTTGAAGAATTACGTTGTCTACAGTGACGTTTCTAAACATTTACAATGGATTAAAGATAATATTGTATATTAATTTAAAAAATCATGAATTTTTATATTGAGCTTAGAAATTCAATTCTTTCGTAGCTGTTTAAAATTGTAGAATATATCTTTTTTGTATTTGTTTTTATGTTGTAATAAAACTTCAGTATAAATTTTTACAATATGGAAAACTTTACAGTATGCCTCACATTTGTCCAAACGCTCACATTTTTTCAATTTTTTCATTTTTTTCCCCCTCATGCCCAAAAATTTCATCATTTTCTTGCTATTCTAATCAATATTTTTAAAATTGTTGATCAAAAAAGGATTTAACCCTTAAAGGCTTGGTGGTACACGCGATGTACCACCTTTTTTGTAACAAATACTGCACGGTGGTATCAAAATTGTACCACCAATTAAACCGTCTTTCATTGCCGTATGATACTTTAAAATGGTACCACTAAAAAAATCAAAAAAAAATTTTTTTTCGAGTGCCGGAAGGGTGAAAATATTTGCTATTTTTCTGTGCCTCTAAGGGTTAAAAGAACAACACTTGGACTTAATGTGTTTGTTTTGCTTTTTATCAATCGTGAAGTTTTTTTTATGTTAACCTACTATAGATTCAGTGCACTGTGGCATTAATCCCAATTCAAACTAAAGCTCAATTCAGACTAACGATTGTGATTTCGATTGTGATTTCGATTGTGATTTCGATTCCGATTACCATTGAAGCCTCTCGACCAATGAGCCATTTATGGGAAACGCAACTATAAAAAATTTCAAGTCTCTAGCTCAGTGATTCTTAACCTTTTTAAAGTCAGGGAGCACTTTTGATCAGAAAAAAAATTCGCGGAGCACAAAAATCAAAGAGTCAAAAAACCAACAGACATAACTTTTATTAAAAATTAAACTGATTATTACATATCAGTTAAAAATAACGGGTTAAAAATATTGTTACGATAAATTTTTCTTACGATAAATTGTTCTTACGATAAATTGTTTTACGATAAATTGTTTTACGATAAATTGTTCACGATAAATTGTCCGCGAATCAAAAGTAATATCAATTAAAAAAATAAATCAAAAAATATTATATATTCGAATGAAATTTATTTGAGGCGAAAATCATTTAATGTGATACCTGAGCTTGTCGGTTTTTGCAGGTTTCAGCGATATTAGGTCTAATATTTGATATAGCTACTCTCAATTCTTCGTCTAAATTAGTAAAGTTAAGTGCACACGATATGATCACTGTTCATATTTATGAACATACGCATATGTTGCTTATTAGCTTCAAATGCTCATATGTTCATACAATATATGAAAAGTGTTCAAACGATATGAACATTTTGTCCCAAAGCTTTAAATTTTTAGGTGTGTTCATATGTGCTCAAATGCAATGTGTTCATATTTTTTCTGCGCGTATGCACACTGTTCAGACGATATGAACGTTTTGTTCAAATTACAGTTATGAACAATTTTTAAGAACATTTGAGCACAAAAGTGACAGCAACTTTTCATTTCGTTTTGGTTTGGTTTTGTGAATAGTATTTTGTGAAAATTAATTTGAAATGCAAGCCGAAGATAATTAGCCTTGCTATAATATTGGCCGCGTATATATTCGAGAGCAGCGACGACGACGACCAAGAGGAATTGCCAAGGAAGAAGCGCAAAGTTTGGACGAAGAATTGTGTCGGGGCTCGCGAACGAGAAGGATCTGGTGCAAAATTGTACCTCGAATTGCGACCAGAGGAGCCGCAGTTGTTTCACAATTTCTTGCGCATAAAGGAGCCTCCACACGATCAATGGTACTTGACAAGTATTATTGATGAACATTTTCGTCAAGTAACATTGATGGAAATTGCCTGCAAACGTAACATTGAAGAGCATCCAAACGATCAATGTTACTTGAAACATGAGTCATTCAAGTAATATTGTCAAGTAACATTGAACGTGTGGAGGCGCCTTAACAGCCGATCAATTTGATAATCTCCTTGCTTTGGTGGGGCCGCTCATTGCAAAACAGGACTCCTATCGTCCTCCATTGCACCGCCGCGCCGTCGTATTCTTCACAGATCATTTTTTTGCACACAACACAACAAAACTGTCGAAAAAATAATCAAAAACCTACTAGACCCAAATAAAAACAGGAAACACCAATTTACGTACAAAGGCCATAGCCGAATAAGGTACTGAAAAGTGCCCTGGGACCGATTGATCTGAAATTTTTACCAGACGTTGGTATTGATGCAAGTACCGTTTCACGAAATTTTTAACCCTGCAAACCCCTTATAACGGCCGTAAGGGGCGGGGGAAGCAAAATCTTAAAAGTTAATTTTCTTGAGAACCGCTTGTCCGATTTTTTTGAAAAAAATATATGTTGTAGTGACCCATCCGACAATGTTATGAAAAAAGTATAAAAATATTTTGACAATTTTAAATAGGAAAAAAAAATTTCTTAAAAATTCAAAATTTTTTTTCTCAGAATTTGGGCCGAACACGTCTTTCATATTTTCACAAAATAATCTTTGTTTAGCCTACTAAAATATATATTTTTCTCAAAAAAATCGAAGTAGCAGAACATAGTTAAATATTTGATTTTAATATATCAGCACCAGTATCCTACATATATCCATATATTGATATACAGAATATAAACTGTTATTTTTTTTTCAGATTAATTGCAATACTATGAAAAGTTAATGGACTCTAATTAACAATTTTTTTTGTTAAAATACTTTTTTCATATCACATACAAAATAGAGAAAAACATCGAAAGTGTCATACTTGTGGGGGTTATTTAAAAAGACGATAAAATGCGATAAAAAAAAGTATTAACGAATTTTAACAATTTATTATTACATGCACAACTAATTTTTTTTATGTCCCCCTCAATTATGCCTCCTTTTTCACGATTTCCCACAGTTAACCACTTCATGCACTGCATTTTTTGAAATAATTAGCACGAAAAAATGATGTGTTTTTGTCGTCTAAAATGCTTTATTTGACTTTATTAAATACAAATCCTTTCAATTTTAAGGACGAAAAATTAAAAAATAATATAAATATTATTGTCTGTATATCTAACGATGGTATCTATACTGTTTTTCGCAGTATTATACTGTTTTTCAGACTCCAAAACTGCATACTGCTGTTTTCCCTAAAATACTTTCGGACAAAAAACAGTATATTTCACCTAAAAATTTAAAAAAGCGGTAAATCGATTCGAAAAAAAAACAGTATTTTTCGCAGTATAAAGTTTATTCAATGAAAATTTACAAAAAAAGCAAATTAAACGCCTTCTTTGGCTGTTGTTTTGTTTTTGTTTTTTGAAGCAATTTGACGAAGCAATTTGACGAAGCAATTCCGGCTTTGTTTTGAGGTAATTATAAAAATTAACACATGGATATTTCAAGTTACATTTGACGATCAGAATTGCCGCCAATGTTTCCACTTCTAATCGAGTTTTGTCTGACGTTTTGCATTGCTTTTAATAAATTTGATTTTCGAAACGTTAAAGAAATAAAGTTTAATATTTTTTCTGAGTATTTACATACAGTATTTTTGGGAAAAAAGCAGTATGCAGTATTGGAGTCTGAAAAACAGTATAATACTGCGAAAAACAGTATAGATACCATCGTTAGATATACAGACAATAATATTTATATTATTTTTTAATTTTTCGTCCTTAAAATTGAAAGGATTTGTATTTAATAAAGTCAAATAAAGCATTTTAGACGACAAAAACACATCATTTTTTCGTGCTAATTATTTCAAAAAATGCAGTGCATGAAGTGGTTAACTGTGGGAAATCGTGAAAAAGGAGGCATAATTGAGGGGGACATAAAAAAAATTAGTTGTGCATGTAATAATAAATTGTTAAAATTCGTTAATACTTTTTTTTATCGCATTTTATCGTCTTTTTAAATAACCCCCACAAGTATGACACTTTCGATGTTTTTCTCTATTTTGTATGTGATATGAAAAAAGTATTTTAACAAAAAAAATTGTTAATTAGAGTCCATTAACTTTTCATAGTATTGCAATTAATCTGAAAAAAAAATAACAGTTTATATTCTGTATATCAATATATGGATATATGTAGGATACTGGTGCTGATATATTAAAATCAAATATTTAACTATGTTCTGCTACTTCGATTTTTTTGAGAAAAATATATATTTTAGTAGGCTAAACAAAGATTATTTTGTGAAAATATGAAAGACGTGTTCGGCCCAAATTCTGAGAAAAAAAATTTTGAATTTTTAAGAAATTTTTTTTTCCTATTTAAAATTGTCAAAATATTTTTATACTTTTTTCATAACATTGTCGGATGGGTCACTACAACATATATTTTTTTCAAAAAAATCGGACAAGCGGTTCTCAAGAAAATTAACTTTTAAGATTTTGCTTTCCCCGCCCCTTACGGCCGTTATAAGGGGTTTGCAGGGTTAAAAATTTCGTGAAACGGTACTTGCATCAATACCAACGTCTGGTAAAAATTTCAGATCAATCGGTCCCAGGGCACTTTTCAGTACCTTATTCGGCTATGGCCTTTGTCTCAAAATTTTACATTTGAACATGTTGAAAACTTAGCCCATGTTCAAATGTTACAGTGTGTTCATATCTGTTATCATACGTCCGAATTTTACAAACCTTGCGCATACGGTCCCAAAATAGTGTTCACACGGTATGAACAGGTCGTGTTCATACGTTTGCTCACGGTATGTTCAAATGTGTTCATAGGCCTTGTGTTCATATGTATGAACACAAAAATATGGTGTTCAGACGATATGAACACGTTTGGGACACTTTTTTGCTCAAAAATATGAACAGTTATCATATCGTGTGCACTTAACTTAAGTCTTTCGCGTTTCTTAGTGCAACTCAAATCACATGCAGTAGATGAGCCAACATTAAATTTCGGGTTTCATAATTTCGCAGAGCACCGGTTAAGAACCACTGCTCTAGCTCAATCCTTTCGAATGCTATGGTGTTCACGGACAGACACGGACAGACATCAGAATCTTTTACCTTTTCCGGTGTAGTTCATTTTTGTGTCCGATGATTGGTTCGATGCGTGACAAACGGTATACTAAATCTAATATACTTCTATATGATATATCATATACAGTATAAAAATAAATTGTCACAATTTTTCAGGATCGGTAAACCTCATAAACTCGGAAAAAACCTAAAATATCTCAATTTTAAAGATATTCATGACCAAGCCAGATTATAAAGTACCCCTAATATCGCCAAATTGTGTTCCTTTGGCGATCTACTCCTGGACGCTGCAGGACTCTCCAGATTGTCCAATGGAAAACGCCTAAAGCCCGATTCAGACTAACGATTGCTATTACAATTGCGATTACGTTGTGGTAAAGTTGCAAAAAATGTTGCCGTGTTTTTTTATGTTGTTTACAAAACTCTAACAAATAATACTATTTTACGACGATAACAGCTATTTTAGTAACAAAGGTGAATACCCCTAATGTTTTTGTCTTGAATTAATAATTTACAGGCAGAAAAATCGACGGATATTTGATTTTTTGTTTTGCAAAAACCTTACGCTACGGGAATTCCCCCAAAATCCACAAAACAATCCAAGCGGTACAGTGAAATCGTATGTGCGATGATGAAAAACCGGATAATTTCACGTTGGCCCTGGTGAACTTAAATTAACAACAATAAAAATAAAAAAAAAACCCCAATAAGACTAATCAAGTGCATTCTGATTGTAATAACAACAACTTTTGAGCAAAAAAAATCTGCACATGCTATTTTTTTCTTGTTAGTTGCAAACAGGTTTTTTTTATAGATTCAAAAAACCCCGTCGTCAATAATCGTTCAGTGACTGGAAGTAGATTTTCCAGTTAGACTACTTTAACCTTTAGACTACCGGCATTTTTTCATTGAAATCTTAAATTTTGTTTTGAAGATTACTTATATATTTGGAATCTACATATCGCGTGGAGTCACCGAGAATCTATGTGACCTCGTTCGGGGCCATCCGGGCAGTATACTGGTTAATGATGCCCGGCGCATGTAAAGAATCACCATAATATTGTGGCGTCATGACTAACATATGATAATCGACTGTCAACAGAGCAAAGCTGAATTTTGGAAAAGAAAACAGATTTTTCAGATTTAATTACAAACAGTAAGCTGATCGGTTCGGAAACAAAAGTGTTACCAAAAAAAAGTCTCGTTTGATCAAACTGTGTTACATATTCAAAAGCTTTTAATATATATTTTTTTCGCAATATTATAATTCACTTAAAAAAATTATCGTGATAAATACATAGGAGTCGAATTGAGACCTTTATCCTATTTGAACGTCTGTTAATAAATAAGAACTAAAGGTGTTCGTATCAAACGCTATAACAACTAACAGTTCAAAACATGATTTCAAATTATAATAGTTTACTATTTGTTTCCACAATAGTTGTGTTTTGGAATTATTCCTACTGTCAAGGTGAGCGGCTTGATTAATTTGCACTTTAACTTTCTTAGAAGTGATTTCAAAATTCCACAAACTAATTTACTAAGATCATAAACAAGGAATTTGTTTTATAACACTTTAATTTGGAAACTTAAACAAAGACATACGAACAGACGGCCGTGTTACGTTATAAATTCCTTTTTTTTAAGTTTTTGTCAATTTTGGTAAAGTTATTTGAGGAACATAAATAAAATTACCAATATGAAACAAAATAAATATTACTTTGGATTCACTTAACCCATTTGCATTACAAGCATAATATATACGCACCTTTTGCCTGGCCATTATCGCCGAGAAGTGTATATACACACTACCTAAGCTTTCATATTTTGGCATTCATGTTTTGCTGGTAGGTTGGGGGGATGAATTGTTTTCTAACACATATTTAAGATTAAGCCGAACAATGGCGTTCCAAATGTTTTTTTTTTCTTCAAAAACTTCAAACCACTATAAAATTGTTATTTTTAAACCGATTTTAAATTCGTAAATCTTAAAAGGCAAAGATTCATTCAAATTTTAACCCCCACCCACTAATACTCATTTTTTGGCACCCAGGGCTCATTAAATATACGTTGTTCTATTAAAGATAGAGGAAAAAATAACGCTTTGCACTTTATCGAAAACTATGTGAACGATTCAAGATGTCATCCTTTAAATTCTACATGCAAAGACAGGTAAGTCCCCAGTTTTACATTTACAAATACATGGTAAAAATCGAAATAATTAAATTTCTTTGAAATTTAAGTATTGTTTTCCATATATACCTACACTAGGGGAGGGGTGTGAACATAGAGATAGTTCTCTTTAAACTTTGATATGTGAATAAAGTTTATTATTTAAAGGAATTGTTTGTCTTAATATCTAGGAAGAAACTCTAGTGAAGCAAATTAAAGCAACTTTTGTATGAATATGAACTAACAAATAGAAGATGGTAACGATCTCACTGTGAGACATTGTAAACCCACCAGTGAGACAATACAAAAATATATGAACAACATGAAAAAAGACGAACAGTGTGACATTTCTCATGTGAAACATGTCTCACTGTGCGCGGTAGCAATTTTACAGAAAAATTTAATTAAAAAATAACACCGATAATTTGGAAGACTGTTTTTTCCAAAAAACAACAACAAACAGTAAAAAATATTCTCTTACTACTATATAAACACGTTTTTTTTTTAATTATTTTCAAGAATACTCAAAAAAATACTTTGGCGTTTAAAATCGTGTTCATTCGCCGAGAATAGATGCGCAACTGGCATTTGAGTTCAACAGAATTTCAAGTTGAAGGAGCGAAAAATGACGTTGATTGGCCAACATGCATTTGTTAAAAAGGAAATTTCTTTTACTCACTGTTTACACTGTCTCACTGTTCATACCTTTCCCCTAAAAGCATAAAATCAAATTTCGATATAATAATACTAAATGCTTCACACCTGACCTCTTCTTGGTCGAATTTCTGCTCACCGAAAAAACTCATCCAAGAATGAAAGCTCACCGAAAAAACTCACTCAAAGACAAACTCACTGAAATAAAACTCACTGAAATAAAACTCACCGAAAAGAAAATTTACTGAAAGGAAAGCTAAAAGAAAGAAAATCTCACTGAAAATTAATCTCACTGAATCGAAAACGTGGGTTGTTCATTGTGAAGTTTTTTCTTTTATTGAATTCTCTTTCAGGCAGTTTGAAGTTCGATGAATTTTCCTTTCGGTGAGTTTTCTTTTTGGTGAGTTATTTTCTGTGTTCAAAAAATGTGTAAAAAAAAGCATTGGCATATTTTATAGACAGTCCCCAAATATTAACGAAAAAAAAATCAATCAAAAAGCTTTACTTATCATTTCATAATTTTTATAACAATTATTATTTTAAATAAACTTTGCAGAGAATGTGGACTACTTGACAGTGAATACTATTCAGCTCAAATTCACGAAGTAAACGGAGTTCATCATTTCGAGCATGGCCAATGGCCTTGGTCAGTAGCTGTTTTCAGAAGTGAAGATAGAGGATATGTTTATCATGGATTCGGCACACTCATTAGTGACAGAGCTGTTGTAACAATTCTGAATCCGTATTTATTTAAGGACAAACACGACCTGAAAGTCTATGTGGGACAATTTAAATATGCAGATATGATTAAAACGAATCCATACCAGGTTCTGGGTGTTTATTTCCATCAACAATTCGATCGTGGAAACCCAGAACATGATAATGCTCTTGCTGTTTTGCTTCTCGATAGAGATGTCTTGTAAGAATTAAAATTAGAATTTACTAAATTATGTGAAAAATTGATCATCGACATTTTTTATGTGACATACTAATAATGGAGAACTATATTATCAGTTTGCTACTTACATTTAAAAAACACGCTTTTACAAAATAATTAATTCTGTTGCCACAATAAATAATCACTAATATACAGGGTGCGCCATCTATTCCTCCGGTATGAGAATGTGGAATAACTTTTGAAAGAAACAATAGATTGCAAAAAATTGTGTTTTTTTATTTAGTTCAATCCTTTACAATTTATGTGGACTACTTTTTGAAAACAACATCGATCAAATGACCACCTTTATTGGCCACCGCAAACTGTGCTCTTTTTCGGGCATTTTCCATCACTTCTTCGAGCATCTCCGTCGGTATGGCAGCTATTTCGGCACGAATATTGGTCTTGAGCTCGTCAATGGTCTTCGGGTTGCTGGCGTAAACTTTACTCTTCAAATAACCCCACAAAAAGAAGTCTGGGGGGGTTAAATCAGGGGATCTTGGTGGCCAGTCAATATCGCCTCTTTTCGATATCACACGTCTAGGGAATTTTTGTTGCAAAAACCGTATTGTTTGGTCCGCTGTGTGGCATGGCGCCCCGTCTTGCTGAAACCAGAAGTCAGTCAGACCTTTTTCACGCATTTTCGGACACACAAAATGTGCCAACATCCACCGATATCGATTACCATTAACTGTTTCACCTTCATTGAAGAAAAATGGCCCAATGATGGTTTTTGCGCACACGCCGGCCCAAACAGTCACTTTTCGATCATGCAATGGTATTTCATGAATCTCGTGAGGATTTTCTGTCGCCCAAATGCGGCAATTTTGTTTATTAACACCGCCAGAGAGAGTGAAATGTGCCTCGTCGGTCATTAAAACTTGCATCCAAAAGTCCGGCATGGTTTCCAACATTCGGCCGACTAATTTGCCGTATTCTATACGACGCGACTTGTCTGTTGCCAATATTCTTTGAGTTAGTTGTATTTTGTAAGGAAACAAATGGAGATCCTCCTTTAAAATGCGCCGCAACGTGGTTCCACTCATTTTCAACCGCTGAGTTCGGTGGCGATACGAGACATTTGGGTCCTCGGCAACACTCTCTCTCACGGCTTCAATAATTTCATTGGAACGTCTTGGGCGTGGATGATTATAGGTTAGATTGCCTACTGTTCCGTGCTCAAAGAAATTTTTACCCAGCGCCCGAATTGTTTTGTCGGTAGGCGCTTTTTTGCCACAATATTTTGCACGATATGCACGTTGAGTTAGCACAATTGAACGACTATTTTCAATGTACATCGTCACTATTTCGGCGCGTTCTTTCGGTGTGAAGCGGTTCATGGTTAAAATTGTACTGGTTTGACGTTTCCAAAACGTGTCTAGGAAAGCAAATCGGTTGACAAATGGCGAAGTTATTGAATGTTTACATACCGGAGGAATAGATGGCGCACCCTGTACACACTCGGAAAAAACTTATGGGAAACGTTCCACCAAAATGGCATGCTCCAGTCCCATATTTATGGGAAAATGCCATAGTGACCAAATATTGGAATCATTCCTATAAAAAAGTTGTGACTGGTCCCAAATTTTTTAGGACACACTCCAACAAAGAAATTACTATGTTCTTTTTTTTGTGTAATCATTCCCAAAATTATGGGAGGGATTAATGTGTATGTTTGACATGTTATAGCAAAAAAATTGGGAACATTCCCTTTTGTAAGGGACTCAATCCTAAAATGAAAGAAATGAATCCTATAAAACGTTGTAACATCTCTACTGATTATTGGATTCTCTCCTATATATGTTAGATATTCTGATTTGCTAAAAGGATTGGTTCCTATAATTATAGCACCAAGTCCTATCCGAATAGGATTGACTAGATTTTTTTTTATTGGATTCTCTCCAATCTAAAACAGACAAAAATTCGATTTATCGAATATGTGAGATAGGGAAGGGGTTTGAAAGAATTCGAAATATCAAACAACTCAAGTAATAAAATATCGAGTAATCAATTTTTTTTAATGCAAGCCCAATTCAGACTAACGATTGCAATCACGATTGCGATTACAATTCAAGCTTCTCAACCAACGAGATTAAGGCTTTCAACGGCCAGGACATGAAAGCTTTGATATCATTGGTCGAGAAATCTCAATCGTAATCGCAATCGTTAGTCTGAATTGGGCTTAAGGGTGTCGTACTAGGATGGTCCAAAGTATATAAACGACGAATTCGCAAATTGCATGCGGTAATTTTTTTCAATTTTTTTGTAAGACTGAGTCCTACATAATATTAGAGTCAGTTCTAAAAACAATGGGAACGATTCCATTCCAGAATATAGCATTGTTTTCACCTCAGTATAGGAATATCTCCAGTAAGAACTAGGAACGGGTGCAACTTTTGTTGGAATATGTCCATTCTTCTCTCAGCCCTTACATAGTAATGATTCCATGAAAACTAGGACTAGCTCCAATATTTATGGAAGCCTTTGCTACAAAATGGTGTAACTAGTCCTATAATCGTTTTCCCATATTTTATACGAATGTGATCAATAGTTAGCCATAAGATTTATTTATCCAACTATTGGTTAAATCTTTCATAATAACGACAGTTACTCGACTTAAATCTTTTTTCAACATGCGCTGTTATCTGAACCGGTAAAACGAATATTTTCGCTTCACATGAACTTCGACTTAAGCGGTTAGTGCTTGTGGCCACAGAATTTACAAAGCAAAACAAACAATTGTTGCTACTTACTTTTTCTTTTTTATTTGAAATTTTCAACAAATTACAGGTTTACAAAACGCATTCGATCAGTTTGTCTACCAACTCCCACTACAAATTTGAATGGAAAGTCAGTTTACGTTGCTGGATGGGATCCAGATTTAGAAAATGTTCTTCAACGTGCAGAACTGACCAAATGTCCAAAATGGCGTCCATTTCTACCACCAAAACAGTCAACATGTGGTGGTCAAGTGAACAACGAAGGTCGCTGCCATTTAAGCAAAGGAAGTGGTCTTGTTTTTAGAAATGGAGATAAATGGTTCCTTCATGGTGTATTCAATTTCTGGATGGTGGAAAAGGAACAGCGCTGTTCTCCCAATGTTCATTTCAACTACATGGATATCACAAATTCCGTAGATTGGAGTGTATCTGTCCAGAAGGATATCTACACAAAGCCAGAACTAGAAGAATTGGTTCGGTAAGAAGATTGATTGAAAATTGTTCCTTTAAAAACTTTAAATTAATTTTTCAGTACGATAGACACAAAAATTTATAATATCAGTGCTGAGAATTGTGGAAATCTTGAATTGACAGGAAGGCCACTAATATTAGGTGGTGCAGAGATAACACGTGGTGCTTGGCCTTGGCTGGTAGCAATTTATAAAATTCGATCAGGGATATCTGAACTAGCCTGCGGTGGAACCCTTGTTACACCTAAAAGTGTCATAACCGCAGCGCATTGTTTTACAGCGAGATCAGGATATTTGAATACAACTGATATCGAGGTGTATGCAGGACTTTTTGACATTGAGAATGTCAACGAAATGGGTCGAGTGAAACCGAATTTGAAATCGCTTATAATTCATCCAGACTACAATCCGGGAACAATATCTTCTGATTCTGATATCGCAGTTATTACCTTTGCTGAAGCAATCACGTAAGATTCATAAAACTTTAACCCTTTCGCAATCGGTGTTGGCTACAGGTGTTATAATTACATATGATAGAAAAAAACTAGGGTTAATTATAAGCTTGTAGACCTGTTTTGTCCTTGACATGTGGGAGTTATACAGTGGAATTTAGCTGGCGAACGAAAAATCAAAAATCTATTAAAAATTGGGTTTCAAAAAACTACGACTTGAGTTTTAAGGATAAATTTCTGTTTTTCAATGTTAATAAGTCAATTTAGCGAAAAAAAAACTCTTTTTTTATACTAAAGGATTAAAAAAATCTATGTGCGTAGACATGCCTTCTCTCTAGACTCTGATAAGGGACGGGTACTGAACTGAAATTTTGCTTGCAGCTTTCTTAGTAAAGGGTATTTTTTTAGACGTGTGGTTTTCAATCTGGCACTACTTTTTTCGGAGTTGGTCTTTTTGAGAGTTGTCACTTGATTTATGCTCACTTTGGTTTGCCATTTCGTCAAACGATCATCAAGCGCGTCGCACGTTCGGTGAATGGGCCCAAAACGAGATGGCCACCGATCCCGATTTTCACAAGAAAATTTTGTTCAGCGATGAAGCTCACTTTTGGTTGAATGGGTACGTCAATAAGCAAAATTGTCGCATTTGGAGGGATGGTAATCCACAAGCCATTCTTCAGACGCAGTTACATCCTCAAAAAGTCACTGTTTGGTGTGCTCTATGGGCAGAGGGAATCATTGGTCCATACTTCTTCAAAAATGAAGCCGACCATAATGTTACAGTCAATGGGGAACGCTATAGAGCCATGACTTTTTCGTGCCTGAATTGGAGGATGTTGATGTGGACAACCTTTGGTTCCAACAAGACGGCGCTACATGCCATACAGCCAACGAAACAATCAATTTATTGAAGGAAACTTTTGGTGAGCGCATTATCTCGCGTCGTGGGCCTGTGGCGTGGCCTCCAAGATCGGGCACACCGAAAATTCTATTGGGAGGCGGGGGATGAGACTATTGAAAAAAAACTAATGTAATAAAAAAAAAATTCTCAAAAAAATCCCGCAGTCTAAATTTTTTGAAAGAATATGATTTAACTTCAAATTCTTAAACAAAAAATTGCGCCGCAGGCGAAATATAGTTTAAATGGATGGCTGAACAGTTGCAAAAGTAGAGTAAACATTTATTTTGTCCTTTGTACGTGGTCAAAATTTGATAACAAGATTTGACCCTAACAGTTTAACAATCTAACATAAAAATAAACTAACAAGTGAAACTAAATAAAATCTTGTAAAAAGTTGGTTCAGGGTTTTCCTCTGGAATATTTCACGATTCTCGTTTTGTTAAAGATCGTTTTTTCAGATTTTCACTTTTTTTTTAAGTGTGGTCTTTTCAGATTTTCAGATTTTATTCGTCCAGCGTGCATTTGGAATTTTGAAATTGATTTTACAAGTGAAATAGGCATTGTGGCTGGATGGGGTCGATATGGCGCCAAAGAAACAGAAAGTATTGCTAAAACCCCCACCAGAATTTCAGCACGAATTGTCAGTGACTCTGCTTGTCTAGTCTCTAGTATTGAATATCGAACGATTACAACGAATCGTACATTTTGTGCTGGCAATCAAGACGGGACTGGGCCATGTCAAGGGGATTCCGGAGGTGGTTTATTGGTTAAAAAAGGTCAATTTTGGTATTTGAGGTAAATAAGAGAAATATTTCGTATTTTCTATTTAATTATTAATTTATTTACGTATTTTTTAGAGGGATTGTGTCCATTTCACTGTCAAATCCTACTTTCAAATGTGATGTTAACAGTTTTGTTGTTTATTGCGATGTTTCTAAATATTTAGAATGGTTATCTTCTCTACTAGAATATTAAATTATAACAATTTGAATTGTGATTTTCAATTAAAAAAAAATTATGCTATATATTGTATATTTAAAAAAAAATAAAAAAGAAAAAAAACACTATAGTTGCCAAATACTCTATCATCAAATACTCTATATGAGGACAGACAAAATCTTTGCTTTAACACTAAACATACCATAAGCGGTCTTTTGACCGGTCTTTTGAAGCGGTCTTTTGAATCTTATCGTTTTTGCGCACTTGACTTCATGACTTTTGCTATTTATTATATATACACTTACAGCCTTATTAATAAACGTTAGTTAACTTTTATCAATGGTTTACGCAGTGGATAACTCGAAATTCTTATTAATAAAAAATTTTAAGAGTTAACTGACGTTAGTTAACTCTCTGTTAGCTAACATACCGATTCCCTCGAGTTAACGAGTTGATAACTCTTGACGGCACATAACTCTTGCAATAATGACTATAAGAAACAATGATCCATTAAAAAAATGCAATTTATGTTATTATATTATATTATCTTATCACTTGAACACCACTTTTCTGATCGCTTTCTTTCAATTTTTAAATTTTCCACTTTTAATTACTTTGCAGTGAATCACAATTAAAATAAAAACATTAATTTCACTCCTATTTTAATATTGTCTCCAAGGAAACGGATTTAAAAAACCAAAATATGACTTATTTTAATATCGTCTCCAAGGAAACGGATTTAAAAAACCAAAATATGACTTAAATGTAAAAGATTTTCATATTTTTTGGTACAATTCAGCACAAGGGTTGCCTTATTCAAACTAAATTTTTACATAAAATACGAGTTAGCTATTATATGGAGGAAAAATTTTTATTAATAAGAATAGTTATCTAATGGATAAGTTTGCTATCTCGGAGTTAGTTAGCACATGAGTTATCTCCGTGTTAGGAATTTTTTATTAATAAGGCTGTTAATATTCAATTATTATTTTTTATTTATATTTTGTTTACTTTGAGTAATACTTGTCATATACAGTTATCTACCACAGCCGGTCATTTGACCGCCCATGGTAGAAATAGGTATGAATTAAGTGCTGGTATGTTTGGTGTTAAAAAATCCATTTAAGGAGAGAGTGAAAGCAATGGTCCGATTAATTTGTGATGTATCGAACGGTTATGTAAAATCAAATTCTAAACAGATTTTACCTTTATAATTTTTTTAATACGACTCGCCGTATAGGGGAGGGGGAAAGGAGTGGCCCAGACTTTTCCAATGGCGCGCAACCCCCTAAGCTATTCAAATCAAAATCGGACCACTTTTTTCCTCCTCCCCCATACAAACGAAACAATTTTTGCAATTTTCTACAAAATGGTTATTCTTATCGAAAACATTGTAAAGACAAAATGTGTTCAGAATAAGATTTTACATAGCTTTTCCAAACATAAAAATTCAATTGGACCATAACCCATACAAATGAAATAGTTTTGTGCAATTTTCTCGAAAACGATGCATCGTATTGAAAAATTTATATAGACGAAATGTGTTTAGAATATAACTGTTCCATGCATCAAAATCCAATCAAATAGTTTACACATACTAATATTTTTTTTAAATACACGGAAAAAAATCCACATAGTAATCGTTCCTATAAAATGGTGGAAAGCGATTATAGGAGTCATTCCACCATCTTGTAGGAAAGGCTTCAATAAATGTTGGAACTAGTCCTACTTTTCGTGGAATCATTACTATGTAAATAGGGCTGAGGGAAGAATGGACACATTCCAACAAAAGTAGCACTCGTCCCTAGTTTGCATTCGAGACGTTGTTAATCTGAGGTGGAATCATTACTATATTATGGAATGGAATCATTCCCACTAATTTTAGAAATGACTCCAATATTATGTAGGGCTCAGTCCTACAAAAAAAATGGAATGAATCCTAAGTTTTGGTGGACTCATTCCTATGCAAATAGGATTCAGCGAATATGATAATTCAAGTCGAATTTTTTCTTCGATTATAATTCACACGTGGTTTGCGAACTCGGAGTATATATACCTTGGACCTGCCTAGTGCCACAATCTGACACTTGCGTCGGAAAAATTTTTTAATTACAGGGCATTTTTTTTGATCGAGCTATTTGGTATCTCGAATATTTTCAAGTCCCGGACTTCTCTATCTCGGATATTCGATAACTCGAATTTTTGTTTGTCCCCTTTAGATTGGACAGAATCCAATAAAAAAAAGTCTCCAGTCCTATACAGATCCCAAGTAACGCAATTGGTAATCGGCGACCGCACTAAAGTCTGGCCGCCTTATATTCGGTCGAGATGTCCACTTCACTACCTATTAAAATTCCTCAAAGACGTTTTTTCCAATAAGGCGTATCGTCTGAACGAAAAGAAGACCGAGCGCCCTCAAATTAAACCTTAATGGAAGTATCGCCCAATAAGACCTGAAAAGAACTTAACGTCTTATATAAGGCATTGAGACCGTGTGACGCCTTCATGCGATGTGGGACTTTTAAGGCGCATGGCAGACAATACGTCCATTATCGGTCTATAAGGGCGTCAATCCCTTATCTAAATCAAGCTGACGTCTTATAGGGCGTAATTTCTACTGTAGAATTCCTATTGGGCGTATTAGAGCAAGACAGAAAACCAAGTGCGAGAAGTTTGTCCTCTGATTAGAGAGGAAGCCTGGATATGGGGCTTATTAAGAGAGTAATTTTGTGCTTTGTCTCACTTTGTCTCAAGTTCTTTTGTCTCACTAAAACAGGTGACATTTTTTATTATCTCTGAAAAAATATTTTGGCGCCCTAACAGACTTGAATTCCACTAGACGCCCTTTTAGGCGTATTTGAAGGTATTCACGCCCTCCCATTAGAACTTAACGTCTAATAGGGCGCGAAAATGAGCTGACGCGTCTTTGAGGGCGCACATGTTTTCATCCGCCATGTTCCACATTGATGTTGATTCAAATAATTTCCCTTCGAAAATTAAACTTCTTATTTTAAGCTAATCACTGGAGGAAATCGCATAAAAAATAGATGGGAGACAATTTTGAAGCAGCACAATTTCATTGGCATCAAAATTTTTTTGAATTAGGGGAAAAAAAAATTTGACGAAAAATAAAATTAAAGAAATTTTTTGTTGAAAACAAAATATTTAGATGGCCCATTTCAATATAAAGCATTTTAGATAGCATTTTGTCAAAAAAAAATTAGTTGCAACTGAAATGGCAGCATATAACATGATGAAAAGTCCATTTACGAAAAGTAAATATAACAAGTTTCCATTATTTCGTTGCTATCATCTGTAACTTTGTGCTGTCGTTTATCTTTCAACACATCTTTGTTCGCCCAGCAATTCATGTAAGTATAAGAGGGACATAAGTATTTCCGTTCGATGATGTGTAGCGAATGCAATGTCGTCAACAGAGAAGATTGATTTCCGATGGCTACCGACGCCCAAACGAAGACCAATTGACGTCCTAATAGAAATCTCGCGTTTGCGGACGTTTGAGTAGACGCTAATCGGACACCATGTCATTCCCCACTTTCGAACTCGTTTCGAATCGACGTCGAATCCAATTCGACATATGCACCAACGTCACGCCCTCTTCGTCGGACTTTGTGGAAACGACGTCCACTGTACGCCCTATTTGGTTACTTGGGATAGGACTTGGTGCTATAATTATAGGAACGTGTCTTATTTCAAATTAGAATGTCGCGAATATATATAGGAGAGAATCCAATAATCAATGGAGACATTACAACGTTTTATGGGATTGAGTCCTTTACAAAAGGGAATGTCGCCATATTTTTGTCGCAACCAGTCTAACATATATAGTAATCTCTCCCATGTAACACGTTGGAGTCTTTGCCATAGTTTTGGGAATCGTTACACCAAAAAAAAAAGAATACGACCACTTTTTTATTGGAATGTGTCCTAAAAAATGTGGGAGCTGTTACACCTTTTTTATAGGAATGATTCCCATATTTGGCCACTATGCCGTTTTTTCCCATAAATATGGGACTGGAGCATGAGATTTTGGTGGAATGGTTCCTATATGTTTTTTCCGTGTAAACACAGTTATAAAATATTTGACGATTGTCCCTTGGTAATTGTAGCTTTTGTTAAGTTTAAAGTTGGATTCAAGAATAAAAACAGCACATATTGAAACCCCGTAATTATTAAATCTGCTTTGTGGGATTTTACCGAAATTTTTGCACTTAGGTCACAAAGTGAGTATCAATCCCATTAAGCTTTGTAAACATTGCTAAAATTCGAACATATATTCAATAATTATCCTCAATTAATTATGTCTTCTTGATTTCTACAAAAACCACACAAGCAGTTCCAAATTTTTGTATTACATTTAACAGTGAGACTCAAAAGTAGCACAAACAATTACAAATAAATTAAGGGACCCCTAAAAAAATTCTTAAAAGTAAGAGATTTAACGTGTCCATCTGTCTATCGGTCTATCTATCGGTCTATCTATCGGTCTATCTATCGGTCTATCTATCGGTCTATCTATCGGTCTGTACCTTACCAAAATTGTTAAAGTAAAACTAAATTTTGATTTATCTACTCCCTAATTTTTTTTTACTGTCTTATCTTATATAGTGTGGCATGTCGTTTGAAAAGGCTTTCTTGATAACTTGATTATTGTTTTCTATTAACCTTGCCAACAAAAAAATATTTCAATGTTACACCAAAGTATACTTGAATTGACTTCTCTCGTGGGAATTTCTGACATCCTTGGGTACAATACAGTCTAATGGCAATAACAGAAAAGAAAGAAATACTTGTAGATTTATTTACTTCATTATACTAACAATGTTTGTGTCACGTGAGTACATAAAAAATCTTTTTAAAAAAATACGAATAAACATAAATTACGATTTACCGATGGAAAAGAAATGTCTTGTCTCCTGTATATCAATTCTTTTTCGTTGAAATATAGAAAAGAACTTAATTTGGTTTCCCTTAAAGAGCAAGTTATAAATTGTTCAATCAAACCGAAATTTATATATGAGAAAATTCGGTTAGCACTCAAAAAGATCATAATAGAAATCTCAAGGCCAAGGACAAAACTTTTATTTCTTTCCCAAAGGAACTTCTTTCGATTCCCCTTATATTTAACCCTCTAACCGGAATGCCCGCCTTAAGGCGGGCTTCAGGGAATTCGTTTGTTTATAACGGGTAACAATTTTAATCGCCGGAAATCGCCGGAACGTCTTACACTGACTTTTGTAAGTTATCGCTTTACATGCTGGAAAAAATTTAGCCCTGTACGTTGTCTTGGTTACGGTCTGTCGCAAGTTGAAAGTCATATTTTAGTGATTTTTTCTCGGAAATATTCCGGTTAGAGGGTTAATATATCGTGCCAATCAATATAAGCAAATATAAGCAAATATCAAAGCACCCGTTTTCTAAGCACGTCAGCGCGAAAGATTTTTCCAAAACAAGAAAAACCTAAACAGATTTCAAGTAAACTTTTTTCGATGGTGGTTCATTGATTCGACTTGTGCTATTCAAAATGTGTAGTTGATAGAACACAAAAATCGAAAATATTGTACTTTGCAGACAAAAATTCGCAAAAGGAAAACGAAAATAAACAGTGAAAAACGAGGAAAATTCCATCTAAAACTTTTTCCCAACAACCCACATACGTTTATTTAATACTCAGCGGTAAATGTAGTACGATTGGAACGTTTTTACTTGGTATCGAGAGAAAGTGGTACTTTGTTGGGAAAGTTTTCCCATATCTTTGACCTAGAAAGAATTTTCTTCCTCAAGCACCATACATTGTTGGGTAAAAAGAAAATTTTAAAGCTATAATCTTTTTTCATCATCATACCGTGTTTTGTCGTTATATGCTCGTAAAAAAACTATGCTTAAGAAATTGCAACGTTTTAACAGAGGAATGTAAATTTATGTTAGTTTTGTGTTTGAAGGTTTTTAAATATCAAGTGGTACAACAACATGGAAAGGAATTTTATTTAAAAACCATGAAAACAGCTTTTATTGAGAAAGAGACAGCACAGTAAAATGAAATATTCAAAAAAGAAAAAGTTCTACTGAAATTTTCCAAATCTTTTACCTTTATAATTTTTTCAACGGCTGCGGTTATTCGTTTTCAAGAAAACCACAAAAAACTTCATTTGTGGAAGTGGTCCAATCTAATTTTGATGTATGAAAGAATTATGTAAAATTATTTTACAGTATGGGATAGATCGCCAATTTAGGCAGCCACCCATTAAAGAGCCAACTCAAATGGGTTCAAACCAATTTGAGTTGGCTCTTTATGATGTAACCAGCTTGCATACCCGTCGTAGCCGGATTCAAGATTTTTTGGACCTAACAAATCCAGAAATAACTTAAAACTATTTACTCTAACAGGAACTGCCGTTTCTTGACATTCTACCAGATTCGTAATCAGCTGAAACCCCCTGAAAACCCCCGAGCCTCCCGACGGCCTGCGCGTAAAAACAATGTTTTAAAACACATAAAAAACAGTGTTTTAAACCACAAAAATCAGTTTTAAACACTCGCGGTTATGTCGAAATATGCCGAAAAACATGCCCATTTGTAAGGGGGATGGCGGAATAAATTCGCTGATTTTAGTTATTTTTGGCGTTGATATTCCTATTAATACAAAAAAGGGCACCAAATTTCAAATCTCTAGCTCCATTTGTTCGCCGTAAATAGCCTCGAATATGTGATGTGGACGAGGCTCCAAAGCTGAGAAGATCCGGGGTTTTTTCTCCACGTGGAATTCTTAATGTTTGATTATCTGTCGAATGAAACAAGTTACAATCGGATCTCGAGGTGTTACCCAGAAGGGTTCTCTTTTCAGATCAACCTTAAAAACCCTACAAAACTCCCAGAATAAAAATTGGAATCGGGTAACAGGAAAACAGATTTTTTATTATCCTTACAGGTACTTTGGATCCGAATTTTGAAAGTTATTTAAGAATAATGACCTCGATAACCTCAAGCATGATTTTCATGAAAAAAAAAGTTTGGAAATGCACATTTTTGTTATATTTAAAAAATCTGTAGGACAGAAAATTTCCAATGAATTTATGTTTGTGTGCAGATTGAGAGATTTCTCATTTTTAAGAGATTTATCGACGAAAGAGGGAAATAAGGGGTTTTCCGTTTTTTGTGGGATTTTTTCTATGAATTAGGATTTCTCATTTCCCGGGTTTTTTTTTCAAATCCCGGGATTCAGGAAAATGGAAGACCTTGTTCCCGGGAAATCCTGGGATTTAAAAATGTTTACATGTTGTTACTTGTTTCCTTATTCATAATAAGTTTTTAAACAATGCTTTTACGATTGAAATATAACGCGTTTTCTTGTTTAAAAAAGTATTTAAATTAAGTTAAAAGTATAGTTGTAAACGCTCCAATCTTGTTGCATACTTTTTAAAGGTGCAAACGAGGTAAAAATCAATTTCTTTCTTTACAGTTAGCTCCATTTACAATCAAATATTTTTAAATTAATGTTTTAAAAAATTAGGGTAAACGCGCAAACAAATTTAACCATTTGAAGTTTTAGGTTTTGAAAAATGAGCAAAAAAACAGGCATCCAATTTTTTTTAATGTACCTGCCTTTAGCATAAACATTGCTTTCAGTATGGTTGAAAACTTTATTGAAGCTTCGATTTTTTGCTGAAAACACTAAATAACTAAAGGAATTAATAAACTTTCTCAGGACCAAGTTTTTACGACGAACCCGAGATGCAAATCGGTTTTTTGAATCTCAACCATTGACATTTTTGTGAACCAAAACCAAACACTCTAAAAAATATCTTATGTGAACAGCACATGGCTTTCTTATACAACATTTACGTTTCAGAACGTTTACACTATAAAACCCGACGAATGAAATATTAGGTTATACAAAATAATGAATTTTTATTTCACAAACCCTAACATTCCTCGATAACGGTAAAAGATATCGATTTACGGTAAAAGCGAAGATGTAGAGAATTTTAATAACTTCAAACTGTCTTTTCAAAAAATCGTTAGTTTTCAAACCATTCGCAAAAATCTTTTTTTTTTTAATTTTAAATATCTCAATAACGGTACAAGATAGCGGATTGAGAAAGACAGGATTGTGGCACACATTATTTTCTTCAATTCATCTCATACACTGTAGGGGAAGTATGCCCAAAATGACATAGATGGGTAAAATGACATACTGCAATATCTTGGAATCCGCGAATATATCAGATCTCCTTTTTACCTTAATATGTGCTGTTAGTGAAGTTTAACAACCTGTGAAAACAATAGCTCAGTTTACTGAGTAGCGTCAGAGTGAAAAGATTTAAAGTCTTTTTCTGCAGAAAAAGTTTTTTTTAAGTGATCTCATTTTTTCAATTTTTGGTAAGTTTCCTTTTTTTAAATTGTTTCTGTTTTAGCCAGACCATACATTGCTATGTTGTTTTCGAAATAAACTTGTTTGTTTAAAACAAAACAGTTAGCTTTTAATATTTTTTTATATGAAAGTCTCAATCATAGTATATGCCCAAAATGACATACTGATAATATCTACCAAAAAAAAAAGAAAAGGAAGGTCACTAAAGCTTTTTTTTATGGACGACATCGATAATGAAGCCTTTACTGCTGACAACGATGCGCCAAAGGAGGAAAAAAAATTTTGCGTGTAATTACTCATGTCATTTCGATATGTCATTTTAGGTATGTCATTTTACCCATACGTATGAACAAAGCGAACTTTCGTAGGTCTCCGAATTTTGACTCATATTTTTTTTATTTGCATTTTCTAAAACTAAATGGTATGGAATATCAATTGATATTGAACCAAAGAATAAATTTGGAAATTATCATATTGTTTCTTCTTCAAATAAAAAAATTATTATCGAAAAAGTAAACAGTCAGGGAATTCACAGTCGTCTTTTGCGGGTAAATTTACCGCTCGGTAATTCAGTCAAATTTAACAGATTTTTACCGAGACGGTAACTTGGTTCATGTAAAAATGAATTACCGAATTCGGTAATTGTATACATGCCTCGAGTCGTGTTTTTCAGCCTCGGTATTCGGTATCAAGAATCAACCGCGGGTGGCGGTAGTAATGTTTTCAGTTGTCAAATTTTCTCGCTGGCTTTTTGTTAATCTCATCGGATTGATGCAAATTTTTTCAATTTTGATAGCCGTTGCCACAATAGAAATTCAAAAGAATACATCAAACATGGATTTAAAGGTATGTGACATATTTTACAATTAAATGCGCAGTTCATGATTTGGTCACGTATCAAATAAAAGCGCTGTTCTCAAATATGTGCTGTGGGATGTTCACAGCAGAATATTTTCAGTCTTTTAATATTACCGAAAATACCGAATACCGAATACCGAAGAGGATTGTGAATACCCTCAGTATGTCATTTTGGGCATACTTCCCCTACTACCAAAATCCCGTTTTTTTTTTTGAGATAACCGCAGAAAATTAATTTTTTTGAAATAACGGCATATCTCGATAACGGCTTGAAATATGCAGTTCTAGTAAAAGACAAAAATGCAGAAAATTTTATTGTCTCCAAGTTTTGTCATACAAAAGACTACTGAAAGATGCGTAGTTTCGGAGTATATCGCAAAAAAAAAACCAAATTGCGATTTTTAAAAGCCGTCATTTTGGTTACTTCCGTTTAACGGATTTTCACCAAAAGTTGATAGAATCGTCCTACTTCAGGACTAAACATCCGAGTAAAACTTCAAGACATTTTTGTAATATAACTCCAATTAACTCGGGAGTGCTCGGGAAATGTTTTTTAGGCAAAATTACGAGTTCGAAATTTTTCATAAATGCAATACTTTATTATACTTCGTATAAGAAAGTAAAAATATGGTTGAACCGAACCAAAACCAATTTAATTGTTTACAACAAATGCTGTAACCAAATCAAATACAAAAAAAAAATTAGTGGTTCGGTTCATATTTGAATTCTTAGGATTGAAATTTTTTTAAATGTTTTAACCAGTCAGGACTTTTTTTACGGTACCAATATGGACTTGAGTGAAAGTTTTTGCTTCTAACTTTTATACTACTTATCCGATAAGATTCATTGAGAATAATTTAGAACGAAGACCAAATTCTCTAATCAACTAGTCAAATTTATTCTTACAAAAACTCTCTACTCTAATTTGTTCTTACAAAAGTTTTCTCTGCTCCGAGAGACTTCGACGAGAAGTTAAAAAAATGAAAGCATTTTTTTCTGGAAATTTGTCCGAAAAAGGATCACGTCGTTATCGTTATCTTTACAGCATCATCCGGTCCGAATTTAAAAGTGGGTCAAAAAAAGGCAGACTATTTATAACACGCAAAGTGAAGTTAATAGAAAGTGTATAAAAATCGAAATTTCATATTTTTGAAAAAAGTTTAAATTATAGAAAACTATAATTAATAAAAATATACAATTGTGTATTTAAACCGTAATTTATTCTATAAAAATTTTCAATATTCTGAAAGTTGATAAAACCGATAGAAAAATTTTACTCTATGACGATTTTTTCTAAAAGCTTTATCACATCCTTTCATTTTATTGATCAAAAAGGTTGCCTTTGGTCGGAAGAACATACCAACGTCGAACACATACTTTTATGTCTCTAGTAAATCTACTTATTTTTTATACGAGTATATCATAAAATTTAACTTTTTTTTCTTATGGCCTCAGATTTCGATATTTACAACACTCGAAGCATTCCAAATTACACCACGGTAAAGCTTTTTCAGCTCTTTCAAATTGTTTTTATTTCATTTTGTTTTTTTATTTTTTGCTCCTTTTATCTTTCTTAACTCAAAAACGTCTTCTCCTATGTCATCTGCGGTTTTTTAGAAAATTGCCTAAGGCTCAAAGAATATGATTCCCGTTTGTCGTCATTGACAATCTTTTGCTTGTCCTTGAAACTTTTTTGTGACGTAATAAAGCGCAAAACCTACGTAAAAGGTGAATAGATCAAACGAATCATCTCAAATTTCGATTTTCAAGATAAAAGCTAATTCGGCACAGTTAATAAACCGGAAAATATTGAGAATAAATAAATTCAATGGAGATAAAAGAGAGAATTTCTAAAAGGTCAAAAAAAAAACGTCTGGTAAAACACATTCCAAAGGAGAGACTTTTTTATTTAATATTTATGCGTGTTTTCTTTGATTCAAGATGATTTTTTTATCAACTCAACAACAAGACTCACAAAAACCCTGATCAGGTTTTAAAAATTTTAATAAACATGTTTTTGACCGAAAAAGTGTCAGTTGTGATCAATACAAAACTTACCTTTGCAATATTTAGCTTCGGAAAAATACGTAAAATAATTTTTTTTTTTTCAAATATCTTCAGAACTTGCTCGAGAAAGTCCTTTAAATTGAGATTCATTTTGTCGTTAAAGCGCAAAGTTTTCAAAAAAAAATCTCAAAAAACTGTATTTTTTCAAAACATTTGTATGGCAGGTACCCGTTATAATTACCGTCACTTTTCCAACAGTTGACCGTCACCATACAAACGAAACAGTTTTTGCAATTTTCTTGAAAACGGTAAGTCCAATTAAACAATTTATGAAAGTCAACTCTGTTTGGAATATGATTTTATGACTTTAGTGTTAAGAATACGATTTTACATAACCGTTCCAGAAAAGTTAGACTACTCGTTCCCCCATCCTCCATACAAATGGAATACTTTTTTGCGATTTTCTCAAAAACGGTTTTAGTTCAAGATGATCCGTTTTCATGCAAAATTATGAGGATATCCGTTGTATATATTTTAAATAAATCAAGAACGCATTGACCTAGCACCTTGAAATTTTTTGTGAATAAGTTTTACAAAAATTACAGTTTTCTGTCAACTTTTGGAAAAGTAGCCATACAATACAATAATCAGAGAATTTTAAAGAAATGTATACCATAATTTAGGACAGTATAGGTTTACGCAACATCCAGCCGAACTTCAGAGCAACATCCAGCTAAAATTGACAACGTTTTTTATATTTAGTGATCGTCTTTCCTAGTGTTTGAATGTTTGAAAAATTATTACAATAATATTTATAAAAAATCCGTGACAAAAATTTAGTTTCCGGTACGCCGGGACAACAGGTTTAAATCCGGGGCTTTCCGAACGATTCCAGTGTAGTCGCTTTATTTATGGGAAAAGATATCATGGAATGGGCTGTTTTTATTTAAATCTTTTTAACCTCCTGCATACCGGTAACATTTTTTGTGTGGTAAATTAATGAAACTTAAAGGGTTGTTTCCTTATGACGTATTAATTTAACTATGGCGCCACAAATTCTTTCATGTACTACGTATAGTCCACTGGAAGGTAGCATGTTAAAGTAGTTTAAGAATTAAATTTAAAACAAAAACATAACAAAAGCTATAATTGCCAATTTGGCAATTATTGAAAACCCGTATGGTGATTTAAGTGAACAGTGAACAGTTGTATCAAAATTCCACTTTGAAGTCAAATTTTCCAATAAGATTTTTTAAAATTTATTCCAATCGGATTTTGATGTATGGAAGTTTTTTGTAGAATCATATCCTAAATAACTTTTGTTCTTGGACTTTTTTGATAGGATGCACAGTTTTTGAGATATTCGCGAAAAACGTTTTCGTTCGTATGGGGGGTACCCCCCCCCCCCCCCCCCTAATGGTCCATTTTTGCTCATGAACAAACCTGGCCTCGCATTTTACGAAAAACTAATCTACTCAAAATTTCAAGTCTCTAGCGCAATCCGTGCGGCCGCAATCCGCGCCACAGACGGACGGACGGACGGACGGACGGACTGACGGACAGACGGACGGACAGACGGACGGACGAACGGACGGACATGCTAAATTCAACTTTTTTTATCATTCTAAACACACTGGTGTAATTAATTTTTTTGTGTGATGACGGGATCTTGGCGTTACAAACGGTAAGGCAAATCTAATATACCCTTTGGTTTCACCATACGGGTATAAAAAATTGAATTTTGCTTGTCCCTCCGTCTGTCCGTCTGTGGCGCGGATTGCGGGCGCACGGATTGAGCTACAGACTTGAAATTTTGCACAGATTGGTTTTTCGTAAGTTCGTCCTATACGAACGAAAACGTTTTTTGTGAATATCTCGAAAACAGTGCATCTTATCAAAAAAGTGCAAGAACAAAAGTTATTTAGGATATGATTCTACATAAAACTTCCATACATAAAAATCCGATTGAATTAAATTTTAAAAAATCTTATAGGAAAGTTTGACTTCAAAGTGGAATTTTGGTACAACTGTTCGAATTTTGATACGAATATCACCATACGGGTCTCCAGTGATTGCCAGATTGGCAATTATAGCTTTTCTTATGTTTTTTTCAAATCCGGTACCTGCGGACGCTCATGCATGTAATAAAATGTCACCCCAAGCATAAAAATCAATTAACAAATCTGAATTAATTTCCACATTCGAATAGTGATTCAATTTGATTATATAAATCTATGGTTTGAAACCTTTTATTCGCTTCCTGAACATTAAAATTATTTTCTGTTGGCAGTTTGAAAGTTATACAAACTTTTTCATTAATTAATTCACTTTTAATCTGTTATCTCATAATAATGTTTCAGCGAAGTTTTCCCTAATTTATGTTCGGAGAAGTTATAGGCTAGAAAATTTGGAAATCTTATGATGCCCGCTAAAGGCAATTTTCGTACTTTAAATTTCCATTTCTGGAGGCTTCTTGTCAAGTTGGTTGTTCCCTTTAAGCGAAATTTTTGTCTCTTTATGATGAAAAATATAAACCTTATAATTTCCAAAATAATTTTAAAGTGAAATTTCTCCTTTGCAAAATTTAGCGAATAATTTTATAATTCTTAACGTTTGCTCTTAATTTAATAAAAATTATTAAATTTTCTTGTTTGATTTCTAATCAACAAAAGATAAAGTTCAGTGGTCCATTAAATTATCTAAGCATGAAAATCATGGGGAAACCGTTTTTCGTTTGCCATTTCAGTAAATCCTACTAAAGCTTCTTACGTGTTGTCCTCTAGCCCAGCGCTCCTCTTCATTTTGAGGACCTTTAAGACCTTATTAAAACTTTTCTCGTCACAATGACTTCTTCCGCAGCCTAACTCAATAAGAAAAAAAAGCCATGTATAACGCTAACCAATACAGCATACCGCTATGCTTCCTTACCATTTTCCCCATCTTTAGAAACTCATTGTCCTCATTTAGTTAAAAAGAAACATTTAGTCTATCGATGGTATTCAGTTTGATCTTTGATGCTGCCTTCAGCATAGTCCTGGCTGTGTTGTACCTTTCAGCACGTAATCCTTATTAACGTGTTATCTAATTAGTTAACGTTTGCAAAGTTTTTTTTCTCATACTTCCACGGTAAGCGAAATTCTCCTCGTATATGCTTTTTCTCTAAATCTGGCACCCTGTAGCGATGTGGAAGGACGATAGGTCCCATTATCCTGCAGAGGTCGATTTTAGTATCAGCCGTCTACGGATCCGTTGGGTGTCCATTTGCTGTCCAAATTACATCAACATTCTAATGATGGAAATTACTTTAATGTTTCGCACATCAACACAATTTAATTGGTTTGCCATACATCTAACACTATATGGATGAAAGAACAGATTGCAAAAATATATTAACAAATTTACACACCAATATTTTCATTTCAATGAAATCTGATTATCAATCATTGGAAACATCGAAATTGGGAAGAAATTTCAACACAATTGTAAATCGATATATTTGGATCTAATTTTAGAATCATTTAGAATCATCATTAAATGGTTCTCAGAATATTATTTTTGGCAAAATTCCATCGCGCCTATTAGGTTGTGGCCCACTGGTGGTCATTTGAAATCTTGTAATTGAATCGTAATTGCCATCGTTTATGGTGATTATTAATAAAGTAAATTCCCTCACCATTTTATTGTGCCCCAATTATACTAATGATTTGTATTTTTCTTTAGATATCAAATAACATTTTATCACAATAATATTTTCGGAATTTAAAAACGTGATAAAAAAAATTAACACTCTCTGTTTGCACGTTCTAATAATCCTGTGCCGAAACTTAAAATTTGTTATAAGAAACATTTGGCTTCAAAGGGTTAAATTAAAGCCCAGTGTTGCTTATAATAAACTTCACTAAGAGAAGTAAATTTAACAATTTTGTAATGGGGAATCGTGACTATTACTAAAATAGTTAATTTTAATTAGAAAAATAGTCAAAATCGACAATTTTTATAAGAAATTTAACTTCTTAGTAGTAAAATTTACTATTTTGTATTTAAATTGACTATTTTTTCAATTCAAATTAACTATTTTGTAATGAAAATTAACGATTTTAGTGATGATCCTGATTTCCCATTATAAAGTAGTTAGATTTACTTTTTTTTTCTCTGCATGTTATAAGTTTTTCAAACAAAAGTGAAAATTTCAAATTTTGCATAATGTTCTCTAGGACTAAAGAACAACAACCGACAAAAGGATTCTTACTTTCTTTTGCTATAGAGAGAAAGTATTGTATTCATGACGGATACCGACTCGTAAACGGGGGCAGATAGAAAATTTCTGATCAGTACGAAATCCGTTTCAGGAAAAATTATGAGGGTGTCCGTCCGTGCATCGGTCTGTCGGTCTTTTACTTGGTCAAAAATGAGATATTCGCAAAAAACGTTTTCGTTCGGATGGGGGGAACCCCCCCCCCCTAATGGTCCATTTTTGCCCATTAACGAACTTAGCCTTGCATTTTACGAAA
Source organism: Chrysopilus asiliformis (assembly GCA_964034945.1). Taxonomy (NCBI): domain Eukaryota; kingdom Metazoa; phylum Arthropoda; class Insecta; order Diptera; family Rhagionidae; genus Chrysopilus; species Chrysopilus asiliformis. The sequence goes on from OZ035960.1 coordinate 47,840,876, forward strand.
ACCGAATCTGCGTAAAATTTCAAGTCTCTAGCTCAATCCGCGCCACAGACGGACGGACGGACAGACGGACAGACGGACAGACGGACAGACGGACAGACGGACAGACGGACAGACGGACAGACGGACAGACGGACAGATGGACAGACGGACAGACGGACAGACGGACGGACATGCATAATTCAATTTTTTCTATCATTCTAAAGACACTGGTGTAATTCATTTTTGTGTGTGATGTCGGGATCTTGGCGTTACAAACGGTAAGGCAAAGTTAATATACCCTTTGGTTTCACCATACGGGTATAAAAACTTCTATTGCTATTTGATTCTATTTCCGAAAAGCAAACTGTTAGTTTTCATTTCGTGAAAATCCGACGACTGGTTTCCGAGTAATTTCTGTAATTAAAATTAACTATTTTATCTGTATTCCCGATTCCCTATTTTGCGCAAATCAAACACTTACACCCATTGACCAAGTATCTACATATGTTATATATTTCTATCCTTTAAATTTTTATTATGCACTTTACGGCGGAAAATTTGGATTTAGTTTTTAAATTTCAGTTATTTTCCAAAGTATTTAGTTGAAAAACTTTCTGTCGACGTGGTTTAAAATCAAATTTTTGATGTTTTCAAATTTCTAGATTGAGTTTTTCAACTTTTTAATTGAGCTAACTTAGTCAAAAATTTAAACCTAAAAAGTTAAAATTTTATAATTTTGGTTTAAAGTTTTTTGGTGGAATTTTTCTGAAATCAAATTTTGTGAATAAAAGTTAAAAAAAATTCAACCGGAAAGATGGAAAAGTAAAATTTTCAACTTCAAATAATTTAATTTTTAAACCAAAAAGATTAAAAATTCAATCTCGCTTTAAAAATTCTACCAAAAAGATGAAAATTTTAACTATTTGGTTAAAAAAGCTTTATGATTTTGACAAAACTCAACTTAGTTGGACAAATATGTAAACCGAAAAAGTTTTAAAATTTAATTGCATAAGACGGACACTGGATAAGCCAGAAACTTGTATAAACGGGACAAATTCCCGGGTCTGGCCTATACAGGTTTCACTGTACTATGGAACGGTCCCTCTCGTACATGTGTGACGTATTCTACGGACAGTCCCATATAGTATTTAATTCATGGTGACTTGAGTAAAATCAAATACCAAACCTAAATCGTTTTAACGGGTCAGAAGAAAGTCGACGAGGGAACAAAAAGAAAGGGGAACTTTGGGTTTATGCAAAGTTTAACCCATTAAGAACACAAGTCATGAAATTCCAATTTTTGAACGAAAATTCGCCTGGAGTTGCTTTTTCGAAAAAAAAACTTACGACAGAATAATTTAAGATAATGCAGTTCTCTACATTTTTAACTTTAACGGTAAATAACTCTTCTACCACTCCCGAAATATTGCACCTTTGTATTATGCCTCAATTTTTTATTCATAATATTGTAATAAAATGGATTCGGATAGCAAAAAATTACTAATCGATATAATTTTCGATGAAGATAGCACAAATGACAGTGACAATGAAGACCGTGTCGTAAAAAAAGAGAAAGTTCTGAGTTCATGAATATTACAAGGATCGGGACATAAATGGGGCATTTGTGAGCGTTTTTGGAGCATTACGTTGTATACGCGATCCGAGTTTCTTCTGCAAATATTTGCGAATGACGGCCACACAATTTGAAGAGCTTCTCCAAATGGTTGGGCCATTAATTGAGAAGCAAGTAGTGATTCGCGAACCACTATGCGTAATTTTACAGCAGTCAAACAAGAAATATCAAAACACAACTTAAATGTATTGGACCTCACTATTTGTTTACGGAGAATGTGTGAGTTTAATTTTATAGTTGCACACGATCTTTATAGGAAAAGTTAAAGTCGTTCAACTTCATCTACAAACGCGACATCTGGCGACGTGTGCATCCTATAAAAAAACTACAAATGCGACATCTGGCGACGTATTGCATTTTTTTGCACACGTTCTCTCTCTTTTTTACGAAGGCCTTTTTACGTAAGTGTGTCTCTATATTTTTGCACACGTCGAATGCTTCAGTAATGGAGATCCACCATAATTGAAGCGTTGAGAGCGATTTTTTAGATAATGTTTGGATGCACAATAGAACATTTTAACATCGAGTAATAAAGTCCACCCAAAATTTTTTTTTCCAGAAATTTACAGTCAATAATTGTAAGAAAAGTGGAAAAGCTCCAAAAAGTCGATTATGTGGCTTGGACCACTTTTGCTCCCAACACCTCAATTAGGGACGATATGTTGTTTTAATATAACGACGCAAAACGACAATATTTTTGGTCAGGTTAGACAAAAACATTTAAATATTTACCCCAAATAGTATAAAACAACTATTTTTATACTAAAAATATACTAAAAAAAATAAGTTTCATACTATTTGTGATAAACACAATTAATTTTTTTTTAAATCTCAAACAATAAAAACATTTAGTAAAAAAACCCACTCTCTAATGAATAAAGACTCAAGAATAAATTACATAATTCATTTCATGCATAATCACGTTTTTGACCTTTTCCGTTTAACATCACATAAAGGCAAATCCCCGGGCTTGACATCATTTAAAGCAAAGACCAAATTTCTGTAGTAGCTTTTTATGTCACATTAACCGAAAATTGTTTTTGTTAGTCCGTTAAGGTACCGGAAGGCAATAAAAAATGTAGACAAAATATCAACTTCCCTGCATTATGATATGTACAAGATTATAATTTTTATACTTCATATTTCTACTCAAAAATACGAGCCAAGAGGTTTAAAAAATTATTTTTGTCCAAAAGAAAAACACGATGATATATGAAGAGGGATATTTTTCCATTGCTCGTTCAAATAACCAGCAGGACAAGTTGAATAAGATCGAAAATAAAATTAAAAAGCTGAAGATGAGAGTGAGGAGGCAAAAGTTCCGAATGAAACTGGATTATGGCACGAGTGTCCTTCAAAAGTCATATATATTGATATTTGCAGCAAAACAAACAAGAGATCCCTTTACCCACATCCACGCACTTGCCATTTAAAGTAATTCCACTGAAGTTCCATGATATACTCGTACAGGGATCGATACGCTTGAACATAAACACTTTCCAACGAACCAGCAATTTTGGATACATGACCAGACCATGTCATAAGCGAAGGGTGAGAAATAATGAAATTTATAAAATGTAATTGTTTGTTTGTTAACCACAAAACATCTCTTAAAGGAGGCAAAATTAATTTAACTATGGTTCTAAATATAGAACGCACTCGTGTCACTTCTCCCCTTCAGCATAAAAATTCACATGTACGTTTAATAAAATTTATTGGCAAATATTTGAGTATAAATTGTATAAATTTTGGTTTAAGATCCAAATTACGAAAAATGAGTGGGTGCACATGGAAAAGATAGAAGGTAATTTTTCTTAAATAAATCAAAGTAAAAAGGATTCACAACATAATCAAATTTTATCTTTTTATCCATTGACCCTTCGTTTATGCAACAATGTCTTGTTCAAAGTCACGGAGAAAGCTCCAAAAATCGATAAACAATTTATTTAAAAAATAAAACGTTTTATCTTCTTTGCTCTCGACAAAATAAAGAGTTTAAAATTCAATTTGCAAATTTACTCTGTCTTATGCAGGGTCGTCCTTCTAAGTTATTACCAGACAATTTAAAACTGTAATAACTAAGCGTTCCAAAGTGTAAAGTACGATGCAATTGGAAAATCATTTGTCAATTGATTTAAACAAAGTCAATATTTCAGAGATTCAAAGGATTTTCTTCATAGTGAAATTTTGTTTCGTCAGCACAAGAAATTCTCGTGGAACTTTTCACTGTAAACCTTGAAGAATGTGCCAGTTCTCTGATATATTGCAATTACTTTCTTTGTTTCTTTATAGTTTCATTTATGACTAGCGAATGAATGCCAATGAAGTTTTTAATTAACTATAACAAGCGATTGCGAAGTCTTATATTTAAAAAAAATGGCGCTAACTGAGAGATGCAAACTAGTTTTTTGAACCGAACCAAACACCATTGAACCATTAATTTTGGAGTGAACCAAAGCCAAACTATTTTTAAAAAAGTCGGCCCAACCGAAACAAAACCAAACCAGTTTTTAAATAAATGCTGTAACCAAACTAAATACCAGAAATTTTTTAGTAGTTCCGTTCAAATTTGAATTTTAAACATCGAAAAATTCATATTATTTTCTATTTGAAACCAGATTTGGAGTCCAGCACGTTTTTTTGTTAATCTAATACCAAAAAACATTCCATATGCCCTCTACCAGTCTTTTGTGAGAACAAGAATCAAAAAATCATTAAAAATTCATTGAACCAATGAACCAAAACCTGAACAGAATTTTGGAAACCAAAATCAGAACCAAATTTTTAAAATTTGTTTGATTTAAATATTTAAAAAAAACATAACAAAACCTATAATTGCAAATCTGGCAATTATTGAAAACCCGTATGGTGATATGGCATTGTTCGAAGTTTAATTGAACGGCGAACAGTTGTATGAAAATTCCACTTTGAAGTCAAACTTTTCAATAAGATTTTTTAAAATTTATTCCAATCGGATTTTGATGTATCGGAGTTTTATGTAGAATCATATCCTAAATAACTTTTGTTCTTGCACTTTTTTGATAAGATGAACCGTTTTTGAGATATTCGCAAAAATCATTTTCGTTCGTATGGGGGGTACCCCCCTAATGGTCCATTTTTGCCTATTAACGAACTTGCATTTTACGAGAAACGCATCTGCGTAAAATTTCAAGTCTCTAGCTCAATCCGTGCGCCCGTAATCCACGCCACAGATGGACGGACGAACAGACGAATGGACGGACAGACGGACGGACATGCAAAATTCAATTTTTTTTATCATTCTAAACACACTGGTGTAATTCATTTTTGTGTGTGATGACGGTATCTTGGCGTTACAAACGGTAAGGCAAATTTAATATACCTACCCTTTGGTTTCACCATACGAGTATAAAAATGCATCCAAACCTGTTTTTGTGCGCTTATTCTTTGTATGTATTTTACACGATTCTACACGATTCTTATTCACCGCGTTCGGAGAAAGTTTTATATGCTTCTTGTGAACTTGTGAAGCTTTCGATTTTTTGTGCGTTTTTTCCCTGTCCATATTCGCTACATTAAAACAGAAGGCCGATATGGAATACGATCGTCATCGTAACAACTTGTGTGTTGTTGTTCGTGTTTTCTATTAACAACAACAGTATTTTCTACTAACAACAACAGGCAATTCCTGTTCGTTACGATTACGATATTCCGTAATAGACCCCCAGGTTTATTATTATAAAACAATCATTATTTTCAAAATTTTCATATATCACTTTTGAAATAACTTTACTTTGAGTAAAGAACCATAAAAGATTCGTAAAAACTGTAAAACGAAAATAATGCAGGAAAATTTATTTTCTTTGAATTTGGTTATGTGCATTTTTTCATAAAAGCTCAGTTTTCGAGAAATTTTCAAAAAAACTTATTTTTTTTTTCAAATATTTTAAGAACCGTCAGAGCTACGTAAAAACCGTTGAAGCATAAAATGTTATATCCTTTAAATTTTCAAAATCCGACTTTAAAAAAAATGGTATGGGAGTTATCCAAAAGTTGATAGAAAACTACGACCGCGCCATCTTTTGCAAGACAAAAATTAGCCTCACGTATTTTATGAACAGCCCCTCACAAGTTTTTTTACTGTAATTAGGAAACAGCTTAAGGAAAACAAAATTTTGTATAGTCTCGAAAGTTGGACACCACACATATACTAAAATTGGACAATTATCACATAAGAACGACTTAAAAAATTAATGAATTTTCCGAACAAGTTTTTTTTTAGAATTTCAAACAGAGGCGTTATGTAGAGGAAGGTAGAATAGAAAAACTTTCATCATCCTCGGCGCTACAGCTCTTGAAGAGTCTGGGCCTCCATAATTGAGGTTTCATAACAATTTCTTCCCTGCTACAGTTTTTAAATGGATTGCAAACCATGAATGAATTACATTTGTAAGGTTTTTTTACGTTGCAACCCATCAACAACAGAGGCCGTCAACTATCACTACACCAAGCAACTATCACTACTGATTTCGTAAAGCAAGTTGAGTGGACTTGAAATCACAGCATGTCACAGTCGGAAGTTGAGCCATCGACCTCCGAAATACGGACCAAGTACATTACCATTTGGACTACGCTGGAAAAAAAAACTTTGAGGCACTGAAATACCCTTAAATCCAGTGGCCAGAAAGGGTAATTTATATCCTTTTTTATTATATGGATTTATTGGGCACTAAACACTGTCAAATGACTGGTTAAAGTAAAACTCCTTTTACATATGATTTCAAGAAAAATTACAATTGGAAATCTTTTTCTTTAACAAAAAAAATGTCAAATATATTTCTCCATGTTCGTTTTGGAATTTAACAAAGCAAACAGATTTAATTTAAAATTATATTTATTTAATTATTAATTTAATGAAGCTGTTAGTAGGAAATTACTAATCATTCACTAAACAGATGGATTTCTATTTATTGGCCATGGTGGCATATTTCTGCATTCTAGCTTCAATTTCTGGTCTAAAGTGTCTGATGAGGCCTGTAAGAATAAAGATTATTTCATCAATTATTCCAAATGAGCAGCAAAAACTTCATCTTTACCTTGAACCGGCCACGCGGCACCATCCCCTAAAGCGCAAATCGTATGACCCTCAATTTGTTTCGAAATTTCCCAAAGCATATCGATTTCGGCTGGTTGCGCATTACCACTTACGAACCTAAGTTAAAAATTGCATAATTAATGAAAAATCCCGCAACTACAGAAACCAACACCCACCTAACCATAATTTTATTCATCCAGCCAATGCCCTCGCGGCAGGGCGTACACTGGCCACAGCTCTCGTGTTTGTAAAACATAATTAAACGAGAAATTGCCTTGATTATGTCCGTAGATTTGTCCATCACGATGACGGCCGCAGTTCCCAGAGACGTTTGGGCAGCGATCAATCCATCAAAGTCCATCAGGACATCGTCACAAACTGATTTCGGAATCACAGGAGTAGATGATCCGCCGGGAATGACTCCCAACAAATTATCCCATCCACCAGTCACACCACCTGCGTGTTTTTCGATGAGTTCTCGCAGTGGGACGGACATTTCCTCCTCAACCGTGCACGGAGTGTTCACGTGACCGGAAATATTAAACAATTTTGTCCCAGAGTTACGTGTTCTTCCGAAACTGGCGAACCAGGTACCACCACGACGACAGATCGCAGGCGCCACAGCCACTGTTTCTACATTTGTGACGGTGGTTGGGCAGCCAAAAACACCGACATCAGCGGGGAATGGCGGCTTCAAGCGGGGTTTTCCCTGCTTGCCCTCGAGTGATTCGATTAGCGCGGTCTCCTCACCACAAATGTACGCCCCAGCGCCCCTATGCATGAAGACGTCAAAATCGTATCCAGATCCACAGGCGTTTTTGCCAATTAGACCAGCCTGGTAAGCTTCGGCGATGGCCAATTGCATATTGGACGCTTCATTGTAGAACTCGCCTCGAATGTAAATGTAGGCAGCCTGCGCCCCCATAGCTCGGCCGGCAATTAAGCAACCTTCGACTAGTTTATGCGGATCGTGACGCATGATGTCCCTATCCTTGCAGGTGCCGGGCTCACCTTCGTCGGCATTAACGACTAAATACTTTGGTCTACCGTCTGACGGTTTATTCATGAACGACCACTTCATTCCACTGGGAAACCCAGCGCCACCCCGTCCACGCAAGCCGGAAGTCTTGATTTCATTAATGATCCAGTCGGGCCCCTTCAGCACGATCTCTTTGGTCTTGTACCAATCGCCCCTTTTCAATGCTCCCTTCAACTTCCAATCATGTCGGCCGTAGAGATTTGTGAAGACTCTGTCCTGATCCGACAAATTACCGAATTTAGTGCGTGTCTGAAGTGGAGGAGTACCTGGCGGAGGAGCCTTTGGGGCCTGAGTCGTGTTGTACCGCAGTTGGACCAAAAGAGCCCCTAAAACAGAAGAGGAAAGCAAGTTATGTTTTGATCGGAAAAATTCTATTGCGCATCAGTAATCCAAAAAAAACTGCACACGAGCTGCACTACATGCAATTATGCACTTCTCGGATCATTGATTTTGCATAGAAGTGACGAATCCAATGAAAAACGCCAAAGAAAAATTACATAACAAAAACAAAGGTAGGCGCAGAAAATATCTTTAACTTTTCTTGATTTTCTCTGAATGTCCTCCAGAAAATACACTTAATCACTCACCTAGCTGTTGCTTTGGCAAACAATTCAACCGCACCAAAGCCATTTATTTGTTACGAAAAAATCCAACTGGCGAAAGAAAATTTTGCCTTCTTGTGACAGTTGTTGTGGGAACCACGGTGTGTCAACTTAGAACAAAAAGTAAATTTCATTTTTAGTTCCGATTTCAAACACGGTGCGCTGTTGTTGCATGCGTTTTTCGTTTTTCAAACATGATGGCGCGTGTGTCGCATGTTTTTCCCGACTTGACCATGATTTGAGGTTAGTTTTTTTTCTCTTCATTTTGGGGCACATATTAATTCCTGTAATTTTTCAAGTATCAAAACACCGGTATTTTAGGAAGAATCAGAGAACGATTCGTTTGAGTGGGTAGAATTGAAGCAGTTGTACCTTGAAACCCGTTGTGAGCCATCAGTTTCGCCCCTGAGACTTCGCTGTCGGTTTTGCCCAAAGTTGTGACATTCTGTGCGGTTGGGGCGCATCACTGCTTAAGAATTTTCCACAGTGACTTACTGCTGAAAGGTATCTCCATTTATTACCGATGTGAAGTTACCGACCAAGTTAGCGACCAACTTTTTTCGGTTATTCGCCGCTAGGGGCGCTGCTGGTCTAGCCAATGAAATTCCTACAAATACAACATAACGACCAACAACAACAACTTAGCGACCAAAATCTACGGATTATTTAATAATATTAAATCACTTGTTCCGATGGGAAAATAAATATATATTGAATATTTATGAATTGTTTCATTTGGAAAAATCCTCGATCAGCTTTTCTTCCGTACTGATCGAGTAAAAAAGACTTTTTTTTCAGGTATTAAATATGGAATATTTAAATCACATTGACATTTCTCGAAAACAAGAAATAATACCAGTTTTAAATTTTCACAGTTTTTAGTCCTCCTCAAGGGCTTTCTATCGACACTACCCCCATATCCGGGGGACTGGGAATAAGGGAGCAATTTTCCTTTTTCTGTGACACAATACAGATTTGTATGGAAACAACGAAATTTTCAATCAAATATTTCTCGAAAACAAGAAATATTACCAATTTGAAATTTTTACAGTTTGTAGTCCTCCTCAAGGACTTTCTATCGACACCACCCGCATACCCGGGGGACTGGGAATAAGGGAGAAATTAACCTTTTAAGCGGCCTATTTTGTGAATAAAAATGGTCGAAAAATGAAAAATGTTCAAGCAAATATTTCTCGAAAACAAGAAATATTACCAATTTGAAATTTTTACAGTTTGTAGTCCTCCTCAAGGACTTTCTATCGACACTAACCCCATATCCGGGGGACTGGGAATAAGGGAGAAATTAACCTTTTAAGCGGCCTTTTTTGTGAATAAAAATGGTCGAAAAATGAAAAATGTTTAAGCAAATATTTCTCGTAAATAAGAAATATTACCAATTTGAAATTTTTACAGTTTGTAGTCCTCCTCAAGGACTTTCTATCGACACTACCCCCATATCCGGGGGACTGGGAGTAAGGGAGCAATTTTCCTTTTTGTGTGACACTATACAGATTTGTATGGAAACAACGAAATTTTCAATCAAATATTTCTCGAAAACAAGAAATATTACCAATTTGAAATTTTTACAGTTTGTAGTCCTCCTCAAGGACTTTCTATCGACACTGCCCCCATACCCGGGGGACTGGGAATCAGGGAGAAATTAACCTTTTAAGCGGCCTATTTTGTGAATAAAAATGGTCGAAAAATGAAAAATGTTTAAGCAAATATTTCTCGTAAACAAGAAATATTACCAATTTGAAATTTTTACAGTTTGTAGTCCTCCTCAAGGACTTTCTATCGACACTACCCCCATACCCGGGGGACTGGGAATAAGGGCGACATCGACCCTTTTGTTTGTTAAAAAATACTTGGTATAAGAATTAATTTCTCGCTGGCATTCGGCGAATCTTTTGCATTTGACTTGTTTAGGGTTCAGATATTTGCTAACCCGCGTTGCATGGAATTTTTGACACAAACCATTTTTGATTTGAGTGACGTTTGACATATAGAAATTCCCGCCAAAATGAAAATAAATTAAATTTGCAATTTTCCTAATTTCTAAAAGAGGAAAATGTTTCGTTTTTATGCGTATCTATTTTGCAGGTATTTTCCCGTAAAACAGGTAAAAATCTGTGAAGAAAACAGCCCGGGAAGGACGAAAATCAGGGAAAATCTGACGGTGCATATAGAAAGGGGAAATTCATTTTTTAATTTTTCTATTTTCTTCCCATTTAATGGATAAAATTGAATAGAAATTGGCATTTTCAAAGCGAATTTGCATTTTCTAATCAAATCCCACAATTTGTATTAAAAATCTTTCGAAAAACTATGAAAACTTTTTGAATCAAATCAAGTTTACATTCGATGTTCATTTGCTTATCTTTCCATGTGAAAATTTCTTCGATTTTTTTAACGAAATTTTTCGATTTTCCAAACGACTTATGCTAGAGATTTGAAATTTTGCACAAATGCGAGTTTCGTAAAAAGAAAGAATTGGTGAAAAAATGGGAAAAATCGGATAACTCCTTCCCCCCTTACCGCTGAAAATTGATGTATTTGGCGATTTTCTCGAAAACGGTTTACCACATCAAAAAAGTTTCAAAGAAAAAAGTGTTTAGAATACAATTCTACATAATTTACCCATATACCAAAATTCAAACTGACCACTCTTTCCCCCCTTTTTAAATTTTTCAATAAAATTTCTGCCACTACGGGTCAGTTTTCGGTTCATAACACCAAAACAGTTTGAAATACCACCTTTATGTCTTTAAATAAGTTGTAGAGAATTATATTTAGTATCTAATAGTAAAAAAAATCATTGAAATAAGTAACCAAACAAATGAGTTTTTTCGAATTTACCGAAACTTTCCCTCGCCCTGAAAAAATTTGCATGAAATTTTTTTCTTATGATACTTTTTTTGAAAATTTCAGACAATTTCCCTACATTTTGGTGTAAATAGTCTGTATCTACGATGAACAGATCAAAAGATATGAATTTTTGGAAAAAATTGATTTCAGGTAAATCTGCCATGGAAAAAATCTTCGAAGAAAATCGAAAATCTTTGAGCGACATAAAACATCATAAATATCGGTCGGTCGAATTTATGATATATGGGTAAATTATGTAGAATTGTATTCTAAACACTTTTTTCTTTGAAACTTTTTTGATGTGGTAAACCGTTTTCGAGAAAATCGCCAAATACATCAATTTTCAGCGGTAAGGGGGGAAGGAGTTATCCGATTTTTCCCATTTTTTCACCAATTCTTTCTTTTTACGAAACTCGCATTTGTGCAAAATTTCAAATCTCTAGCATAAGTCGTTTGGAAAATCGAAAAATTTCGTTAAAAAAATCGAAGAAATTTTCACATGGAAAGATAAGCAAATGAACATCGAATGTAAACTTGATTTGATTCAAAAAGTTTTCATAGTTTTTCGAAAGATTTTTAATACAAATTGTGGGATTTGATTAGAAAATGCAAATTCGCTTTGAAAATGCCAATTTCTATTCAATTTTATCCATTAAATGGGAAGAAAATAGAAAAATTAAAAAATGAATTTCCCCTTTCTATATGCACCGTCAGATTTTCCCTGATTTTCGTCCTTCCCGGGCTGTTTTCTTCACAGATTTTTACCTGTTTTACGGGAAAATACCTGCAAAATAGATACGCATAAAAACGAAGCATTTTCCTCTTTTAGAAATTAGGAAAATTGCAAATTTAATTTATTTTCATTTTGGCGGGAATTTCTATATGTCAAACGTCACTCAAATCAAAAATGGTTTGTGTCAAAAATTCCATGCAACGCGGGTTAGCAAATACCTGAACCCTAAACAAGTCAAATGCAAAAGATTCGCCGAATGCCAGCGAGAAATTAATTCTTATACCAAGTATTTTTTAACAAACAAAAGGGTCGATGTCGCCCTTATTCCCAGTCCCCCGGGTATGGGGGTAGTGTCGATAGAAAGTCCTTGAGGAGGACTACAAACTGTAAAAATTTCAAATTGGTAATATTTCTTATTTTCGAGAAATATTTGCTTGAGTATTTTTCATTTTTCGACCATTTTTATTCACAAAATAGGCCGCTTAAAAGGTTAATTTCTCCCTGATTCCCAGTCCCCCGGGTATGGGGGCAGTGTCGATAGAAAGTCCTTGAGGAGGACTACAAACTGTAAAAATTTCAAATTGGTAATATTTCTTGTTTTCGAGAAATATTTGCTTGAGTATTTTTCATTTTTCGACCATTTTTATTCACAAAATAGGCCGCTTAAAATATTAATTTCTCCCTTATTCCCAGTCCCCCGGGTATGCGAGTGGTGTCGATAGAAAGTCCTTGAGGAGGACTACAAACTGTAAAAATTTCAAATTGGTAATATTTCTTGTTTTCGAGAAATATTTGCTTAAACATTTTTCATTTTTCGACCATTTTTATTCACAAAATAGGCCGCTTAAAAGGTTAATTTCTCCCTTATTCCCAGTCCCCCGGGTATGCGGGTGGTGTCGATAGAAAGCCCTTGAGGAGGACTAAAAACTGTGAAAATTTAAAACTGGTATTATTTCTTGTTTTCGAGAAATGTCAATGTGATTTAAATATTCCATATTTAATACCTGAAAAAAAAGTCTTTTTTACTCGATCAGTACGGAAGAAAAGCTGATCGAGGGTTTTTTCAAATGAAACAAATCAACATAATTCAATTTATATTTATTTTCCCATCGGAACAAGTGATTTAATATTATTAAATAATCCGCAGATTTTGGTCGCTAAGTTGTTGTTGTTGGTCGTTATGTTGTATTTGTAGGAATTTCATTGGCTAGACCAGCAGCGCCCCTAGCGGCGACTAACCGAAAAAAGTTGGTCGCTAACTTGGTCGGTAACTTCACATCGGTCATTTATTTGCAATTTTTGAGAAAATTTCATGGTGTATTTCTAGGTCACACAAACTACATTAACGATGTTTCTTGGGAGCCCGAGGGCGAATATTTAGCTTTAGTCAGTGAGGACCACACCTGCATACTTTTGCAGCCAGAGACGTGATTATTTGGGATCTGAGGAAGTCGAGGTAATGATCTCGGGATAGTCTTACTTTGCTGCAATGAATTGTAATTCCTCTTCCAGTCGTTCGAGACACTCGAGCATTCCATGAAGACGGAGGCAAAGTTGCCTCAAAATCAAGCCCCACTTAAGCTTTATGGTGGGCTTTGCTGGCACTATCGCCTTCCCTATATCGTAGCTGCGTTTGATTGTAACCTGCTTTTCGGACGGCTTGGAGCTCTAGCGCTTGGCTCGACACATTTGGCTTGTCCCTCGTCTTCACTGCTACTGCAGTAATGTGTTATTTATTTAAAAATAACAAACCAAAATGTGATATTTATTGAAATTTAAAATAAAAAAAATTTAAAAGATATTGGTTTTGTTTTTTCAAATTTTTATTGGATTTTCTAGCGAGAAAAATGTATCAAGGGCACAAACCAAGTTTAGCACAGGCGAGAACTACCCAATACTCAAACCAAAATAGTTCCGATTTCAAACACGGTGCGCTGCAGTCAATAAGCCAAAGTTGGGCGTCTATTATAATATATATTGTCTATGGTGGGAACGTTGGTCAAAGGAATCAATAAACCAGGAAAAGCTCGATTGAGCAGCCTTACTGGGTAAAATGATACGTTTGAGTGTGGCAAACGGGACATTATTTCAATTCCGGAAAATTGCAACCAAACTGCCACTTCGGCGAACTGAGTGGTTCGGAACTCGGCTAGCACCAACTACTTTTTTTAATTGCGCCGCGAATTTTATTCAAAATTTATTAAGCGAATTTTATTTATCAACAGCAAATTAAATTCAATTAAAAATCGAAAAACTCAATATCGGGCATTTTTGACGAATAAATTTCAGAATTTTGGGTTGTACTGTATATGCTTGTGCAACATGAATTTAGTGCGAAGAATAAAATTCGCGGAATAAAGTGTCAGATGTAAACGACGCTTAAGTACTATCTGAAGCAAACTTCAGCTAGTCAATCTCGAACCCAGCTAGGATTTGTTTGCGTTTTTCGATTTTGAGTTGTTTTGGAAAGGCGAGGAAAAATAAAAACGGGAAAATGGATCGATCTCCACAAGGAATCCCAACAGAACTTCCGGGAACCTCCTCTACCACAGCAACAATCACCACAGAAGAGCTACTTCCGGTAAGAAATGGTGTCAAAATCTAGATTCACTTCGTACTATGGAAATTTTTCTGTTTTGCCCTTTTGAGCTCTATAAACAAAACCCCTCGGCGGAGTGCCCGCAAACGAAAATCTTGTCTATTTGCGTAATTCAGATAATCGGCACTCAGTTACGCAGTGGAAAATCAGTTCAGTCAGTTTCGCGTGAACTGCGGAAAGGATGATGTCGAAAACGGTGGTGCTTCGGTGGTCACCGTTGGCCAAAAACACTTTCAAACGATGGAAGTCCTCAACTGCAGCAGGATTTCCTGGACCCACCGATAACGTGGACGATGACTATCCACTGAAAGGGATTCGCGTTCTGGACTTAACTCGAATAGTTGCTGGTCCTTACTCGACGATGATTTTGGCAGATCTGGGTGCGGAAGTGATTAAAGTGGAGCGCCCTGGAAGCGGTGATGAGTCACGAAAATGGGGTCCACCTTTCCTACCCAACTCCTCCGATGCCATCTACTTTATGGCATGCAATCGGAATAAAAAGAGCATCTGCATTGATATGAAACTTGGAGCCAACATAATCCATGATTTGGCAAAGTCTTCAGACATTTTCGTGGAGAACTATGTCCCTGGGAAATTGGCTAGCTTCGGATTAGACTACGACACGCTAAAGAAAATTGCACCCCAATTGATTTACTGTTCGATTACGGGGTATGGCTCAACTGGGCCCTATGCGAAGCGCCCAGGCTATGACGTGATAGCAGGATCGATGGGTGGTTTGCTGCACATAACTGGAGAAATGAATGGTCCTCCGTCGAAAGTTGGTGTCGCCGTGACTGATCTGGCGACGGGCCTTTATGCCCATGGAGCGATTTTGGCTGCATTGCTGCAACGCCAGAGAACAGGCAAAGGTCAAAAGATCGACGTGAATCTCTTATCAACGCAGGTGGCAAGTCTCATTAATGTCGCTAGCAATTATCTGAACGCTGGACTCGAAGCGAAGAGATTAGGCACCGCACACGAAAGTATCGTCCCTTATCAGACATTCCGAACAACCACTGGGTATTTGACCATTGGAACTGGCAGCGATGAGCAATTCAAGGCGCTTTGCAAATATTTGGGTGTCTCGGAGCTATCAGCTGATGTTAGATTCCTCACAAACAAAGATCGCGTCAAACATAGAACTGTACTTGTTGGGATCTTGGAAGAAATTTTAGCGAAAGAATCCACTGAACATTGGCTGAAATTGATGACCGACGCTCCATTTCCACTGGGTCCAGTCAACAGCATGAAGGAAGTTTTCTCAGATTCGCATATTAAGGAAATTGGTTTAGTGAAAACTCTGCCCCATGCCTCCGCCGGGTCTGTAAAAGTCGTTGGACCGCCAGTGGTTTTTAGTGATTCCAAAAATACAGCAAGAGTGGGAGCGCCACTGTTAGGTCAGCACACCGACGAGATTTTATCGGAAATTCTAAACTACTCCGAAGAAGAAATTGAGGATCTTAAGTCCAAAAATGTTATCCGTTGATTTATTATAAAAATATGAAGGGTAGCTGAATATATTGATGCATTTATTTCACTATTTTTTATACAAGTTTAATAAAAATTCGTGGCATTTTAAAGTTTTATAATTGTAGAGATTGTTTATTATTTTCTTAGAATTTACATTTGACGATTATCTAACATAAAAAGTAATATAAGATGAGATACTTTACATCAATTCCCCTCGGAACCCCTCACCTGTTAACTTTAGAACCGTTAAAACGATTAGGCTGCAATTTTCTGTGTTGGGTAAACGATCTCACAGATGAATATCTGTTATTAGAAATTGTTCATATATCTTTTATCTGTAAAACCTCGAGAAGATGGGTCTCCTGTACCGCTAAACAATTTTGATGAGGCTTTCACCTTTAGATACGACATGTCTTTAAAAAAATCTTCCCACTAAAATCTAGCCACCCTTTTTCCTGTACGTTACCTCCTGAACCGCTAAAGAGCTGTTCGCTAAAAGAATTGTCCATTAATTACAAACATCCTTGTTTTACGTCTTCGTCCTTAAAATATATGGATTTGTAATTTAAAGAATCAACTCGTAGACTTTAGACGACAAAACATATCTTAATGTACCTAGCGGTGAGATGATACCATTCTTACATAATTAAATCTTTTCTCAAAAACGGTCCATTTTTCGTAAAAAAAATGGACAAAAAGCCTTTAAAATATGATTTTATATAACTTTGCCATACATCAAAATCCAATGGGAGACTATTTTTATAAATCCAATTGGACTACATGACTCAAATTCTCGTTTTTTTTTTTTTTTCAAAATAGCATACCATACGGATTACATCTTGCGAACGCTAAAAACTACTTCAAAATCAGTTAAAGTTTACTGGTAGAAAAAGGGGTTAGATTTTTTTTTTCCTGATATGTAAATAGAGTACTATCGATTAATGGGTTGAGCCACCTTCAGCCGAAAATCACAACTTCGGCCAAGCTTCGGCTTCGTCCAGAATTAAGCCAAAGCGTGGCCGAAGCTGAAGGTTTGGCCGAAGCCGAAGATGCAAGTGAAATGCCAAATATCAATGAAAAAAAAAACAAAATTTGGCGTATTTTTTTTTTAAACTCGACGGATTGAAGGAAATTATTTATTTGCCAGTGAAATCTCCTCGTCAATTCAAAATATTTGGGCAAAAAAATTTTCACGGTAAGATTTCGTCTTGATTAAAATGTCACTACAGACAAATTTTTCTCGAATATTTTTGTCCACTAAAGTTGAAATGTGTCTCGACGAGACATTTTGTGGCAGGGCGTGAAAATAGGCGTAATTTATGAGACCTAAAATAGAGAAAAATTGCAGAAAATTAGAGGAAATATATTTTCCTCGTAAAATTTACATATTTTTGCTTTCTGTTTCTATAGAGGGAAAGTATTGTATTCATTAATCCGGCCATACATTACGAGACTTGTTCTAAAACCATGTTGTACAACTTGTCTTGGCAGAGGCAAAATCAACAGGCTTTTGATTTTAGTCGAATCTAAAATTTGGTACTACAACCGGCCCATACACAACCCAACATTGCCTACAACCGAACCAAGTTGTACAACAAGTCTCATACGGACCACAATTCGAGAACGGACGCTTCTGATCAGTACGAAATCGGTTTCAGGCAAAATTATGAGGATGCCCTTGCATCTGTCTGTCTGTCTGTCCGTTGTACGTATCTTAAATAATTCGAGAACGCGTTGACCTAGCGACTTGAATTTTTATATCCGTATGGTGATTTGTAAATGAGTTATACGGCAGTGGTAGTTTTTTTTTTTTTATCAAAAGTGACGTTAGCTATAACGGGTACTCGTCATACCATTTTTTTGAAAATATCTCGAAACCTATGCGCTTTTGGAAAAAATGAAAAACCATTAAGGAAATGGTTCTCGAGATATTTGAAAAAAATATTATTTTTTACATATTTTTTTCCGAAACTAAATTTTTCGGAGCTTTGATTTTGTAAATTTTCTATTATTTTTAACGACAAAGAAATTTTTTTAATAGAACCGCAATTGCTTTTCCGTTACCCCAAACATTCATCTCAGTTTTTATGACTTCGATCGAAGGTTAAGAAAAGGTCAAAGTTCGGCCCGCGGTCGGACTCTACATATACCGGATTCAGCACACTTTGTGGATTGGTATAATGTCTAGGGGACGTGCTCCGTTATGATTCCGATTTATTAAGTAATTTAAACCCTTATATATAAAAAAGATATTTCTTTGTCCGATTTTTCCCCATGCACGAACTGCTTTAAACCTCTTCTACTAATATTCGATATGGAAAAAAGAGTGTCTTATTAAACTGCAGACAACAGAATTGTAAAATTCCTGTTAATTAAAAACGCTTTTCATAACCTTTGATTCATGATCCCATTAATCTAGTGTAATAATATTGCACAATATTTAATGAGCAGCAGATAAGTGGCACAAAATTTTTCAAATATTGTTGAATAAAATCTGATTACATTTTATTATCACAACTATTGTCCCCAGATCTAGATAACACCGATAATAAAACCCCGTCTAGTAGTAGAAATAATACAACAATCCCCGAAACGTTAAATTAATGCAAAATTAGCATTTATCACTTTTAGCTTTTTCTTGATTCTCGAAAGCGTTTGAATGGAGAGATAACAAATTTTTTAATGAAAATTCGATATCTCATCGTCTTTTTTGTTTATTAAAAACTGACGACAATCATGTGTGATTTTTAAATTCTTAGAGCAGCCCTCTGCAGCCATGTGCACCAAGGGCAACTTCGAGGCTCAAATTGCCCTTTTTATACATCGATTCTTCATGCTACCCGTTTCATTCTGGCTTGTACGAAAACTGCATACATACGCATATGAAAGAAATAATCTGTTTCACTTTGCATATAACCCGTTCTGCTTCCACTTGGGCATTTTGCATATCATGGAGCTTTGCTGAGTTCTAAGTGATTTATGCGAGAGATTTTTATTAGCTCAGTTGTCATTAGGACATTGACTGAAGCGGTGGTGTATTTCACACTGCTGAAAATCATGAAAAATTTAACACTGTTGAAAATCATGATTGTTTTCTTATTCGGTGTGATAACACAATGCAATGTTTACTATGATTTCAGGAAATTAAAACAATAAAAAAATACAATTTAAATATGCAGTTTCAGTCGTTTCATAAAATATCAATTGATCAAATTAATGTTTCTGGTTTTATGAAATTATTTTTATTTTTCGATTGTAATTCGGAAATTTCATATAAAAGTTTTTCATTATCAAAACTTTTTTTTAACGTAAAGTAAAATAATTAACAGTGTCAAAACCAAGCATAACGAAAAAGAGCTTTCAACAAAGTGGCTCGGAGAGTAAGCCATATAAACAAGTAAATCGCTTGTCAGTGGTAGTGGATGCCCGAGAACTTTCAAAGCTTTCCTGGCCCTGATTTAGAGAAAACAATTTTTGTTCAAAATAAAAACTGATTTAAAAAAATTGTCAACATTTTTTTTTTGTTTTTAGAAAACTAATTATTATATTCTATAAACTTCCAGGATCCACCAGTATTGCGTCTACAGCTTCAAAAACCAAAAAGCAATAAAAAAGTGGCATGGAGAAGTGGAACAATCGATAACGAGGACATGGGCAAAAAGAAATCCAAGTGTAAGATTTTTTTTCCAGACTTAATAAATGTGTAATTTAATTGATTGATTTTTCATCCTATTTAGGTTGCTGTATTTACAAAAAGCCAACGGAATTTGGCGAAAGCTCATCAGATAGTGAGGATGAGGAATGCGAACATTGTTTCGGGCATGTCGAGAAACGGAACAGTAGAAACGATCATGGCGATGGGAATGATTGTCCCGATCATGGATCTGGTGAAAATTCCTCTCAACCTTCTCAAGGTTAGCGGTAGAAACCCTTTGCTCCCGTTTGTTGTGCTAAATTTGGACAGCTTGTCTTCTTGCTCCTTTTCTTCACTGAATTTTATTTAAAAGATTGCCTTCACTAGATTCATCTCAAAGTAGTCGTAATAATAACAACGGTAATTGCAACGTAACAAATACTGGACAAGGTTGAACTGCAGCCAGAAAGCAGAGTCGAAAAACCAAAATATATCCATATGTCAATTTATGTTTGTTTCAAATTAATAAAATTTGCTAAGCAATTAATCTTTTATGATCTCATTGAACATTTACGTACCTACATTTCTATGTTATAACATGATGATCAGAGTATAATTTAAAGTTTTTTTTTCTAATGTTTGAACTTCTTTTTACGCGTATTCTAGTTGTACTGTGATGCATTTTTCCTACCTGGTAAGGTGTTCGAGAATCAAAAACAAAAAAAAAACAATAAATTCTTAAAGAATAATCACTTTATAAATGAATATTAATTAATGTTTATTCCAGAAGTGTAATGTTTGTGACTTGAAAATTCTAGTATAAACGAATATAACTGTAATTTTATTGTGTTATTATTAAATAAATATTATTCAAAAATATGTAATGTTTTTGTTTGATGTGAACTTCGTAGCAAGAAAGATTGATTGAGTTTTTACTACCGGAAATCGGTGGACCGATGAGTGCTCAGATTTGCCTGAAATTAACCATTATAGTTTTTCACGACACAGGAAAATTTTACGTAAAATCCTAATTGCTACCCCTTATATGTCACGTAAAACCCTTATATAAATATAATTGTTTTTAATTATCGAATTTAATCATATCATACTAATATATAAAAATGAGTTGGTGTCTGTCTGTCTGTTCCTCTTTCACGCAAAAACGGCTGAACCGATTGAACAAAAAAAAATTTAAAAAACTTAACCCGGCAACGACGGGTATGCAAGTTAGTTATCAATAACTCACCTAAAAACACAAAAGTGGTATAACTAACGATTTCTGGGGTATCTCCTTATAAGCAAATCGCGTTATTTTTGAAAAAAAAGTGTTTTTTAAAGCTTCTAGCTGGCAAATAAATGGCCGAAGTTATGTGATGGAGTGAAATTTCATCAGCTATGAAAAAAATGTTGTGAGAAATGTTTTATTGAAAAATTTTCACAGTAATGAAAATTCGAGGAAATACGGTTTGCCTCCTAATTAGTTACTTAAATAAAACTCTGTTCTAAATTGTGAATTCCAAAATTTTGGCATCAGAAACAAATTCTTCTTACTTTTCCCAATAATTTTCCCATTTTCCATATCATATTTACCGTGGTTTTCGAGCTATTTTCGATCTTCGACCGATGTCACAAAAAATCGTGTTTCCAAAACACTGCGGCAGACCTCGTAGCACCCCTAAAAGTGAGACGTGATTTACAAACAGTCTCCTATCTTAGAAAAAAGATTTTCGTAAAATTCATAAAAAGACCTTTTAATGAAAAATTTACAATAAATTTGTGTGTAAAAATAAAATACGCGAAGAATTCAGTTTACGTTTTCTGTATTGATTCAACGGGCATTCTGACCCAATTATTCTATCCTAGAAACCATTCCTGTTTACATTTAATAAACGAAGAGTTCATCGGCCATCGAAGAGTTGTACAGACTTCAGATATTTTTAATTTAAAATAGATATTTGGATAAAATAAGAAATTCAAATAAAAAAGAAAAATGGACGGGGAATGTTGCCACCCATGTCGACCATGTATTGCTGAAGAAATTCCACCAGTAAGTTTGAATTGCAATTCAAATTTCATTTTTTTGTTTCAAACTACAATTTTGAATATTGATTTGGTGAAAATATTTGATATTTAGATGGATATATACACTGCAGCGACTCGAATTCCTCAGCATTTAGTAAACGATCCTCCATGTGGTCCCCCACAATATCCTTTCAATGATAACCAACTTCCGGTGAATAGAAAATAGAACACTTTATTTATTGAATTCGGTAAAATGTATTTTAAATATTTTCAGCCGACTGATTATCCTGAGCCACCAATTCGGCAGACAGATGCACCGGGCTGGGAAAAAATTCCGCCAGAACCAATTCCAACTACGGTAATTCATTACTTAAGGGGTTGTCCATAACATACGTCACACTTTTAAGGGGTGCGGGAGGTAGTACTAAACTTTATACAAAAAATTCAAGAATAAGAGGGAAGGGCCGAAAACCCTGGAATTAACGAGGCGTATTTTATAGACAATCTTTTACAGTACAATATATTTAACGAAATTTCAAAAAATAACAAACCTTTACAGGTTATGGAATACAGAAAAGTCGACGAAAGTTCTGAGCCTCCATGCTACATGCCTCAGCCAAATGCTAACACGGAGGAGCCAATTCTCTCCCATGTGATGGGACCGATTGGACCCTGGGCATCAGGAAAGGTGGACTGGACTCCTTTAGGCGGTTTAACCGGGACCAGACCAATAGTTGATAAATACTCGATTACACGGTATAGCACGAATGAATGGCGGAATAGAAACTTGGAAGTTCTCGACAACAGCTACAAGTCATACCAACTGAGCCTTACGTAACTTTCTTTCTTAAATATATTCTCGACATTTAGATAAAATCGTTTCATTAGCAATGATAACAATTGCCGCAATACAATGAAGAGGACATATGCACTTGTGGATAGGACTCAGGCTGATAGCACAAACCGCCTCAAGGATCGCGCTCGACTAGTGGATAAGTTCAAAAATACATTGGAGCGAGCAATTCATGCACAAATTGAAGAAATCGTACTTTTAGAGGAGCAGCGCCAAAGACTTAAACAAGCCTTGGCTATTTTACAATTGCCACGGTCAATAGGTAATCTTTTGAATTTTTTGAATTTTAGTTTAGTTTCAATTCCGTTCAAATAGGATACTTCAAAATATAATATTTAATTTTATTAACTCTTTCACTCCCGCGAGAAAAACTTTCTTTTACAATACACCGAAAAAACCCGTATTTTACAACTATAACTTTTTACCCCTGACAATTTTAGTATGTCCTCCGGAGAGGACAGTGGGAGTAGTTATATTGATAATATCGTAGTTTTAGCATGGATGATTGCGATTGATAAATATAATAAAATCACTTAGAATCTGGAAATCAAGCAAAGTAGTAATTTTATTGTTATCCTGCCATTAAGATATTACAGTGACTGTAACTTCTAACAAAAAGTGGAATTTTTCTTGAAGATTTTTATTCTAGGGCTAGTACGACTTCTAGGGGAATTTTATCCCAAAACTTCAAACTTCGGTCCTTCAAACCTCGAAGCCTAAGTAAAAATTATTTTACTTAGGCTTGTAGAAAAAGGGATATTACAATATCTATTGACGCCTTCGTGCAAGACTATCGTAACTTGACTTACGACATTTTTCAGTGTTGATTTTTGAATTCACTAAAAAAATTTTTTTTCGAGATGTCAAGGATTCATAATTACTGATTGAACAATTTTCTTCCAAAATCAGGAAAAAATAACTAAAGTTTTTCCAAATATTAACGTTTTATCGTATTTACAATAACATCAGAATTTTAACAGCTCGAAAGAGATACGATAGTTTTGCACGGAGGCATCGATATATTGGGGGTTTACGTTTTTGGCATCGGAGTCATAACTCTGGGGCATTTTGCATCCTGTCACATAATACTGGTTCCAAGATTCATGACCCGGATTCGAGTTTCTCGGTCAACACTTCGACTTCGAACTGTCAACACTTCTCAATTGGTTAACTAGGATAGATTGTTTTCATTTATCTATATGGCTTGTATTGATTCATAAATAATTATCAGGTATGGTAAACATTATCATAACGTTACGAAATAACTGATGGAAATAACGATTTTACTATTTTTCCTCAAAATTAGGTCATATCGTTATCGAAATTTAATTCCGTTACAATAACGAAAAACGTTTCGTTATTTATTTATTTTTGCTTTATTTTATTTTTTATTATTTTTTTATGAAATGTTCCACAAAAGTTCATCAAGAATAACCCCACAGACCTACCACCTGCATAAAATATAATTAAAAGTATTGGGGTAGTATTTGTAATCATATTTTGATTCTAAATCGGACATTGTTTCGGCCAGACTTACTCCATTTTTCGAGATACGAAAAAGAAAATCTTTTAAGCAACTTTTTGGTATCGAAAAAATTTTCTTTTTGGTATCTCCAGAAGTAGAGTGAATTTTGCGAAAGCTAAGTGCGACTCAGAATCAGCGACGTCAAAAGAGCCTAAAATTCAATATCTTTGATATTGATACAAAAAATGTCGTTTTTGTTGGGGAATTTTTTTAATGAACAAAACTTTTGTACGATTTCGATTTTGTTTTAAGTTCTATAACTTAAGAATCACTATTATAGTTTTTTTCGTTTTTTTTTTGTATTTTCTTTTTGTTCATTTTATTAATTTTTTATAGAATTTATTTTTATGGAAATTGAACTGAATTACTTTGTGATAAATACACTATTATTAAAGTGCATTTTTTTTAGTTTTAAGTTTCAATACAATATGTAACGAAATAACAACGTTGTAACGTAAAGAAATGAAATTTTTTATCGTTACAAAACGAAATAACGTAACGATTTTTTTTCGTTTGCCATCCCTGATAATTGCTCGTCGATAAAATATAAGTAGGTCCTTATAGTTTTCGGGGATGAAGGAGCGATTACGCAGAATCCAACTTCAGAAAAATCCGTATCCCTACGGGGATTTTTAGGGTCACTGATTATGAAGTGAATCATGTCTATCAGATTCTCTTACAAGTCGATGCAAATCAACTAAACCCCATTTTAACTTTAAAATGTTTTTATTTTTTTCAATTTTAAGAAATTAACAAATTTAAAAAAAAATCTTTAGTTAATGAATGCATTGAAAGACGATGCAGTCGGCCGGACACAGAATTAGTGCGTGACGAACCAGAAGAACAGCTAATTAGAGAATCAGCTCTAATTGCCGAAATTCGAAATCTTTTGCTACAAACGTTGGCTGATGTCGAGAAGCAGCAGATGGACAATCGAAACGCTCGACACAGATTGGAATACGACTGGAGCGATAAAAAAGACGCTCATGAGATTGAATCCGTGAACTGTGGTCTCAATAATCGCTCAACAACCGCCATTTTTAGACCAGGCGCTACACGATTTCCAGCAGAGTATAATTAATTTATAAATAAAGCCATTTTAACACATCTTAGAGGCTGCCCATAGAATACGTCACAATATTAAAGAAGGGCGTTATCCCCCCCTTCTTTAATAGTGTGACGTGTGACGGGTGTATTGAACTTCATACGAAAAATCGCGAAAAATTG
The DNA here is from genome assembly GCA_964034945.1 of Chrysopilus asiliformis. Classification (NCBI taxonomy): domain Eukaryota; kingdom Metazoa; phylum Arthropoda; class Insecta; order Diptera; family Rhagionidae; genus Chrysopilus; species Chrysopilus asiliformis. The sequence goes on from OZ035960.1 coordinate 47,866,134, forward strand.
TAACGTGGGGCAGAGGGTAAAAAGGTCTTAAAATGCTAAATTTAGCACGACGTATTTTATGGGCAGCCTTTAAGGATTTATTTACCATTTTGAATTCTTTTATGAAATATGATTTTTTAGTATATTTACCTTATTTTCATTCGGAAATTTCGCCAAAAAAAACTAGAGTAGGTTTGTGAGAGTATATTAAAGAATATGAAAAATTTAATTTTTTCGCATTTTAAGAAGTTCAATAACTAGACTTTTTGCTCAATTTGTTCGCCGAACAAGTAGTGTGTTTTTTTATTCTTCCTTTCTTAACGCATTCGCACCTATTGGGACATATCGTCGGCTAAAAGTGAAATTGTGCTAATACTATGTCACACTGACGCAAAATCACGTAATTTTGCGAAATGATTTAGATCTTAAATCAAAGTGTTCACACAGAGATTAAGGTAATTCTGTTTGACATTTCAACTACGTTAGTTCAAAAATGGATCGAGGAAGTTCGTGTAGGATTACTATGAATTTTAGTAATATATGATGAATAATACAATTCAAAACATCGGTGAAATATGTGCAAACAGAATTAGGCATACAGACAACCAAGGTATGCTGTAAACTCAAATCTGACATTTCGTTGCTACGTCACTTGTGCCGATTAGTTCGTCAAGTGCAGAAGGAATTTTGTATTCTGGATGGTTTTTTTTAAATTTGTGCGATTTAAATAAGATATTTGTAAATTAGTAGACTGATTGCATTAAATAGTGATCAACAAACATAAAAATTAATTAAAAAAAGTCGGCACAAATGACGTCACACCTGACTATCAAAAGTTTACAGCATACCTTGGTTGTCTGTATGCCGTGCTTTAGACTAAAATGGAAATGATCTGTAATGAAAATAAACAATTATTTTCCATTTCATATTTAACTGCATCATAAACATGTCCATTTATTTATTTTTTCAGACCACAGGTTTACTAATATATCCTCTTCGCGTGCGGAACACGGCTTCTTTTTCTTATATTTCCGTTTTTCCAATGCAGCACAAATGTCAAAACTGATGTGCTGAAGAGAGCTGAATAAGTGATGCAGGGTTGTATCAATTGTTTTTGCTTGATCACGTTCCTAATTTTGTGGAAATTACATACTTTTAGTGATTTTGAAAACAGGCTAATGTACTGGAAATCTCGTGATTTCGAGCGTGATTTCGTTCAAAATTACGAAAATCTTCAAAATTACGTAATTTTGCGTCAGTGTGAACCTAGTATAAGTCCATTTGGTATAACTTTCCAGAAGAGCAATGAAACCCTTGTTAAATCGTTTTAATTCTCTTTCAATAACACTGAGTTATAATTTTAATTTTAATGAAAATTAAAATGATTTAACAAGGTTTGTTACTGCCCTTCTGTCAAATTTGGTATAATGGACTTAGCACAACTTCACTTTTAGCTGACGATATGTGTCCCACAGAATGTTTACAAAGACCTAATATGTAAAATATGTAAATTAGGTTAATATGCATGTCTCTGTTAGATTAACCCATTATAATGGTTTGAAACTAATTAATCGTCTCCCGTACCGAAATGCTGTCCTGGGGTCTATTATGGAATGCGATCATAATCGTAACGATCGTATTCCATAAACATAACAAAAGCTATAATTGCCAATCTGGCAATGATTGAAAACCCGTATGGTGATTCAAAATTTCATTTGAGTTCAAATTTTCCAATAAGATTTTTTTGAAACTTGTTCCAATCGGATTTTGATGTATGGGAGTTTTATGTAGAATTATATTCTAAATAACTTTTGTTCTTGCACTTTTTTGATAACATGTACCGTTTTCGAGATATTCGCAAAAAACGTTTTCGTTCGTATGGGGGATACCCCCCCTAATGGTCCGTTTTCGCCCATTAACGAACTTAGCCTCGCATTTTATGAAAAACGAATCTGCGCAAAATTTCAAGTCTCTAGCTCAATCCGTGCGCCCGCAATCCGCGCCACAGACGGACAGACAGACAGACGGACAGACAGACGGACGGACATGCAAAATTCAATTTTTTTTATCATTCTAAACACACTGGTGTAATTCATTTTTGTGTGCGATGACGGGATCTTGGCGTTACAAACGGTAAGGCAAAGTTAATATACCCTTTGGTTTCACCATACGGGTATAAAAAGCCCTCTGGTCGGGTCGGAATTTTAAAAAAATCAACTAAGAACCAAATAGCGTCCATTATAAAGTAAAATATTGTTTTTTATGGTAAAAATTTGCCCGTTTTTTTTTTCATTTAAAAAAATTTAAAAAGCCTCCGTCCAGGACTAGATAAACGTAAAAATTTCGTAAAATTTCAAAAAAATCGGTTGAGTGCTTATTGAGTAATTATTGTTACCGATTTTGGTGACATAGTTTCGAGAAAATCGAGATTAAAGTTTCAAGTTATTTCGTAAATGCTCTAAATACAGCTGCAGACACGACTTTAGAGTTCCATAACTTTGGTAATTTTCATCTGGACAACTCTTTAAATAAAAATCGAAATATTGTATATTAAGAATATGCATTTTTCCAAAGTTTGCAGGTAGGCAGAACCCCTTAAACAAGCGATCTGTAAACTAGTGTAAAAAAAGTTCTTCTTATTTTTAATTGTAACTGTTGTTTTAACTCCAATCCTTTTAATGTTTCTAGATTTATCAATTTTTTCACATAAAAACTTTTTGTTTTTAATTTCAGACAATCTTCAGAGGAATTTTGGGAGCATTTTACCACAGAAACATTAGAAGCGTGTGAGCTATGCAGACAGAGATCGGTACATTTTTTCTAAATCTCCTAAATTTGTTAATTCATTTATTTTATTTTAGATACAACTTCGTAGCACTTTAAATGCCATTTTAATTAATGCAGCCAGAGATCTCCGAACTCAAGCCGATACCGTTGAGAGTGCATTTAAAGATCGGATAGCTTGTATGGAAGAAGCTCGTGTACGTTTGGAAAATGAATTACAACAGGTATGAGTTCAATAACATTACTCTCTGTAATATTCTGCGAGTAATTAGTTATCTGAAAATAGAACGGAAATGAAATCCGCGTAGACAAAAACGCCGTAAACTTTTTGCGTAAATGGATTACAGGTTTTTAGTTCAAATTCCATTTTTTTAACAACAAACTCATCATTTTCAAATCAAATTAGTTTAAAAAAAGAATTTGGGAGATTTTGTGATGAATTTGGTTTTTTGTAAAAAGTTTTGGAGTTCTAAATGAAAAAGTTTAAAATGTTTTTGATTTATGGCAATATTTGAGTTTGAGATTCGAAAGTTCTTCACAAAAATGAGATTAATCACGAAGACAAAACGGCTGCATTTTTTTGAAAACAAATTTTATGTGCAAAATTTTGAATTTGATATATGAAAAAAAATTTTTGCTTTCCTTTTGTATGGTGAGAGAGTATTCTTCTATTTCGGGAAAGGGAAAGTATTGTAATCATGACGGAGACCGACTCGAGAACTAGGGCAGATACAAAATTTCTGATCAGTACGAAATTCATGCAAAATTATGAGGGTGTGCGTGCATCTATCTGTCGGTCTGTCCGTTTTACGTATCTTAAATAACTCGAAAACGTGTTGACCTACCGACTTGAAATTTTTTGTAAATGAGTTTTACGAAACTCGTAGTTTTCTAATCAACTTTTGGAAAAGCAACGTTAGCTAAAACGGGTACCTCCCATACAAATTTTTTGAAAAAAATATATTTTTTTGAAAATTTCTCGGCGCTTTTGGGAAAAAATGAATATAATAAGATTTAAAGGATATAAAATTGTCTACATTTTATGCTTTAACAGTTTTTTTGTATCTCAAACGATGCTCAAGATACAGTAGAGACTCGGTAATTCGAACACTATGTAATTCGAAAATCACGCTAATTTGGACAACCATTCGTAATTCGACGATTCTCAAGAAATTTGAAAAAAATTAAGAAACGGTTATCAAGATATTTGAAAAAAATTAAGAAACGGTTATCAAGATATTTGAAAAAAATTAAGAAAATCTCTCGAAAACTATGCATTTTTATGAAAAATGCATATAACCAAATTTATATTAAATAAAATTTTCTACATTTTAACGGTTTTTACGTACCTTTAACGGTTCTCGAAATATTTGAAAAAATAATATTTTTTATATATTTTTTCCAAAACTAAATATTGCAGAGGAAAGTATTGTGTATAAACTATGGCTTTTCATTAAGGGTTTTAAAATGTTATATTTTTTATTTAAGTGGCACAGCGACTAGAGCGAATTAGAAAACTTATATTTAAGTTTAAGAAAATAATGTTCTTATTAAAATTTTCAGTGCTTGCAGCAACTGGCAGACACTGAAAAGCTAATAATTAAAATGACAAGAGGAATGCAAGGTTTAGACCCCACTATGAAGGTGGTTCAAAGTCGACTTTACAACCGCAACGACCGACCACATGTGGAAAACTGTCGAGATCGAGTGCAGTTTGGACTTGTTGAGGAGGTTGGGATTATCCAGGGTGGAGTTTCAGCAATGTTGGCTGCAATCAATGCTGCCGAACGAACTAAAAATGAATTGATGATGACCCGTGGACGGTTGGAACGTGAAATTATGTTGAAACGCAGAACGATTAATCTGGATAAGGAAAGATGTATGCTAATTAGATCGCATTTCCCAACCACTACTGCGTTAAGCGGATTTGTGACCATTTAAGTGTTTGGGCAGATATGGAAGATAACATTTTGTCCTTTAACCGTGATATGCACGTACACCGCAAACGGTCCGAATTTTCAATTTTTTCTTTCATATTTTGCCCGCGAAATCGACAATAATTGCGTATAAATCTACTGATGAGTTTTTGTGTTTCGAAACGCCGCAGTAAAATTTACTGTGGACTTATTATCAAAGTTAAAACAACTAATTGCCAAAGTTGAAAATAAAGTTAACTTTACTCCGGCATTTCAGAACACAATTTGGTTAACTTTGACTTTTGCCAACTGACACATTTGAATAGAAACTATTTTCAAAACTATTTTCGTCATTAATTACCTTTCTTACGTTTGTTTTAAGCTCAAATATGGATATAGTCATTGTTTTTCGTAAAATACTTATTCTACACACCAGTGGCGGCTCGTGTATATTTGAAATGAGGAGGCAAAGTTTTTTTTTAGTTCTATAAAATTTTTTATGATACGACCACAGAACTAGAACAACTGTCACCATACAAAGCTCTGCTGAAAAATGGTCCCAAAAATATTTCCCTCTTTATCGTACTTGAACGCATTCACTGAACTGTATAAGGTCGCGAAATTCAAATTTCGTTTGCCGCGAAATTCAAATTTCACAAGTTTGAGACTAACTTTAGGCGTCAAAAACTAACTTTAGTTTTAACTAACTTTAGGCGCCGTAAAAAAATCTCTTGCTAAGCAGAAGCTGTATGAAAGTATTTGTACGAATCGGAGGCTACCCACTAAACCAAAAAATGAACGTTCATCAAATATGAGCGTTTACTGATCGTTTTGTGCGACAGAGAAAATCAGCTCTGAAAGGGACGACAATGTATTCTCAAGTTTTTTCAACTTATGAACGAACGGTATCTAGTATATTAAGCCGACCGTCAAAGTTTTTCATATTTTTTGTTCACAAATGTTTCATTTTATATTCATTTTTAAAAGTTGGCGGGAAAATGTTTGACAGAAGAATACGACAGGTTTTGTTTCATTTTTCGTCACAGTTAAGAATAATAGAACTTATGTAGTTCACTTAAAGATCAAAATTCGAATTCTGTTTGAATTGTCATTAATAAAAGCGAAAGAAATAACTACAGTTTGTGTGCCATTTTCTTTATATGCTGTTTTCAGTTCAAAAAACTGTGTTGAGTGAGTGCGGTTTAAAATAAAGGTGATTTTATATTAATTATAAAAAAAATCAAAAATGAAACGTCGGAGCATAATGCAAGAAGCTGAGGAGATTGTGAAAAGAATAACACAAGTTAAAAGTGTTTATTCAACCGATAGCAATCTCCAATTTGTACTTCCGAAAATTCTCGAGAAATTCTCGGGGATCCCCCGATTTCTAATGACAATGATGCGATAAGTGAATCTGAAAATTGTGAAGTTTTCTCGGATTCTGACGAATCCATTTCCAATGAACCATTTTATGGTCAAGAAGAGGTGTTTCGCTCCAATTTAGTTGAATGGAGTATAAAACATCATATAACTAATTCTGCAATGAACGATCTATTAAAACTACTGAAAGAAAAATCTCCGAGTCTACCTAAAGATGAATCATTCTCCTGAGATTCGTTGGAATCAGAATTCAGAAAATGATCATAAATGTTTCAACTTGCGGACCAAAGTGTCCCTCTTTTGTAAATCATTTTTAAGATTCATTTTTGCGATCATCAAACGTTCAAAAATGAGTATATAAGCAGGCCACGCCTCCCAGTTTATATAATCATTTTTTTTTTCTGGGCAAAATTGAAAAAGTTAACTTTGACAGTTCGACTTTGGTATTTTGGAACGCGAGCAAAGTTCGTAAACCGCATGCATTTTGGAGAAAGTTTCAGTTAACCGCGATTAGTAATGGAACGTGGCCACGTAAAAAAGGTGATAATTTAGGCAATTTTTTTTTTTTCGAAAAAACCGTTTCTCAGAATATACCGATTTTTTTCAAACACAAACATAACGAGCGGACATTTAAAAAATTGTCTAGTAAATTTATTGATTTTTTCGCATTCAACAGGTCGATTTTTTATTAATTTTAGTAACACTCGACAAATTTTGCCAGTAATAAAAATGTCATAAGCACAAAATCCTTTGCATTTTCATTCATTCAACTCTTATTTTGTATTTAGAAAATTATTTATTATCATTATTATTAAAAAATTTGACAGTATTCATCGTTCGTATACTATCTTAACGAATTTAAATCACCTCAAGAAAATGGATTGTGCAATCACTAAATTGGAAAGTCGTCTAAAAAGTCAAGAAATCACTCCACAATATGAACTTACGTTAGTTGAAATTCTTGAGGGCCCAGAAGAAGGTTTCTTACTTCATTACTGTGTTTCATTTCAACATAACAATTTAGGATTATCTGCAAATGGCATTGGAAAAACGGAGTATGAGGCGAAATGTTCCGCTGCAAAATTGCTTTTGGACCAAATGGACTTGATGGAAAAAATACGAAGAATTTAATAATTCTAAAGTATTACAATTAAAAAGTATTAAAAAGCAGTGCAAAATAGTAAGAATTGTTTTAATAAAATGGTTTTGCCGGAATTTTTTATTTTTAAAATTTCTGGGAAATGTTGATATAGGTACCTATATCGATGTATTTTATCGGAATTAAGCCACTTTTAAATTTAAAAAATAATCATTTTTACAATTTTTGCCAATCTGTCTGATATTTGTTCCGGCATTACACGAAAACGTCTCAACCACGTCTCGACGGATTTCGTTAAAATTCTGTACGCGGGTAGAGTTACCTGAAGAATAAATAAAAGATAGAAAACTTAATTTTGACCTCCCCTTTACTTCGGCATCTCCCTTGGGAACTTTTCAACCGTTCGACTAATTGTGATGTAGTTTTCTGTGTTTGTTAAAGGATCTCGCCTTGGGTGCCTGTATGGAAACCTGGTTAAAGGAAGTCTGCGTAATGAGGTAATCTTTTCATCCTCGGTCGATCATCTTTTTTCCCTCCTTAATCTTAAACCCCGTTTACACTTGCGATAAGTTTCTTAAATTTCTCCGCTAATTTTATTTAGAATTTATTTCGGGAATTTTATTCATCTATTGCGGAATAAATTCACTAAGCAAAAGTTACCAAAATTTGAATTTATTCTGTCGGTTTTATATGAAAAAAAGTTTAGTTTCGGTGTTTTTTTAAGGAATAAATTTCGGAATTTCATGTCGTAGTATAAACGGCTCTAAACGTGAATTTAGTGTCTAAGAATAAAATTTGCGTGATAAAGTGTCAGGTGTAAACGATCCCTTAGATCGCTGAAGAGTTTTTGATCTCACCTTAATATAAATCGTGCTTTTAAAAAATCCTCCCCACTTAAAATTACCCACCCCTCTTCGCTGCTATCACCTGAAACCGACAAAGCGGCTTACATAATTTTTTACCAATAAATAGATGCGTCAAGCGCGAGACCGAGGATGGAAAAGTCACAGGGAATCCGTGGGGTGGAGTTGTATGATGACACAAATTTTAGTTTTTCAGCAAATTTTCTAACGAAGGTAAAAGTAGAGATGAGTAACTTATCCCAATAGGAAAAATTGAAGCGCTTCTTGGGGAAGCATGAACGAAGCGCTTCTTACTCGCTTCCAAAAGAAGCAGTTGGGAAGCACATCATTTACCAATAGAATTTCTATAGAAACATAAAATGTGGTAATCGAGTAATGATTTGAATTTCAAACTGTCAATAATATTCAATTGTCGCAAAAATTCGTAAAGGGCTGCAAGTGAATTATTTCGCAAACATTAAGTGGTAAGTAAACAAATGTTTTAAATTATATTACATTTATTAATGTTGAGAGGTGTACCAGGTTGGATTTTCATTTACCTGAGATGGCTACAAACAATTGTGGATTTTCTAAGAGACTGGTTGCAAAAGAAATGTCGATTCGTTTTACAAGCAATACAGAAATTCATCTGCGTTAGATAACTGAATGATTATTCTAAGGCAGAATTGGTGAGCATTTTTAAAATATGACTATTATTATTTTTCTATACTAATAGTAAATAACACTTAATAGATCTCATATATAAAAACAATAATTGGGAAACATCCCCTGGCAAAATGCATGAACTTTTTTTTTCATACTTCTAGAAGTCAATTGGGACGGAGAGCAGAAAAAAATACTAATTGATTCGACAAGATTATTTTCTTCATTTGTTTACGGTTAGTAATAAATTTTACTGAATTATTAAGTAATAAATATTGTAAATACTGAATTTATTAAGTAGAAAAAAAGTTAATTTTTTAAGACTTCACTAAACAATTTTTTTTTGTTTCCAACAGAAGCACTAAGTAATGAAAATTTTGGATTCGAGGACTTCAAAGACTCAATGGTACTGGGCTTCAGAACAGAAAAAATAAATCATATAAGGTTACATATATGTAAAACTAGGTGACGTATTTTTCCTTTAAATATTCACAAAGACTGTAATTTTATACAATTACAGTCTTTGTAAATATTTAAATGTAAAATACGTCACACAGTTTTAATTAACATGTTAAAAATCTGTTTATTACATTTATTAAAAATAAAAAATTTATTTAAATTGTAAAAAAACCTTTTTATTAAAAACAAAAAATTTTGGCCGTGAATGTACAACCGGAGAGAATTCCAATGAGCTTCCGACATGCTGCTATTCGAGCGCTTCAGAAGCGCTTCAAAGGCAGCTTGAGGGAAGCGCTTCCCTGCAATGACATCCAATGTTAAAAAATACATGAATAGGGTATGGGAAAAGAAGCACTTCGAGCTTCTGAGAAGCGCTTCATAAGGGCTTCTGAAGCGCTTCTTTTCCTGCTGGGATGTTGAATTACCACTACACGAAATATTTTGTTCTCTTATAGTACCTACACAAAAACAAAATTGAGATAGTGGCGCACTCACGTTCTCAGTGGCAAGCTGATATGACAGGCCCTATCACAGAATCCGATACGAATGGTTCGAATCGTAAACTCAAGCCTGAGTTACATTGCGACGACAAGGCGACACGAGACGTCGACGAGACTCGTCGGAGTTGTCAAAGTAATTTTCAATGTATGCTTTTGTATTGAATTGATTACATTGCGACGACAGCGACACGACAACGCCACCAAAGTTCGAAAAATTGAACTTTTGTCGCGACGACATGTGATGACAGTTGAAATGTTTGGTTAGGTTAATTGTGTTTGAGTTGCTCTCTTTTGGTGAAAAATTGGCAATTTTATCAAAATGCAGAAATTATCGAGCGAGCAATTGGCCAAAATGATTAATTTAGTGAAAAATAAACCCGAAATATTTGATAAACGGAGCAAACTCTATAAAAACAACGAGTGGAGAGATGGTGTGTGGCTTGAAATTGCGAAGCAAATAAATTCGGACGGTAATGTTATTAATAAATTTAATAAATTTTGGTTTTATAATGGTTTGAATTTAGACAAAACTTGTAAAATGGCATGGAAGTCCCTAAGCGACCAATTCCAAAGAAGCATAAAAAAAATCAAGGGAGCAAGTGGTCAAGAAGCACCAGATTTTGACAAGAAACAATATAAATTCTTTGAAAATCAATCACAAATGAATTGGAAAAAATTAAAAATTTGAATTAAATTGTTTTTATAATGCATATAATATTTTCTTTACTTTCTGCACTCTCATCTTTTACTTTCAAAAAAAATTTGTAAGGTTATGGGATTGTTTGTCGCGTGTTCGCAGCTCTGGTAATGTAACTTGGATGACGATAACGACAATGTCGCGCGACTCTCGTCGACGTCTCGTGTCGCCTTGTCGTCGCAATGTAACTCAGGCTTCAATGTTGTTGTTGGTATAAAACACTAACAACAACATTGAGTTTACGATTCGAACCATTCGTATCGGATTCTGTGATAGGGCCTTATATGAATACAGTGAAGTAAAAAATTTCGATTTCAAAAAAAAGTTCTACTCTTTATACCCGTATGGTGAAACCAAAGGGTATATTAGATTTGCCTTACCGTTTGTAACGCCAAGATCCCGTCATCACACAAAAAAATGAATTACACCAGTGTGTTTAGAATGATAAAAAAAGTTGAATTTTGCATGTCCGTCCGTCCGTCCGTCCGTCTGTCCGTCCGTCTGTCCGTCTGTGGCGCGGATTGCGGGCGCACAGATTGAGCTAGAGACTTGAAATTTTGCGCAGATTCGTTTTTCATAAAATTCAAGGCTAAGTTCATTAATGGGCAAAAACGGACCATTAGGGGGGGTGCCCCCCATACGAACGAAAACGATTTTTGCGAATATCTCAAAAACGGTGCATCTTATCAAAAAAGTGCAAGAATAAAAGTTATTTAGGATATGATTCTACATAAAACTCCCATACAACAAAATCCGATTGGAATAAATTTTAAAAAAATCTTATTGGAAAGTTTGACTTCAAAGTGGAATTTTGGTACAACTTTTCGAATTTTGATACGAATATCACCATACGGGTTTTCAATAAATGCCAGATTGGCAATTATAGCTTTTGTTATGTTTTATTTTATACTTTTTAGTATAATTTTATTAATATTGTTCTTATGAAGACCGAAAGAAAAGAATTCATCCTGCCAATGCCATGGCAGTTTAGAATTGCTTCCACATTTTCATTTTTAAATTCTACTTCACTGAAAGGCCTAATGCTGGGTTTACACGATTGACAAATAATGAGAGATTGTCATTTTTCTGACAGAAATAATGACAAACATAACAAAAGCTATAATTGCCAATCTGGCAATTATTGAAAACCCGTATGGTGATTTAAGTGAACAGCGAACAGTTGTATCAAAATTCCACTTTGAAGTCAAACTTTCCAATAAGATTTTTTAAAATTTATTCCAATCGGATTTTGATGTATGGGAGTTTTATGTAGAATCATATCCTAAATAACTTTTGTTCTTGCACTTTTTTGATAAGATGCACCGTTTTCGAGATATTCACAAAAAACGATTTCGTTCGTATGGGGGGTACCCCCCCTAATGGTCCATTTTTGCCCATTAACGAACTTAGCCTCACATTTTACGAAAAACGGATCTGTGCAAAATTTCAAGTCTCTAGCTCAATCCGTGCGCCCGCAATCCGCGCCACAGACAGACGGACGGACAGACAGACGGACAGACAGACAGACGGACGGACAGACAGACGGACGGACATGCTAAATTCAACTTTTTTTATCATTCTAAACACACTGGTGTATTTCTTTTTTTTTTGTGCGATGACGGGATCTTGGCGTTACAAACGGTAAGGCAAAGTTAATATACCTTTTGGTTTCACCATACGGGTATAAAAATGATACTATTTATACGATGATGACAATTTATGACAAAAAAAATTACAAATTTGTCATTCGTGTAAACGCAGCATTAGCTATATTAAATACGATAATCAAAGAGACTTTAACCGATGCTAATAAAAAGCTCAATTTTTCCTTTGGGGTTGCTAATTCAAATCAAGTACTCGATTTCCTCGACTTCAAGTTTCAATTTGTGTTATTTTAACCTCTGACATTTAAAAAATGGACATGTATAAAGAGATAAAGGGACCTATTGCGGTTATCGATTACTATTCGATCGACCATCGTTGGCCGGAACGATCGAAAAACAATTTGGTATTGCGTAAGGTTCATCGTTCAAGCAATCGCTATTGTGAATTTTTTAGTGTTTGACGTTTGGGAATTCACATTGTTGAAGTTATTTTAATGTTTAAAAATGACTTCAACGCAGAAAATACAATATTGAGCTCCCTTAAAAAATAGAGGAGGTGGATGACAATGGCCATATGAGCGAAATTACACCAGAAGACGGTTTTACAAACCAACGTCAAGGCGAAAATATTAAACACCGAATGTTGAGTTCTTTGAATTGACCAATATTTCAAATCTATGTGAATAATACAGTTTTTAAGTTCATTTTTTATTTAAATTATTTTTATACCACTTTGGTCTTATCTTCATTTTTTCAACCAATTTTTATATTGGATTTTTGATCGAAGTTTTGATCAAGATATTCCTCATTAATAATTTCCTAATGTGTACAAATACTTCCATTTTATTATTAGCCTCTAATTTTGATAAAAAAAAGTAATTGCAATACTTCACCGATCGCTAACTTGACATAAACTTCACCGAACGATCAAACAAATGTCATCGTTCCCAACTGAACGATTTTATCGTTCACGAACGATAAAATCGATGATCACAATACCGATTTTTCGATTTGACATTTCAACGATCGATTGACGAAGCTCACAATAGGGGCCTAAGTTATTTTTTTTATTCAAAAATAATTACTATCGCGTATTGGGGGACTTTAACGGGTGCGATTTTGGGTGACAATTTTTAAAATTTGGGTGCCTTAACTGTATGAAAACCTTAGTTTAAAGGGTCACTATCCACGAGTCCAATGTTTGTACCCGATGGTTCTTTCGAGACAACGGTATTTTTCCTAAAAGTTAAAAAAGTGATTTCTGTTTTTTTTTTTTGTATTTTTGATCTCTTAAACGTATACAAAACATTTTAACTCTGCAACGATACATTCTAGTCAAAAATATTTAATAAATAAAATAAATTTCTTGAGTTTGTATAACTTTAATAAAATTCATTATCACAATTAGATTCCAAAGTCAACATAAACCAACTTATCCTAATGATATTTTAACAACAGTCCGAATTATATTCATTTACTTAAATATCTGTTTATAAAAAATTTGAAATCTATAAAATTTGAATAAAATTTAAATAAGATTCTCGTTTTTAAAATACATGAAAAGTATTTTTTTGATTTTTGTGTTGTCTCTTTTTTTTGGCAAATTTTACATTTCTCATAAGAAAAAACTTTAGTAGGTTTTTTAGACTAATTTAGGATGAATAGGAAAAAATATCTCAATATCTTATTCTTAGCCTAATGTAAATTATTTAAACTTTTTCCTAAATTCAGTTGCCTCAGAAAGATTTGCAATATTTAGAAGTTTTGCCTTTTCCTTCGATCGCCACACCTAATTTTGTGCATAATTTTATTAATGCTTTTATTGAATAAATTTTAAAAAGTTATGTCACCTTAATGTTATAATCGTCACTCGTTGTGACAAGCATTTCAGAGTCCTTCGGATTGAATGCTACACTATTAACCACGTCATTGTGTTTATATTTGGCCAAACACATTCCATAATATCGATCCCATAAATAAGCATGCATATCTTCAGCACCACTGCAAAAAAATTATATAAAAATGATTTGTTAATAAAAAAAAATAGACGTCTAACGGTGTCCTACCTTGCCACATAATTATCACAAACATTCAGAAAAATGAAAAAGCACTCAGTATTTGGTGTGTAGGCTTTGTGAGACCTCAGCATGTTTCCAACCCGTTTTAGTGTCATCAAATCGATCACATGAATGTCAATTTCTTGTGCAATCGGTGGCGGTTCCAAGGCGTTCGTGATCACATAGCCCTTTGGCCATGGACGACTATTTACATAGAGATATCTAAAGAAATTTGAAAAATATTCATATATTTAATTTGCCAACCACTTATAGATTAAATTCAATGAATTACCTGTGATCGGGACTGAGTGCAAAGCCAATAATATGACCATGTAGGTCAATTACTTTGTCAACTTTATCGAAACGATCAGCTACAGCCTCGTAATTCCACCAATCGGGCTCAACGCGGGGTCTGTTATTCTAAAATAATACAATAAAATTTTCTTAAATACATAATTTTTGACGTAACATGGACAAACCGATTATCCAGCAGGAAAATTTCGGTTTAAAAGAATTCACACATGAAAATATTAACATTTTTTAGACTTTTGTTTGTCTGCCTGAATATCAATCAAATCCGGTCAAGCGATTTCAATGAAATGTTACACGTTAAACTAGTGTTACCTCCCTTCTTCCCTGTCTTTTGCTATCTTCCGAACTTTTGGAGGAATTTCGTCTCAATTTTCACTATTAGAGAAATAGTCCCCAAGAATCATTCTCTGTGAGAATTATCCCTGTCCTGCTATTTCGTGAATTTCTACAGCATTTATGATCTATTTTTCAATTTTAAAAAGAGAAAAAGTCCCAAAGGAAAGTGCTTAGGTGGCGATAAAGTTTATAAAAATTTAGAATTATGAAAAAATTGACCCCAATTATGAAATTTTCCTGTCTCAAAGAAAATCATAGCCTAATACTTTTTGTCTTGAATTTTTTTTTGTTTTCTTTTGAAAAAATGAACCATTTTCGAGAAAATTACAAACACTTTTTTGATATGGGGAGCGGAAGAAAAGAGACTTAACTTTTTCCGTTTTTGAATGTGATTTGACCAGTGTTCAAAACGCTCCCATTTGTAGTCTTTCGTTCTGCTCCCAAGGAGGCATTGAAATCAATAGAAAATAAAAATCACTCTCTAGAGAACGAAATTATTGTTTTTACGTTCTTGCTCTTAGGATTTTTATATTTGCTTTTTGTTTTTACGTTCTTTGAGAACAGAACGTTAATGCTGGGAGCGAAATACCGTTCTCTCACTAGTAAAATGCATATTTACATGTGTGTGTGCATCATACCAAAAAGCCATCGCTCGAGGCTTTCATTCATTTTTATGCGAGACCCACAAACCGGTTTGAACAAGGAGCGAAAACTTAAATAGAAATCATTTCGTTCTTAACTTGGGAGGGAGAACGAAAAATGTGCATAGCTCGTTCCGACTCCTAGCAACAGTACAGCGGAGCTGAAAATTTCTCTCTTTACAGAACGATTGCGTTTGAAAATCATTTTCGTTCTTGAGAACGGCAGTCGGAAAACGCAGCAAGCGGTCTTGTCGTTGGGAGCGAAACTTTTAAGAGCGAAAAGAACAATATAACAAAATAAAGTTTTGAACACTGGATTTGACCCATTAAGATCAGAAGCTTTGGAGTTCGAATATTTACAGAAAAATCGCCTAAATGTTCACACTGAGGTTAGAAATAAATATCTACAAAAAAATCACTTTTGGGAAGAGATAAAAGGCGATTCAGCACTAATTCTCAAAGCGCGGTATCACACACGGCAACTTTCGGGCTTACTTAAGCCGATTTTCGGGTGAAACGGCTGAGGAGGGAAAAGTTGCCACTCGAAATCATGGCTTATCGACAATCTGCATACATGCAAAGAGTGTGAACCGGTTTGGGAAAAGTACTAGGCAGAAATCATTTTCGTTCTGACCGTCAGCAGGTAAAGATCTTGGAAAGTATATGAGCAGCAGCAATTTCAATGGTTTGAGTCCACACACACACATGTAAACTTGTGTAGCATATGCAAACAGGATTGGCTTATTTAAGCCACAAATGTAAGCACATTGGCTTATTAAGCCCAAAAGTTGCCGGCTTAAATAAGCCAAGTGTAATACCGGACAAATGTCTACCATACTTGTTTCTCGAGGTTTCGAATCGTTTTGAAGAGTAAATTTCAATTTTTTAAATTCACATACATAAGACAAGTGGTGTCCCACATGCGTCTTTTGTGCTGCACTAACCAACAGCTTGCAATTTTACAGGCAAAAAGAGATTCTAAGTTTTGTTCGACAGTTCGATGTGTGTTCGCTCCACTTGGAAAGTATTTTTAAGGAAAAAGCTGCGCACTTTTCTGAGTTGGAGAGGGCTTTAGACGTTGCAGCATGCAGTTTTTCGTCATGCTACGCAGTAAAAGCAGCCAAGTCTGATACTATCATTTGTTAGAATTATATACACTTTTCTCACAATATGCCACATACTTTGACAATAATACAATATTATAAATACTGTGAAACCCCGGTTCGTGAACTCAATCCGTTCCTGAATATCGTTTACAAAACGAAACGATCACAAACCGAAGCGATCACGAACCGAATCCAGTTTTTCCCATATAAATCAATGTAAAATGAATTAGTTCGTTCCCGAGCCTCGAAAGATTGGGTGTCCAAACGTATAAATGTTATTCAAATTGAATTTATTCAATAAATAAGCGAAATATGGACGAAAGTATGAAGTTATTTCATTTTTACAGAGAAGAATTGAAGTCTCCATTAGAGAGCGTTGGGAAGACATATTTAGAAAGGGGTCTCCCTTTCAAAAAAAAAAATGACAAATAATATTATTAGGAGAAAAACAACTAAACTCTGATGATAATCAAAAGCTATGACTGGAGCTCTGTCTCAATTTTTATTCTGAATTCCTGCCAAATAACCGAAATTTTATTCACAAATCGAAACATTGTTCACGAACCGAAGCATTCTTTGGGCTCAATAGTAGCTCACGGACCGAAACCTTCTCAAACCGACAAACCGACCACTGTACATAATGGAACCTCGGTTTGTGAACACCTCGGTTTAACTGCAAAAAAACGTATTAAAAAGAGGTTATGCAGAATACATCTTCAAACCGCAAAATACGATTCGAAGGAGAGGCAGGTCATTTCAAATAATAATCATACCAGAATGTAAGAAACAGATGTTTTCATCACAAGGTGGATTATGTTTTGAATTCAGAGAGGCGGAGCAAAGATTTTGAAAGAATATTTGGGGCAACTTAAGTACAGAAATATTTCTCAGAATTAGCGAAGTAAGTGTGTTTCCAGAAAACAAGCATCTTACATATATGTACGTGTCTTTAATTCACTTGTTGTTACTGGTAGGCATTAATGTGATTTTGCCAAATCAGCGGTTACTGAAAATATCTCTGAGCAATTACCTAAATTACAATAGTCCTAAAATATAATCCAATTGATCAGTTGTGTTTTATGAATGCTTTCGACCATAATCTACAAAAAATTATGTAAAACGTGTAACCGTCAAAATGTTAAAAGATCACGAAACAAAAATCTTTGCATGAAAAAAACTTGATCAAATTACCTGCTCTTCCTTTTCCTTTCGCTTGGCGGCGATTCGCTCCTTGAGCGATGGTCCAGGGTCGAGTTTTTTTGGGAAATTAACATTACGTATTCGCTTTATACCGATCTGATGTGGAGTATATGTTTTGGCACCGGTTGAAAATATCAAATATTTTGGCATTGAGTTCTCCAAGTCGTCGTCAGAGGTATTATCTTCAATATTATCAGCACTTTGGTCATCGTCATCAATTAGACAATCTTCAGCCGATTCGTCGTAGCCATTGTCCTCGAATTCTCGACGAAATTCATCCAAATAGTGAATTGTCGTGTTATACGAACTACTGCCATCCGATTTGGAAGGTATGTGGAAAAGTTCCAGTGATCCTTCACGAGATTCGCTATGAAGATGTTTCAGTTTCGTGTGTGACACTGGATTTCCGGGTCTTTGGTCATCGCTACCGGAGCTAGTCGAGGGCATTTCCATGTCGACATCTTCACATGCATTTCCATCTATATTTCGCTCTGACAAGGGATCCGTTTTATCATCGAGCCATGGACAATTTGCTATCATTATTGCACGGATTGAACTTGCATTGCGATTGTAGAATTTGTACAATTGATTCATGATCGGTACGTGTTCGGAATCGATTTCCTGATTAGCCTTATTCAGCCAAAGCACCGAAGTACTGACTAGATGTGCGAGCCAATGAAGGTCACCAGAAATTAGATACTGATCGCTGAACCATGTACCAAAAATGTCATACGGACGATTCACTACACGACATCGTAAATGTGATCCGTCTGATCGTTTATTTTTATAAAACAAAGATACATTAAAATTAACAATTTTATAATTGAGACTATTTATGTTTTACTTACATTTCGTGTCAACGCTGAAAACTGCGATTTCGCCCGATGTACTGTGAGGGGATCCGAAATGAACACCAGAGACCAGCAATAGAGTGTCACTTTGGTTAAATTGCGAGTATTGAGTGTATTTCCAGCTGAAATGTTTCATATTGTGCGAGAATTTAATCGTGCATGGATGTGATGAATTCCAAATCTAAAAAAATCATGATTTATTATAATTAATTCTCTTGTCTAAAAAAAGGTTTAAAACATCAGCACAAATTTTTTTAAGGAAATATTTCTATTTGAATCGACAACCCAAATTTGGACTTAACCTTGATTAACAAAACTGTCACTCTAAATATATTCTAAAGATACTGTAAAACAAATACGTCATGCTAATTTTGAGCTCTTTTCGGAAAATTCCCCCACCCTTCTCATCCTACGTCGTGACGTATTAAACAGCCTTACTATTATTTAATAACAGGATATTGTTTATATTCTTCTCCTCATGTCCCGCCCCTATAGAACCTTCATCTGTAAAACTTTGAGCCCTTCAATGGATTAAAATGCGGTTGTTTTGAGTTGAGGAAAGAATTTGGGAAAAAGCTTCTGCCATTAAAAACTCACCCCATCCTCTTTTCCTTTAATTAACTTTAGACTCGAGAGAGAACACCGCGATAAAAACCCCGGGTACGCTTAACGTATTTAAAGATATTCTAAGAGTAAAACGTTTAGAGAAAGTTTAAAAAAAATCTTTAAATTGAGCAGAGAGCCCAATACTAGGATATAGAATTTTTCTAAAGAAATAAAATTTCAAACCACAATTTTGGAAAATGCAACTTGTGTTGACCAAAAAAAGAAGTGTGCCGCAGGTAATTTTTGTGTGAATGACTTGAATAAATGTGCCGCAGACGAAATTTTTAGTGTTTCGAGATCAAATACACATTTAAGTTGAAACATCACATGTTTTGCCTTTCTCGACGTTTTGGCATTATGCAGTTAAAATCTAATTAACTCACAACGTTCCCTGGCGATCTTAAAAATATATGATGTGAACAGCACATGATTTATCGGGCTATATGACAAATATAATATCCGTCCACATAACAACATCAATTTTTTACAAAATCTGAAGAATCTCTTCAAAATATATAAAGGGTGATCCAATAAGAACTTCCTATTTTTTTTTTAAATAAAACACATAATAATTAATATATTGAGGAAAATCTTTATTTAAGTTGTTAGTTTGGTTCATGCCATTTAATGTTTAAAGATAATTTCTTTCAAATGTTGCCCACGACTAACTTTTAAATGGTCCATTCTGTGGGTCCAATTTTCGACCACTCTTTCAAGCATATCGGTCGGTATTCCGCGAATAGCACGGGTCATGTTTGCGTCCAAAGCTGTAATCTTTCCGGGTTTATCGACGTAAACAAGAGATTTCACATATCCCCACAGAAAGTAATCCAATGGTGTCAGATCACAAGATCTCGGTGGCCAATTAACAGGACCATTTCTTGAGAAGATGTTTTCATCGAACTTTTCCCTCAATAAAGCGATTGTACCGTTAGCTGTATAACATGTAGCGCCATCCTGTTGAAACCACAATTCAGCTACACCAATATCTTGAATTTTTGGCAACAAAAATTCATTGATCATTGCTCTGTAGCGAGCTCCATTGACAGTAACACGCACTCCTTCCGCATTTTTAAAGAAATACGGTCCGATGATGCTACTGCAGCAATATTCTCATTACTACGGGCTGTACGCACTCTGGTTGATGGATGAATGTCTAATAGTGTAAAATTAGTTCGAAATTTGGTGATGGTTTCACGAATAGTGCGTTTAGTGGGACGATTATGACGACCAAAATGTGGACAAAGAGCTCTATAACAGTTCCTAACTGAGCACTGATTTTGGAAATAAGTTTCCACAATTAGTAAACGTTGCTCACACGTAAGTCTATTCATGATTAAATGGCACTGAATACTGAACACAAACGGCATATAGACAAGCCAGTTGACACATAAGAACTGTCAAAACAACCCTATTGTAAAAAGTACCTCCAATTGGATCACCCTTTATAATGATTTACTGTATCAGGAATTTAATGAAAATATCTCGATAACAATATAACGGATAAGTTGTAGTATAAGACAAAAATGTAGGAAATTTTATTATGTCCAACTTTTCTCATAAAACTGAAAAACGCATAATTTCGAAGTAAATCGCGAAAAACGAAATCTCGATTTTTTAAAAGCCGCCAGTTTTGGTTACTTCCGGTTGACGTATTTCCACCGAAAGTTGATAGGATCGTCCTATTCCAAGACCAAACATACCTGTAAAACTTCATGGCGCTAGCTCTATTAGTTTTTGAGAACAGACAGAAAGACATTTTCGTAATAATGCTCCAATCGACTCAGGGGTTCTCGGGAAATGTTTTTAGGCAAAATTAAGAGGTCGAAATTTTTCATTAATACAATACTTTATTATGCTACGTATAAGAAAGTAAAAAATTAGTTTTTTCGATTATTTGTTGTGATTTTTAAATTTTTTTCTATTCTCGAAATTCTCAACACAAATTTCTCGAACATCGGAAAAAAATATTGCCTGAGAATTCTCGAGAAATCGGGAAAAAGAATACTCGAGCCCAAATTCTAATGACAATCCTTTTTCTAGTGTGAAAAGTCCATTTAGATGATTGGAAAATTTCTCCCCTATAAAAAAAACTTGCATTTAACAATCGAATTCAATATCAAAAATATTTGATTGGAAATTGTTGTTAGAAGACAAAAGAAAAATTTCGCTTGCTCAAAAATTACTTAAGTGACAAACAGCGAAGAAAGATTTCTTCCATATTTAGAAAATCTCGACTACCAATTATGGTCAGATCAGTTTCAGACACAAACAAAAACAACTTCGCATCGTATCATTTAATAAATTAAATAAATTCGTTTGCCAAGTGTTCAATGAATTGAATTTACTTACAATAACGTTTCCATCTTTTGAACAGGTGGCGAACATATCGCCATTGTGTGAAAAGCTAACGTGGAGCACTTGATGTGAATGTCCTTCGAGCGTTTCAGTTAAAACGAGCGGAATATTCGCTGTGAGACGCTTGTATTCGGAATTCCATGATTCAGCACCTGAAATGGAAGGGAAAAAAAAACAAAACAAAAGTTTAGCGAAATAAAAATGTAAATAAACTTCCACAATTAATCAATAAGTTTTATATGAGATGATACTATAGAAAAGCTTCATCCCGATGGGAATTTTCCTCAATAAAGATAAATTTTCTTTGTGAATTTCATTTCCAGGTCAAGCATAGAGAATAATCCTTCCTCGTTATGAATTTTATCATGATTTATTAACGCTTATATTGCCACAGGTGCATTTTTGCATGTCTTAAAGAACAGGAATATATGTCAATTTTCTGTTTACTCAAAAAAACCTTATTAGAATAGCTCGCCCTAAATCGGTTATCAAAAAATTATTTCGATTTCGGGAAGTAGCAACAAATGGGTTAAAAGCAAAAATAGATGTCTAGGAGTATGCTGTGTCTTCATTAAAAAAAAGCACTACCTGTGGGAAAAATAGTGCATGACCTACATTTAATCTGGTAAGTGATTGTCGGTCGTGTCTGTGTCACAATTCCTTAGAGTTTTAATCTGACCATGCAGAATGAGTGCGCTTTGGTAAAGTGGCCACCACCAGATGACAAAATCGTAGAACATTTGTGAGACTATTTTCTTTCTGCTGTGATGGCCTCCTTGAACGCTGCGGTGGCTTTAGGAGCTAATCTACTTAAATATCGATAGGCAAAAACGCAATGATAGCAAGAAGTAATCTAAGACTACTTTGAATTTGCCAGTAAAAAGACATACGCTAGAATTTATTCTACTTTCTCTACTTCCCTGAAATCAGCATTCAACAGACTGATTCTGTTTTATGATAAACTTGACCTAGACATCGTTTAAAGATTTTTTTTTAATTATTGATTTTAATTAAATCTTTCACTCTGGAGTATAAAATACTTCTCAGAATTACACATAGATAGCGTCGATCTGGTCGTTCGATTCAATTCTGAATGGCTGAATGGTCGGAAATACCGAGAGTAGAATTTTTATTATCTATAAAGTTTTCTTTATTTTCAATATTATTTGAATTTCTGATGGTTTAACCTAATTTAAAAATAGATTCAATTTCTGCTAATTCGATAATTTAATGTTTGTTTTGATTTGGTAAAAATATCACTTCGGTCCGTCACTTCGGAATAATTTTATTGCTTCTAAATAAATAAATTCATTTAATTTTTAAATACTCTTTCAGTCTTAAACTCTGCATCAAAATTATCTTGAAGTAAAAAAAACATTTTCTATCACAATTAAGAGCAAACGGTTTTCCCAAACAGAGGCATACGAGATTCTGCGGGATTTTCCGATTCCTAGTTAGGGGCTGTCCATAAAATAAAGTAAATACGTCCATAAAATACGTCACACTTTTAGGAGGATCTCTCCGAGATTAATTAAAGTCACTGGATGGGCGCAAGTGTTATTTGTACGTGTCTTTTGGTACAACGGACTACCAAATATCTGGTCATTATTATTGCATCATTTTTAATTTGTTTGCAATGGAGGAAATTAATGCAGGTCCCTCATATGAACATATGATTTTTTCTTTACCATTAAATCAAGTAAAGATCTTCAGTCCTTCCTAGTTTTGATTTTTATCATGATTAAGTGCCGTTTGCACCAACGAGACATAGCAACTTATGTACAACTTAAAATATTTAAGACGCAGAATTTCTATGGTTTAAGGCCCGTTTGCGCGTATTATTCTTAAAAAATTAAGTTGTGGTTAGCCTACTTAAACCGTAGAAACTCTTCGACTTAAATTTTTTAAGTTGTACATAAGTTGCTAAGTTTTGTTGGTGCAAACGGCACTTAGTAGGCTAACCACAACTTAATTTTTTAAGAATAGTACGCGCAAACGGGCCTTAATAACGCTTTTTTAAAATTGTCTTTCAAAAAGGACGCTCGATTCTTAAATGCAAATAAAACAAGTTGTGTGTGAAATATCCACTCATTTATAAAGAATTTTATATGGTATAAAGTATGGAATATAATGTCGTTCAAATGTCCGCGGTGGCTTTGCTTGGTGGCATGTATTCGGGAGGTCCAATTTTCAATGACTTTGTCGCATAAATCTGGCTGAATTTGCCGGATGTCGTTCGTTATGTTGACTTTGAGGGCATCAATTGTTTGCGCTTTATTCGCATAGACCTGTAATTTAAGATAGCCCCAAAGCAAGAAGTCTAAACACGTTAAATCGAACGATCTCGGTGGGCAGTTCACATGCCCGCCGTGTTAAATAACCATGCCCTCAAATCTTTCGTGCAGAATGTCGATCGTGGCATGCGGTGTGTGGCATGTAGCGCCGTCCTGTTGGAACCACATGTTGTCGGTATCCAAATCATCCAGTTTAGGCCACAAGAAGTTACTTATCATCGATCTGTAGCGGTTGTGGCAATGCCAGTTTCGTTTTAGAAGAAGTACGGACCGATGATTTCGCCAGACCAATATCCGAAACAAACAGTGACTTTCTCGGGATGCGTTTAGTGCTGGTGTATCTCGTGTGGATTGGTATCGGCGCAAATCCGACAATTTTGCTTATTCACATATCCATTCATTCAAAAATAATTTAGAAAATAAAATAAAATTTAATAGAAAATTTCATAGAAAATAAAATTTGATGATCTGCACACGTTGTTCAACGCTATAACCTTCCACAGAGATTTGTTATACACTACAATAAATTTGACAGATGTTGCTTTAACAATATGGTCATTATAACCTAACAAACTTCGAGCGTCCTTATTGAAATACGCTTTAGTTATTAAATTGTTTATAACAAAAATAATAACACTCAGTGTATTGACAAAAAACAATTAAAAATATGAAACAAAAATTTCTGGAATCTTTCGCATTAAAAAAATGAAAAATGAAAAGTACAAATTAGAAAACGATAAATCTTAAATTAACCGCTTAATGCTAGGATTTTTTTTATAAAAAAAATGGGACAAAAAAATAAAATATCAGGTTTTTTGAGGTCCAAAAACGTGCGCAATCGAACGCACTGAATTCTAAATTCTCGCTCGAGATAAAACCATAATATAGAATCTGATCAAAATCAATTCTAATATAAACCTATAAAAGAACAAAAAAATAATAAATAAACAAAAAACATAACAAAAGCTATAATTGCCTATCTGGCAATTATTGAACACCCGTATGGTGATATTCGTATCAAAATTCGAACAGTTGTACCAAATTTCCACTTTGAAGTCAAACTTTCCAATTAGATTTTTTAAAATTTATTCTAAACGGATTTTGATGTATGGGAGTTTTATGTAGAATCATATCCTAAATAACTTTTGTTCTTGCACTTTTTCGATAAGATGCACATGCACCGTTTTTGAGATATTCGCAAAAAACGTTTTCGTTTGTATGGAGGGTACCCCCCCTAATGGTTATCACACACAAAAATTAATTACAGCAGTGTGTTTAGAATGATATCCGTCCGTCTGTCCGCCGTCCGTCCGTCTGTGGTCTGCGGTCTGTGGATTTTCCCACTTGTATTTTGGCTGAAAAAATTCCTGCAAACCCAAGTAGTTTTTTTTTCTGACCGGATTTCTCAAAAACTACTGAATCAATTTTAATGTAATTTTACAGCTAGTTTCAGAGTATCATTGAAATGGTTATAGGTTATGCTATTTTTTAAATTTCTCCTTCTTTCTTACCTCTCTTTTCAAAAGACTGCCGCGCCCGGTTTATCCCGAACGAGGCCACATACAATCTCGGCACATCCACGCAAAATTCAAAACAAAAACTTATGATCTAAAAAAAATGCGAATTGTTTAAAGGTTAAACCTTTGAAGGCATACGGATCAGGTTTTCACCCCGTAGAGGTTGGCCCCCAAGAAAAAGTTTCGCCCATTATTATCTACCACTGTCCTTTTTTTAAACCCCCTCATCTGCTATCTCCCGCTATTCCAAAGGGATTTGGATTGAATTTTTATCATAAGAGAAATTAGGCCCAAGGGAAAATTCTGCTTAGTAATATCAACCCCCTCTCATCTGTGTAAACCCCCTCATCTGCTATCTCCTGCAGTTCTAAAAAGATTTCGATTCGACTCTCACCATTATAGAGGTGAGTCTTTAGGAAAGTGTTTGCCCACTGATAGCTACCCCACCCTTTGAAAAGTCAATAAAAAATATAATTCAAAAGCAAATTCGTCAAGTGTAATGGATTATAAAATAGGGGAAAAAATTATTTGTATTTGTTTTAGAGTATTTTCATATTATGAAAGCATGTAAATCATAATAAATAAAAGTGACTATATTTTGCAGTCAAACATGAAATCCATTGTTGAGTAGAAAAGGTTTGAGAAAAACTGATTTTGGCTAAGTTTATTAATTCCACTCACCTCTTACTACGGCGACTTGAGTAGCTCTCGAATCAAGGGATCGATCGATAGTGATGAAAATAGATAATAAAAAGCGAAGAAAGTAAAAACGGTTTTGTTTCAACGCATTGTCTGGCAATGAATAGAATATCTTTCGGGCGATTAGTCAGCCACAGATCAATACTTTTACTACTCGCCTCGATAAATAGATAAGAATTGGGATATGCTGGGAGAAACACCTTTGATGACCGCCGAAGGCAGTGGAAGCGAATTGATATTTGTAAATATTTACACTAGTCTACCCGAATTGCTGTACTTAGATTGTAAATGGTCAAGCGTACGTAATAGTAAATCTAAAATTCTCTAGCTTCGTTGATTTCGACTAATGGGATTCAAATGGGCGATTATCAACATTAGCTAGTCGTTAAATTCCAGCGACTGACATCAACAACAACAATAGCGATAAATCGAGGCAGGCCCCTAATTGAATCGTCCATGTCGATGCTTTGCCAGCAACAGTTGCGATGTTTACAAACCAATGAATGGCATTGGAACGTCATAAATTAAGGCATCCGATGGCACAGTGAAATTATGGATTTCATAATTTTTAGTGTGTTTACTATGGGACGGTTGGGAATTAAAGGTGATAAGACATGACGACTTTCATTTTTTTTTTCTGATGTCTCTTTCGAGCTGTCGATGACGGAATGAAGTGAGGGTGGCTTTACTCTTGTACACGCAAATACCGTCTTGTGGCGTGAATAAATGCCATTTAAAGACCGCAGAGAAAAGTATATCAACTCGATATGTAATCATCGTGTACGAAAAAAAAACCAATACCGAATCCGATGTCTCGTTACCAAACACTTTGAGAAAATGTCATGGACAGGGGTAACGGTAACAGGTGAAAGAAAAACCAGATCAAAATAAAACGAATTACTGCGCACCTGGCTTTAACCCAATATTTTGCTCGACTTTGAAGTCTCGGTTGAACAGCTTTTTCCAAAGAAAATCGTCGTGAGCGATTTCATACCACCTTTTGCAGGTGAGACCCACACTCAAAACATCCTTCGGGCCGAGAAACGACAGAACCTTGAGAAACACTGGCTCGGGAATTCTCCACCAATTCGAATCCCGTTCATCCCCGATCATATGATTACTTTCTGGAAAATCCTCTTCGTCCGCGAATCTTGGATCGAGTCTGGACATTTCTTCTAGTTTCTTACTTAATCACCACTTCCGACCGACCTATTTCCACTAGCATTCGAGCACTGTAATTAATAAGCACTGAGTCTATCAAGACAAAATCTTTTAGCCACCGTCACCGACCAACAAGATTCCACTTTCAAGATTAAATAGAAACTCTTATTTTCAAAGTTGACTGTCAAAACCAAAACTAACTTGCCCTCTCTTTCCTCCGTTATTCTGTCCCGTTCGCACTAGTCTTTTTTTGTTGTTGCATGTGCAGAAAATTCCTTTGAAAACACATCTGCACTTCGAAAGTAAAATCTACTGTCAAAAGTCACCGTACCGACAATGGCGCCAGTGCTTCGTGGAACGCCCGCAAACTGTCGTTTTATTTTCAATAATTTGAAAAGTTTTCCGTTTAGAATGGAATAATAATTATTTTTAATGGTTTTTATCAAATGTTGATTATAAGAAACTTTTTACGAAGGGGGTTTGCGAAAAATTACAAATTCTACATTGTTTTTAACCTATTTTCTAAGTTGGGATAAGAAACAACAACCGATGCTACATTTGCTCTTATTGGGAAATAAGAGAAGAATCAACATTGATAAAAAATCATGACATAATTTATTTAAATAAGACAATCTGATTCTTGCCTTCAAAAAAGCTTTAATATAAATAAATTTAAGTTGTTCAATAGAATTTTAGATTGAACAGCTTTTAAGTTGATAAAAATTATTTAGTGTTTAACCATTGAACCATTTCTGATTCATGGTTTATACTCGACCTTTTAGCATTGAATCCTATTAGAATTTCTCGGCTTTTACGGTCTGCAAAAACAAAAATAATACAACAAAATTATTATATTATTTTTGCGGATGTTTTCACATCCAAATTTCCCCCCAACAGGTCGGGGGAAATTTCCTGTAAGCCTGCGTGGAAGCTGGTAAAGCAGGCTCTGATGACGATGAGCCAGCTTCCATACCAGAAACAGGCTCCTGATAGGTTTTCAGGGCAGACATGCCCGACCTGTTGGGGGGAAATTTGGATGTGAAAACATCCGCAAAAATAATATAATAATTTTGTTGTATTATTTTTGTTTTTGCAGACCGTATAAGCCGAGAAATTCTAATGGGGTTGATAAAAATTGACATCCGAAACAAAAACTTGTTGAATTTTTGTGTTATCAAATTCCAAATGAAATTTCCTGTTATCAATGGCGAATTGTCAGAGATATTAGAACTCACAAGTAAACCTCACAAGGTGTAAGTCTCAGATCTTGATGCAACTTATATACTATATATGTAAAAGAATGTTGAAAAATATAAGAGGCACGTATTGCATTTATCGGCAACCACCCATGTTAAAGGTCCTTTTTGCTCTCGGTAGAAGTATGCAAAGAACCATGCAAGAAATACCGTTTTTCGTGCCCCTGGGTTAACTTTTGAACCCGTGTAGTTTTCACTTTGGTTGTGGACTTTTTGGAAAGGGCTTTAGTTTCACCCATATAAGGCTTCAAGAGCCACCGAATTGCAGGGGGATGGTGAGGGGTTTCGTGAAAACTGACTGAGTGAGTTTTCACGAAACCCCTCACCATCCCCCTGCAATTCGGTGGCTATTGAAGCCATATATGGATGAAACTAGAGACTGTGTCCTTTCCAAAAAGTCCCCAACCAAAGTGAAAACTTCACTGATTCAAAATTTAGTTTAGGAGCAAAATCGTTTATTTGCAAATTCTACAAAATATATAGAATGATGTGTAGTTTATAAATACTATAGATGTAATTTTCTGGACAGAAAACACCTAATAATAATAACACTACCCGACACAAAACAACTTTTTTTGTGTTGCTAAAGATTTTACAATCTTTTTCGGATAATTTGATGTCGCTGATTCTGATTCTGCAAGTGGTTTGGCAAGATTGGCTCTAGTTTTCGAGAAAACCCAAAAAAAAGATTATTTTTTTCGAAATAATTATTTTTTGTTCTTGTTACTGTCGTTTCAATAATTTTAGGGTAATTTTATATCACTGAATCCGGATCTGGAAGTAGTTATATGGGTTTTCGCAAATCCCTATATGGGATTTTTACCAGATGTGTCGGTAAGTCTTTTCCGGTTTTTTCGCTAACGAAAACATGTTATTTACAATGGATAGTTAAAATTTATTTATTCAAAGTATTGTCCATTTGATTTTACACATTTTGCCCATCTTCCAGGCGTTTTATGGATGCCATCCCAAAAGAACTGTTTCTCCTTCGAGCTAAACCACTCATCGAGCCATTTTCTCACTTCTTCGAAATCGGCGAAGTGCTGCTCTGCAAGCGCGTGCCCCATCGATGCAAAAAGATAGTAGTCAGATGGAGCCAGGTCTGGAGAGTACAGCGGGTGCGGTAATACTTCGCATTCAAGTGATTTGAACACTTCTTTGACTGATTTTGCTGTGTGAGACGGCGCGTTGTCCTGCTGCAAAATCACCTTACCATGTCTTTCAGCGTATTGCGGACGTTTTTTGATCAATTCATAGTTCAAATTGATCATTTGTTGTCGGTAGCGATCAGTAACAGTTCATAATATACGACACCAATCTGGTCTCACCAGACACATTTTTTGTCCTGGATGTTGAAATCTCTTGCGCCTTTTAATAAATTTGATAGTTCTTGCGCCTTATAATAAATTTTGATCAAAAGCGGGATGCTTAATGGAGCGGAAGTGTGGGGGTTTAAAGAACAGGAGAGAATGGAAATAACACAAAGGAAGTATTACAAATGGATACTGGGAGTAAGAAGCAGTACGAAGAACGCTATCTTAATGTCAGAAACGAAAATCAGGGCAATCTCAGTTGAGGCGGGAGCTAGAGCAATGAAATTTGAAGAAAAGATAACAAGTTCTGAAAATGAACTATTAACTCTAATCCTCCTAGGTTGAGTCTTTGGGACTCATTTCAACTTTGCTTTGGATGCCACCAAATGGAAATCAAGTCCGTTTACATCTGGACGAACGTGCTCACATAACATGTGAAAAAAAATATTCTAATACTGTTAAATTTAGTGTTTTATATATAACTTTCATATGAGAGCGCGGGACTCATCCTAGGTATTTTTGTTTGTAAATTAACCCAGGATAATTAGGGTTAAAGGAGTGTAGAAAAGAGCTCTATAAAAGAAATATGGATCCTTACGGATGGATGGAAAAGAGGATAAAATACTGCGAGAGGATAGGACAGAGTGAAAGAGCTATGATTACTCATTGAAAACTGCAAAAAATATAAGAAATATCGGAATGATAAAAAATTAAAAATAATATCGAAATGATAAAAAATAAAAATTTTATATTCAGAAGAATTGCATTTCCAAATAATATCAAATTATTCAAAAAATTTCATCCAACCGTGCAATAATTATAACGACGGTTGAAGCTTAAACATACTCTTAGGCCGAAAGAATTTTTAAATATTTAAAACACACGACGTTAAAACGTAACGCCTAAAAGTGAACAAAATTCAAATGGTCCCAAAATTGTCGTTTCTCGTTCTCTTCGGTTTCCATCTCACCAATATTTTTTAAATAATAAAATAATAAGTAATTGCACCCCCGTGACCCCCCCAATAATCATCGTAATTCGCTGTATGTGATTTAAAAAAAAAGCTTTTCTTATGTTTATGTTTTGTGAGTACAAATTGCGGTATCCCCCCTTCGCCTTCAGCCCCCTATTCTAACAAGTACTTCATTTTAGAGCTCCCCTGCGAATCATATGCTCGGAAAAAATTCTACAAGCCAGAAAGAGACTCCATTTGCCACGGACCGAGTCACGTATTATTTAGTGATTGCTCTGTCCATCTAACCGTATTGGATTGGATTTTCTACCTTTCCAGCCTAGCCAGCACAGTCAAAAGTTCATTTTACGGTGCGCATGAGAAACTGCAAGACCAGTTGATGTCTAGACTCTGAATTGTACGGGAGATTCGCGATTAAATTCAGATTTTATCCAAAAAAAAAACTCGTTCTCAGGTGAGTTTTTTACACCTGAGACAAGATCTACCCACCATCGTCATCATACAACTATTAACGAAACCTAGAATCGTATGGAAATTTTAGCTCGGCTGCGAGATTCTTGAAAATGTTGTCTTGGCTAAATCTCTAATGTTAATTTGTTTACGGTTTCTTCTCATTAGAATTCCAGGTGATCTTGTATTAAAACTTGCCTCAGGCAGGTCATTGGAATCCCAAGTAGCAAATCCCAACTGTTTGCAAATTCGTTTAGTGTTGTTGTAGTTGCGTTTATAGTGTCGAGTGGTTGTTTCGCGTAGCGCATTGTTTGTTTGAAATTCAAACGTGGCGCATCATCAAAACACTTCTGAACATTTGAATTTTCGAATTTCTAATTTCCGGATTCACCTAATTAACTCGTTTCGAACGGTCAGCGTTATTCATTTCTGGTGCATAACCTGTGCAAATGTAAAGGAATTTACTTGCGAAAGTTTTTTTCTTTTTTTTCTGTGTCAAAATTATTATTTAATAAATGAGACTCACATAATTTTCTTGTGGTTATTGTGAGTAATTCACATGTTTCTTAAATAGTTCAGTTTCAGTGAGGAGTACTTTGTAGACGAATTCATATTTTTTTTGCCGTTGGTTGTTTGTAAAAATTGCACGATTACTGTTTTGGTGGCCTCCACATGAGTTGAATAATTTTGGACCAGAGAAGGTGAAACATTGAACGAGAAGCGCACAGTTTACACATAAAAAGCCCAGTTGGTGGTCATACTTGTGCTTTTTCCTCTGTCCATCAGGTAAATACTTTTATGTATGTAATGTTAACGAACTAAACCCGGCTTCTATTACCTACTATGGCACTTGCTGAAGTTACTTTATTTTTGGGGCTAATCTCCAATTATTTGTTTATGTTTAGTGCCCATTTTACTGGAAACATTTTTCAGAGTTTATTTCGAAGTCGAAATCCATGCAAAGAAGACTTGCGTTAGTAATTCAGTGGAGTGGAGAAGTAGTTATATATATTATTATCTTTTTTATCAAGGAAAATCGTTTAAGTTGCATACAAAAATTTAAAATGCCGTATTTAATGAGAAGAAACTCGTTTAATAAATGCTTCCTAATGTTTGCTGATGGAGCCAAATTTCATATACCTAAACCTCGATATTCCGGGTTAGTTGGATATTTTTGATTGCAGTACTTCCATCAACATTTTTAATTGAATATTCCGTTGCCTAATTTCGAATCTGACAGGATGAAATTTAATTTTATTTTCAATTTCTCTGTCTATGGGTTTTTGTTGGTCATTTTGTGTGTTTTTTGTTACATTGTTATGTAAACTTAATCGAAAATTCTTACGAAAACAAAAAGCCGTGTTAAAAATTGTTCCATGAATTTGGCGTAAACATAGTTTAAACTAGAAACATTACTTAGAAAAGTTTAATTATAGGATTTTTATGACGACTTCAACGAAACCATTTGATTTAAATGAAAAAATCTTTTATCATTATCTAAACTTTTCGTAGATAAACTTTTTTTTAAAGCAAACATTTTCAAATTTCTCATTCAAAGAAATTGCAGTAAAATTTTCCAGTCGAGCAAATCTCATGTGAAATTCCTTATAATTTTTTTAAACTGAATAAATAAAATGGTAATTGTAAAAAACAAATATGAAAACAAAGGTTTTATTGCGAACATTTAATTAATTTTACGAAAATAAAACGGTTTTTTAAAGGAAAATAAAATGAGCAATTGGAAGAAAGTTTTTGAACGTGGCGAAGCGTCAGGTTGGGCAACATAGAGAAAACTTAGTCCAAAAAGTATATACAAGAACAGAAACTGTTGAAAATCTAATAATAGTAATATGTTTTGTTAGTACGCAAAATTTTTGTACTTTTTAGGGTATATATTACTGGACATTCCACTCTGACGCTTCGCCACTGGAATTTGATTTCTATATCTTGACATTAGAGGATATGCCCCTAAAACCTTCGCTCTGTCGCAGGCTTCTTCACTCATCCCGGCTTTCCGCTTCGTAAATATCTAGGCTTTTAAGCGCATATTCCTCTTCATAATTGCACTTACGGGTAGGGTAGATTTTAGGGTAGTGGGTGAAACATTTTTTCAAAAGATGATCTCTTTAATAGTGAAAACCCGACCAAAATCCCTCCACCGGTTGAATAGATATCTATTAGTGGAACCTAATTGTAAGGTTTCATTAAAATCGGTTCAGTAATTTTTCAAAAATTTTCTAACAAAAAACCGGCTTTCCTTTAACACGTTGGCTACCCAACCCAACCAAAAAAACGCTTACTCCGCTAGTATACACTAAGAAAAAACGCAAAAATCAGTTCTGTACTTTGTGAGTCACCAGTGAACACAAGATCAATACAGACAAAAACGAACGAATCGAATAAAATATAACGGAAAAAACTTACTACAACAAATTTTTCACATGAAATATGCTCCACAAAAAAACCATGGAACTTGAGAAACTGACGGTAATGACAATAGTGTGTGTACACCGGTGACTCACATTGTCCCTGTGGGTGACACGCTGCGATCACCGGTGACTCACATGGTAGCCAACGTGTTAATACATATATTATATGAAAATATCATAAAGTAAATACAGGGCTAAATTCCTCTATCTGGTAAAACAAATACACGACTTTTTGTCTTGATCTGAAAACTTCGATAGGTGTAACTCTTAGTTCCTTATGAAACTTACATATGTGAATGTAGGGGCACATATTTTCACCTTTTTCTCCTCTATAAAGCGAAAGTCTTGTATTCATGACGGAGACCGACTCGAGAACGGGGGCAGATAGAAAATTTCTGATCTGTACGAAATCCATTTCATCTGTCTGTCGGTCTGTCCGTTGTACGTATCTTAAATAACTCGAGAACGCGTTGACTTAGCGACTTAAAATATTTTGTAAAAAAATTTCACCAAAATCGTAGGTTTCTATCAACTTTCAGAAAGGTAACGGTAGCTATTACGGGTACTTACCACACAATTTTTTTTTAAATTCCGTTTTTCAAAAAAAATTGAAACTTTTGTGTTTTTTGGGGAAAAAATTAGTATAACAAATTAGTATAACGGTTTTTGTATCTCAAATGGTTTTTGTATCTTATCAACAACCATCCCTTTTTGACTTCGCTAAAAGTAAGCAATTCTTTGATTTTTTAACTTTTTTGAAAGAATTACTTAAAAAAAACGAGTGCTCCAATAATTAGCGTCAAATCAACCATTGGATATTGGTCAAAATGTACGGGTAGGAAATCACTACCTTGAAGTCGCACGAAGCTTTAACTACCTAGGGTCAAAAGTAGCAGCCGACAACAACCTAAATGAAGAAATCCGCGCACGGCTGCTTAAAGCTAACAAAAACTACTACAGCTTATCAAAATTCTTCAGATCTAAAAACCTAACTATAATAACCAAACTGCACCTGTACAGGACCCTGATCCTGCCAGTCCTCATGTATTCCTCTGAGACTTGGGTACTCAGCCAAAAACAATTGCGACCTCTTGTCCACGTTTGAGAGGAAAATACTCAGAAGGATATTTTGCCCCATATATCAGGACGATTCCGGAGACTCTACAATGACGAGGTCTTTGAGAGATATCAGGACGTGCCGGTAGTCAAGCTCATAAGACTCAACAGACTCCGATGGGCTGGTCATGTCACTCGAATGAGTGAAAGTCACCCGGCTCGGAAAGTCTTCTGCGGTTGGTTATTAACAACAAGGCGACAGGGAAGACCCAACCTCAGATGGCAAGACGGCGTTGACGAGGACGCGAAGAGAATTGGGATGCAAAACTGGAGGACATCGGCACGCGATCGGGACATCTGGTGAGAGACATTGCGACAGGCCAAGACCAGAAACCGGTTGTAGCGCCGAGAAAGAAAAAGTGCTCCGATCGGAAAATTTTTTATTCGACTCGAGAAAAGAATAATTCCTCGAGTAGTTCCGATCGGCCCACTATTTCTATCAAGAAAGTTAAAAAACCGTAAAATTCCACACATTTAGGGCGACCAAAAAGGACTCTAAACTATGGATGCTCATTAAACATCGATGCATCGGAAACATCGATGTAGCATATCGATGTTTTTTTTTGAATGAGCATCCCTACCCTAAACATGCATGGTTGCCGATAAAAATATCACGTGTGTGTTATTTTTCAACATTCTTTCACATATGTAAGTTGTTTCATCAAAATCTGAGAGTTAATACCTCGGAAGATTTACTTGTAAGACCCTTGTGACTTAATTGAACAGCTAAAATACAGGACTGAAAATCAATCGGCCCCCTAATCTTAAAAAGTTTTTAATTTTCAATCTCCCGCTAGAGGGTCCTTAAATTTTTGTTTGTTGAAAATTAGTTTTTTATTAGAATAATGTCTTTGGAGGATTTTGTTGCATTATTTTTTTTAGCAAAATTCATTGTTTTATACAAATTTTTATTCTTTGGCGCTCTTATAAAATTTTTCCGTTTCTTGAAAAAACTAAAGTTATGTTCTTAATTATTGGAGATTATACCATATCTTCTCCTATCCCCACCTTCACCCATTGAAGGAATCTTTTTTTACGATCTTCTTGAAAACGGTACAACAACCGAGGTTACGGACCAATCCCTGCCTAACAAGGCATTCTAGACGATCCAGTCTGGCACCGTGGTCATGCGATTCGATATCCCTCTTGCAAATCTCTTGCGTCATCCTCCCGTCTGTTGCCAGAAAATATTCTGTTTCATTAGAAAAAATATAAACAAATAAATTTGCTATGACCTTTAGAGTATAATCTTCCCATACACTAAACTCCAATCGGACCCGGCAATCGAGACTTTTCTTGAAAAACGCTGAAATTACTAAAAGTAATATATTCTTTTCCAAAAAAGCATCTACAAAATTATTATGAAAAAGCGTATATTATGGCGATAAAACATTAGGTTAAATGTTTTGAATTGATTAAGTAGAGAACCTTTAGCTTATCAAGTTCGTTTGTAGGTTACGTAATTTGAATTACTTATAATCTGTTTTTTACACTCAAAGAACAGACATCCACGTAATAATAAAATATCTTGACGCCATTGAGACTAATTTAAAAAAACATAACATTATCCAGAAAAAAATAGTGTTAAAATAGTAACGCAACATTAGTAATAAATTTTCCAAGACAAACAAAATTATTAATAGCTATTATTAATTACCACTTTACAAATTATTTTCGCAATCTTTAAAGTTCCACTTCTTATTAACTGCGTTGAAATTATTCAACTGACTAGTTAAACTAGTTTGATTCTAACCTGCAAAAGATTTAAAAAGGCTTGTGTTGCATTTAATTAGCTTATAGATAAAAAATCGTAAATTTCTTGAAATAGAATTTACTAATGTTATCAAAATTTATTTATTTGAAACACTTTGATTTTGTGTGACTCTTTTATTTTGTTCTTTTGCTTTTTTGTTATACAGTGGAGTTCGCTTAAAAGCACTATGGCTTACAAGAATATCACGCTTAAAAGCACAATTTCTTGTGGCAATCTTTATGTGCCTCGAAATAAAAAAAAACGCTTTAAATAACAACCCGTTTAAAAGAACAAATTTTGCTGACATTTTCAATGTTTTTTCAAACGAACTCCATTGTATCTGTAAACTACGACTACATAGTTATCCTTTAAATTTTAATAAAGTAAATTTTTTATATTATAATAAATTGAACAGGCCGGGACCAGAAACTGATTGTAGCGCCGAGAAAGAGAGATAGAGAACGTGTTTATCTAGCGACTTGAATTTTTTTGTGATTGAGTTTTACGAAATTCGTAGTTTTCTATCAATTTCTGAAAAAGTAACGTTAGCTATAACGGGTACCTCCCATACGATTCCTTTAAAAATATACAGTTTTTTGAAAATTTCTCAAAAACTATGCGTTTTTGGAAATAAATGAGTATAACAAGATTTAAAGAATATAAAATTTTCTACATTTTTTGCTTTAACGACTTTTACGTACCTTTAACGGTTTTCGAGATATTATAAAAATCACATTTATTTTCCAAAACAAAATATTGTAGAGGAAAATTTTGTGTTGATCACAATTGATATTTTTTTATGATTTACAAATATTTTAATTTAAAGTAATTTTCGTGATCATGACTTATTTAAGTGAGTTATTTAGTATTCTTCAGTGTTTTTTTTTGTGTACTCGTGATCACACTTAAGATTTAGGCACAATATTACAAAAAGTGGCGGCAAATTCTCACATATTTTTACAAGTGTCACATTTAAATATATGTATTTGTTACTATTATTTTGGGCATTTTTTGTAATACAATAGATTTTCCATGGTCAAAATTTTCCAAATACGCTCCGCTGAGGTTATGCTAAAGATGGCAATTTTTAACATGGGAACGAATTGGAAATGAATAATGTCAATAAACTGAAAAGAGGTTGTTTTTAATTTTTAAATACTAATGACACATTTATCTCAATGGCCTTTACAACACCCACTTGTTTATGTCCAAAACAGGGGATCTTTTTCGTTGGTTGAATGATAGTGAATTAAGCACAGTTGAAATGCATTGCGTGAATTTTTTAGCAGTTAGCTTTTTTTATTTTATTTTATTTTATATATTTTTTTAGGGGCTGTCCATAAGTGGTGGTCGGCGGTACTTAACCGCATACTAGGGGGGAGGAGGGGTTCCAGAAGGCCGAAAATTAGCATGGCGTATAAAATAGCAATAGTATAAAAAATAGCAAAAAATAACCATAAAAAGTAACAATTAAGAATCTAAAACATAAAGAAAAATGTATTTGAATGTTAAGGCAGTCAAATGTTAGGCATTTTTTGTTGCTCATCTGAAAATTCTAACCTTAATGGTCGATTGTCATTTTTCATTGCCAATTAAAACTTCCAAATTTTCAAATTCTTAAACTATTTTAACTGTTTACCTGGAATCAATTCAAAATAACGCACACCATTTTCCAAATTAAGATCTAAGCCACAAATTGACATTTCATTTTAGAAAAAAATATTATAGAGTATCCTTCCACGTGTATTTACATCGCACTAATTTCATGGTAATGAATAAATCACGTATTGACTGCATTTTAGGAAATCGGCACATGATTGGCGATTCAATCGTAATTTTGTATATAGTAATTTATGGGAAATAAATTATGGATGAGAAACGAAACCCTGAGAACTAATAATGCCCATTTGTTTAATCTCTATTCTATTCCGTCCTCGGATATTGATAAGTCTTTTAATCTCTTTGACATATAAGCACTTGAATGAAAGACTTTCCGAAAATGGGGGTGTTTTTCGATAATTGTCTAAAGTCGTTAATAACAGTTGGATAAACAATCGTATATCTGTGGGCTTTATAACTGTTGCGATAACCTTAAAGGGTTTTGTGGCCTTTTCCACGAACAGATTATAAATAATGCTACATATTTTTTTTCTCACATTTTTTTTGTATGTAGCGTAATCAAGCTTTGTTTTTATAAAACTATTACGTTTCGGTTATTTTTCCGGAAATTGTATTTTTGTATTTCAGGTTAAATAGCTAGAGCTTATATGGCACACCGAATGCGATCCGTTGTGGCATTGCGGGATTTTTAAAGATGGCCAAACAAATTTAAATAAATGTTTTGCCTTCTACAGTGGGTTCTTCTTTGCATTATCATTATTTGTCGAGTGTTGTTTGTTGGGTTGTGGAAATATAAACCTTTTGTAGAAGGAAATACGCCTAAATTTGTTTGTCTGTCTTTAAAAATTTCGCAATACAACAATGCAATGCACTTATAAGAAGATTTGTGCATTGCGAGAAATTTAAAAAATCAATAAACCAAAAGTTTAATACCAGGGAAATGCCACTAAAACGTATTAGCACACTGAAAAAAAAAGAGTTTACTTGAACCAAGTCAATTTTTTGACAACTCAACCTTGCCGACTAAAGCTGAGTTACATTGCGACGACAAGGCGACACGAGACGCCGACGAGAGTCGTCGGAGTTGTCAAAGTAATTTTCATCGTATGCTTTTGTATTGAATTGATTACATTGCGACGACAGCGACACGACAACGCCACCAAAGTTTGAAAAATTGAACTTTTGACAGTTGAATTGTTTGGTTAGGTTAATTCTGTTTAAGTTGCTCTCTTTTGGTGAAAAATTGGCAATTTTATCAAAATGCAGAACTTATCCATTGTAGCATATAATAATATTTTCTTTACTTTCTGCACTCTCATCTTTTACTTTCAAAAAAATTTGTTAGGTTATGGGATTGTTTGTTGCGTGCTCGCAGCTCTGGTAATGTAACTTGGATGACGATAACGGCAATGTCGCGCGACTCTCTTGGACGTCTCGTGTCGCCTTGTCGTCGCAATGTAACTCAGGCTTAAACGCAATTTTTTTTATAAATTAAATATGTGACATTGGAAAGGTTTTTCAATTTTTAACAATGGACAGATGACAGATGAAAACGCTTATTGGTGTAAATTATAATTTGTTAAAGAATGTAAAGTTATTTTTACTTACACTACCAAGGATCGAACTTATTTTCATTTTAGAAGTCTGTCGTCGTTACCTGTTGCTCCAACGAGACTCTATTTATACTTAGAACTGGAGGTACATGCGACTGTGCCTTTTGAATAGTTGAACTTCTAGTGCCAAACAAATTTGATCAGTTTACATCGAGCAGGTAACTTTCAGGAAAAAACAAAGGAAAAGCTACAACTGCCAGGGGCCAATCGTCAAATACTCTATATGATGACAGACAAAATGTTTATTTTAAAAAATCCACTTCTACATGAGAGGGGGAAACGACTGGTCCGATTGGTTTTTTGATGCATAAAATGGTTATATATGTAAAATCATATTCTAAACACATTTTATCTTAATACATTTTTCAATATGACTCACCGTTTTCAAGAAAATTACAAAAAACTGTTTCGTTTGTATCGGGGAAGGGGGAAGGAATGATCCGATTTTGCCCGTTCAAGAACTTAGCCTAACAATTTACGAGAAACGTAACTATACAAAATTTCAAGTCTCTTGCAGTTACATACAGATAGATGAACGGACAGAGGGGCGGACTGACAGACAGACGGGCAGACAGACGGACGGACATGCGGAAATCGAAATCTTTTGTCATCCCTAACACCCTGGTGTAGTTCATTTTTGTGTCCGATAATTGGTTCGATGCGTTTCAAATGGTATACTAAATCTAGTATACAAAATCTGAATAAAAATTTAATGTGGCATTTTTCTCGAGCTTGGTGAACATTTTTACTTCGATTTCGTTCCTAACGGTACATCGTGAAAGAATTTCTATAGAGAAATTTGGTTCCAGTATCAAAACTAGTTTCCCTCTGGAGGTTAAACTTTTATAAAATTTGCTACTTCGTTTCTATTTCCAAACAGTTTACCTGTTTTAGCCAAAAATTACTTTTTTAACAACATACCATTTTGTAGTTGACTGCCGCGGAGATAATACACGCACTCAGAAAAATGGAGGCTAACTCGACGACCTACATACGGCGTAATTGGCCTCGGGCAGGCGCGCGTTCCCCTGCATGTGGGCAAGTAAAACTGAGTTGACCTGTGGTCGGAGAAATTCTGAAATTAAGCCACCAGCAGGTGAAGTAGGGCATTGGGAGCTGCACGAGTTGACCTTAGATAGGTTAACTCTGACCGCTAGCTGGCTTACAGACACCTCTGTAAGGTCAGAGTTAACCTGACAAAAAGTTGACCTGGACATTTTTCTGAGTGCGGTTCACATCGATAAACTTTGGTTGGGAGACAGAAAGTTTTGCTGGCAGAGAGAAAGTTTGGCTCTCTTAAATAAACGAAAATCGGCCCTTTTTTCTCAGTGCAGTAATCAAACCTTTTTTTAACTTTCAGATATTTTATGTTTCCCGATCCAAAAACAAGATATAAAAAAATATTTTTAATTTTTCGGTACTGACAATAATCGACGGTTTTCAAAGTTCAGAGCACGTTCCAAAAATTCAAATTCTGCGTGATTATACGAAAGTCATGTAATGACCACATCAGATTTTTTTGATTTTTATGCTCAAATGATTTCTAAATCAGCCATATTGCACTAAATTTCCGGAGATTACGGACTATGAAACTGACAACGAATTTTCCATCATCGCCAACGAATAAAAAAAAAATCTTTCCGATTATTTCCACTTTGCGATAAGATTCTAATTTTGCTTATTTTTGCGTTTCAAAACAAAGAAATTTTTATTTGTGGTACAATTCGAATAGAGAAAAACATTGTGATTAAATAAGATCTTGGTGAACTTTTTCGATTAATCTAGGATTTTGTTAATAGAGTATTGGTGATAATTATTATTTATTGCCGACTTATTTCCATTCGATCTCGACATTTCGAAAATCTAAAACGTTTGCGTTTTGTGTTTGCTCTTGAAAGTACTTGATTCCATTCGCTTAGCATTACCACGAATATTTTCTGTTCATTGTTTTGTAAATAGTTTTATTTGTTTTAAGTCCAAAACGAAAAGAATAATAGTGTAAGGTTCGTAACCTTTGAAGTGGTGCTTTTAATCTTATCCATTGTTTAGTTTACTTGACGTGAATCATTTTTGCAAGGTAAGTTTTTGCGATCTTCAAGTGCTTTAAATAATAGTTGCCGAGTTTGGAGAAAAAAACTTTTATTGTTTATTTTGTGCGTTTTTATGAGTTTTATGGCTATTAGTGATAATTCTAACAATGTCAATTGGTTTACGAGATAAATAAACTGAAAATGACTGACAGCGAATGTCATTAATTGAACCGAAATATTAACGTTATTATTTTTTATGTGCGCGAAATTTAATAAAAATTTAAAATATGATTTGAATGATTTTGGTTGTGTAATTTGTTAATATCACGTGCTTTGTAATATGCGGTTCATAGTTGATAGCACATGCTTTTACGATCTAGTGCGGTTTTCTTTGAATTACGTTAATTGAGATCTTTTGATCTATTGATCATTCATCACGCTTTGTCTTACTTTTTTTAGTACAAAGTTTTGTAATTGCCACGGTTCTCAATAATTTGACTTAATATGTAGATATTTTCTTGAAAATTTTTTACTTATAAATACAACAACCTCTTACCCTTGGAGCACAATGAACGCAACCATGCCGCAATTAAGAACGCTGTGAACTGTCAGGCCACGCAGCTCAGGAGTGGTTGAGCACAATAGATGCGTCGTCTGTTGCGTAGTGAGACAAATGTGATACGAATAATTTAAAAAAAAAAAAAACAATATTGGGCAGCCAGTGAATTTAACAGCTCCGCAGCAATCTTTTACAATATTTTCATTTTTGAAGATATGTTTTTATGTCCGCGGATGCATTTCGTGTATAAAATCGTATTTTTCCGCACTTCTTTAATTAATTTTTCCTCAAACAACATTTTGATTGGCACTGCATCAACTGTCAACGCAGACTTGCTGCGTTAAACTTCAACTTCTGCTTCGATGGTTGCGGCATGGTTGCGTTCATGGTGCTGCAACGATTATGTCCAGTTGACATTAGGCTAGTTCAGGGCCGTGCTAAGGCAAAGTGGCGCCCGGAGAAACGTTGGTATTTGGCGCCCCCTACCTTTTTACAAAAAATGATAAAACGCATTTCTAACCGACTTCCAAAAAGGAAAAGGTTCTCAATTCGACTCATATGTTTTTTGTTTTTTTATACCCGTATGGTGAAAC
The DNA here is from genome assembly GCA_964034945.1 of Chrysopilus asiliformis. Lineage (NCBI taxonomy): Eukaryota > Metazoa > Arthropoda > Insecta > Diptera > Rhagionidae > Chrysopilus > Chrysopilus asiliformis. Next base: position 47,908,900 of record OZ035960.1, read on the forward strand.
CAAAGGGTATATTAACTTTGCTTTACCGTTTGTAACGCCAAGATCCCGTCATCGTACACAAAAATGAATTATACCAGTGTGTTTAGAATGATAAAAAAAATTGAATTTTGCATGTCCGTCTGTCTGTGGCGTGGATTGCGGGCGCACGGATTGAGCTAGAGATTTGAAATTTTGCGCAGATTCGTTTTTCGTAAAATGCGAGGCTAAGTTCGTTAATGGGCAAAAATGGACCATTAGGGGGGGTACCCCCCATACGAACGAAAACGTTTTTTGCGAATATCTCAAAAACGGTGCATCTTATCAAAAAGTGCAAGAACAAAAGTTGTTTAAAATATGAATCTACATAAAACTCCCATACATTAAAATCCGATTGGAACAAGTTTTAAAAAAATCTTATTCGAAAATTTGACTTCAAAGTGGAATTTTGATACAACTGTTCGCCGTTCACTTAAATCACCATACGGGTTTTCAATAATTGCCAGATTGGCAATTATAGCTTTTGTTATGTTTTTAATTAATTTTTATATTTATTGATCACTATTTAATGCAATCAGTCCGCTAATTGACAAATATCTTATTTAGATCGCACAAACATTTAAATAACCATCCATAAAACAAGATTCCTTCTGAACTTGACGAACTAATCGGCACAAGTGACGTTGCAACGAAACGTCAGATTTGAGTTCATGGCATACCTTGGTTGTCTCTATGCCGTGGTTAAAGGGTATCTTAATTTTTTTGGTATGCAACAAAGATTGCATGGCATGCAAAATTTTTGTTAAAAAAATGCTTAGGTACTGGCAGAAATTATTGCGCCGCAGGAAAAAAATTTTAATCCCAAGATCAATTATACTCTTAAATTAGGGTTGCCATCCAGCCCTCTTTTTCGCGGGAACCTGTTCTCTCTTTAAGGGCGTTCGAAGGAATTTTTGTTTTTTTTAATGCGCCCTAGGTAGCAAAATGCAGCCCTAGAAAAACAGTGCCTCGGATACCTTAAAGAAATTCCCCTGACGCATTAAATAGAGGTTACTGTTTGTGGAAAAATGGTTGGGGGGGGGGGGGGGGGGGGGTATAGGGGGACATTCTACCTTAAATTGACGCTAGAGAAGCATATCTCCATGTTTTGTCCTTTGCGGAAAATTCACTTTTTCGAATCAATTTCTAGAAATATAACTGGTTGGTACGAACCAATTGCAAAAAAAATTAATTGTCAACAACTCCAGCACAATTATTACAGAAACGATTTTTTAGTTAAAAAGTTGTAAAATTAAAAAAAATTATAAAGTTTCAATTTTTTAAATTACAATTTGCTGTTTTGGTCTTTGCAAAATGTTAAAAAAATCTAATATTAATTATTATAAAAAAAATTGCAATATGATCATGTCTAATATTTATTTTTGACTACATATTTCAGTAACACGTTTATTTCGAAATGATCGACGCAATTGATCAAGAATCAAACAAAAACTAAATAAAATTATTACAAAATTTATTTTTTTTTTTGACAAATTTCAATCAAATTTGCTTCAATTATCTCCCGATCCCCATAGACACTAATTTTTAACTGTCAGTATATTAGTCTGGCTCCCTGACTGTTATTAATTTACTAATTAGAAAAAAAGTTAACAAACGAAAGATTTCGGTCTTGCCGACATAAATAATTTTAGCAGTGATTAATTGAACAAAGAAAAAAGCCTTAACCCAAAAGTTTAAGATTTTTTTAGTTGCCCAAAAAAACACATTCAATGCATTTTTTACATCCATTATTTTATACACTCAAGAGAAACAGAGCGGGTTTGTCACACTCCATGAAGAAAAAAGATCTGCAAATATGTCTCAATAAAATGATAATTAATCTGGAAAATTAGCGAAATTTTGTAATTCCACCGCACGATATTTGCAAGAAAAAATTCTTTGACTGTTGCAAATAGACGAAAAAGGCCACAAATAAAGTTCAAGTTTATCGGAACTGCCGAGTAAAAATGCAAAAGACGCGAGAAACATCGATAGGTTTATGTTGGATAACGGTAAACATCGACGACATTGACACTGAAATATTCAAGCAAAACCAGTTAAGTTTTAACCCAAAACCCATCGTTTCAATCTTCACAGGTGGAAATCAATTTTTCCACATGTCCATCCATATTTGCATCTTGGGGCTTTGAAGTTTGTACTCTATGAGTTATATTAAGTAAGTAAAATTATTGATTTATAGCGCTTTCAACCACTTACATGATTTAACGATTATTGTATTTACCATCGGTAAATAAACCCATTATTTTGTAAAGCGCTCAAGCAAATAACTTACTTCAAAAAAAAAATCATTGTCAATCGTACCGAAAAAACACCTGCCTCTAATATCACTTCAATCATAAAAGTTTTTAATAAATCTGCGCAATTTAATTTTTTTTGCGTGAATATAGTAAGATGATTTTCAAAAGTTTTCGGCAATTAAAATCATTTTCAAATTAACAATTACAGTCACAATTATGTAATCATTATCACTTGATCTCAGTTAACCTGCAAAAAATATACGGATATTAATTTAATAAACATAGCTCAATAATTTTGTGTACCTGAACTCTCCCGTAAATTAAAATCGCTTGGAATTTATCTGTACATAATTATGGGATTTATTTAAATAATACAACAATGGTGTGCAAGTTTTCAAGGTGTACCAAGAAGTTTGTTTTTTTTCTCGATTGTTTCTATAAATGGAGGTTTGAAAGTTTCTTTCTGACAGCTTGATTTTCTAAAAATTATCACATAATTAAATTTCAAGGTGAAATATTCTTATTTTTATTGTTAAACCTCATTAATCATAATACCAAATTCACTCAATTTAACTTTGAGATGCAATAAGTGGTTTGGTAGGAAAAAGTTTTGCAAAATAAACTCTAATATTCTTTTGCTAATGAACCGTTCACATTTGCGATTTCTAACAGAATATCTCTCTTAAGGTCAAAATATAACCAACGCAACGATCATCTTGAAATGCCTGCATCCGTTGCTAATGCGTGGCGGCTAAATGTTTAGAAACAGAACCAAAACATCTTAAGGTCAATCTCCATACAGCCGACTTCCTTATCTGATAGATAAAAATCAGAAAACCAGAAATAGATAAACTTTTATAAGAGTAACTGAATAAAAGCAGCCAAAACCTCCTTACCACATTATAGGAAATTATGGATTTCCCCCTTTCGACTGAAGTCAATTTCAGCGTTAATCCAATGGCATATAAATCAAACTCCAATCACATCTTCCGTAAGGAAATGGCTTATGTGTGACGGTCTCGTGTGTGGTTATTATATGAAAATGTCAGAAATCAGGCGAACAAGTTCATCTGTTATCATCTGCAGATCAAAAATCGGCTGGGAAAATTAAAAGAATTAGAACTTTTTAGACCTGCAGAAGACGACAAAATTTGTAAGTTGATTGTTTTCTCCCTTTCTATTCAAGCTGTCTTTGCATGAATGCATCCCATTCTTTTATCAGATCAATAAATCGGCTGTATGAAGATTGCGCTTTAGCTGCGCGCTTCTTCGAATTATCATCTGTAATTGACGCGAAAGATTAATTCACTGAAAATTAAAATTGAAAAGATTTTGTTATGGTTTTAATTATAGAACACAATATATCGCCAACACTTCGATTAATTCTCTTTTATACACTGAAATTCCAAACAGAAATTAATGTCAAATTGATTTGATTCACAAATCCATGGATTGTGTCAATTTAAGTTTGTATAGCAACTGAATAACAACATTTTCGCTTATATACGACGAGCAAACACAAAATTGAAGCTTATCCAGGTGAAATACGGTGCAAGATTGCATCAACTAGGGTAGTACGATACGAATTATCTGCTAGCGTGTGTAATCCTAGTTTCGCCATAGAATAAAGAATATATAGAAAAAACTCTGCCGAACAAATTTTTGACAAATTTCCCCTTCGAAGGGGGGAAAAATGTCCTTATCATTCACTAGCTACGGCCTAAAAGTTAATTACTTTTAGACTAGGGAGCACGAAGCAGAGAGAGCATTTTCTAATCATTTTCGTCGTATCTATTCAATGAGATGGAGAAACAGTGGAAAAATTTTCTCTAAAAATTTGTTCTAAGAGTTTATTCTCTAGATTATTTGTTCTCTGGTTTCGCAGCGTGCATCATAATTTAAACGTTGCTTTGCAGTATGCATTTTTGCTGCAAAGATGATGAGGCGTTGGTTCTGTGAAGCACCACATATTTATATGGTATTGAAATTCTTGGTGCGGCCTCGAGATTCACGCTGCGTTGGTTATGTTTTGACCTTTAGAAAGAAGTTCCTTAACTTTTAACAATGAACGTGATTTATGGTTCACATTTCCATGGACGTGGGGTCTCACAAACCCCTATACTTTATTTTGAGATTTTTAAAGAAATAATAATCAAGCTTTAAAATAAAATCACATTTATGGGCATATTTATAGGGTTCAAATAAAAGGAAGTTCAGCTGCGTTGTTACCGGAAAAGCTCTCGATTTTTCGGAATCGAAAAAAGCGAGAGACCTGTGGGACCCCATCCGGACAGTTAAAGGTTAAGTTCCTGAATTTCTCAATAATTGTGTATATTTTTTTTTAATCAAAGTTTTCAATAACCCAAAACAAAAATATTCAAGAGAAGCAAATATTATTTAAAATGTTGACAAAAAAAAACGTTTTTTGGTCAATATTTCGAATAATATTTGCTTCTCTTGAATATTTTTGAAATTAATTCAATTGTACATACTTACAAATATGAAATATGTAATGTAATATGAAATACAGAAATATGTACATACTTACAAATATGTATTTCGTATATATTCAGCAGCGAAGGAACAGTATTTTGATATTTTAGCATGTAAGAAATTGCTTGCTTTCAGCACCGAAAACCGGGTAATTTTACCCAATTCAAACCCGTTTTTCGGTTCCAGAAAATGGCTGGGATTCCCGGAAACCGGGTTTCGGGATCCCGGTATTGAATGCTCTAGTTGCAACTTCTTAATCACTAAAAAAAAAATTAAAAATTTTCCGCAGAAATTACTGCTTCTAGCGCTTTTTTCTTCAAAAAATCCCCTTGCGGCGCATTTCATTGTCTAATTTTCTATAGTGGGAGGTTTGTTTCTCAAAGTTTTGCCTGCGGCGCAATTTTCGTTGTATTTTGAAAACATTGTATTTTGAAAACATAAAACAGCCATAACACTTTTTATACAATCATACTTGAAACAAACCCTTTTACCTCTGGATGGGCTTTCGAAATTTTCACAATTAATTTCGAAACATTAAAAACTGCCTCATACTGCCCCCCTCCCCCCCTCCAACATCACCATCCCCCCTTTCCCTCTTTATACTGCCCCGCTCTCTATCCGTGATCTGTCCCGGAGTCATACAATAAAAATGTAGTCGCCATACCAATATAGAATTATTTAAATTACTCTACATTTCATACGCTTAAAGCTTAGATATGCAGTATTTGAGTTCTAATCGATTAATCGACCGGTTGAAAATTATACAAAAATTAACTTCATAATTATGTAATTACCACATGGTGGAAAATATTTAAATAAAGAAACCGGCCTCGATAGTCTTGACCTATAGAATGTCACGATTTCGAGATCAATGCACTGGCAAACACTGGTCTAACTTGTTTGTCCTTCAAAGAAAATTACTAGCGTCCGGTCCAGTCTATGTGTTGCACGAAATCCATGCAATCTTTAGATTTTCTTGCGTGGTATTAAATAACCACGGGAATGCTGCAAGTTTTGAGATCTTGTCTTGTCCATATATTATTTTTACTCGAGAAAATTTCTAAAACTCGACTCTACTGACTAGAAAATCAAACAAGTAGATCTCCTTCGGATTATTCATTGCACTTCATAGAGCAAATTTTTCTATGTCAAGATTTTGTAATTAAAAATATTATATATAATTAGTATTTTTAACTATTATATAACTAAATAAATAATATCATTGTAGAATGTAGATATTTGCATCATTAGCCACATGGCAATAGTGTTAAACGCTCAATTTAACTTCTAATCTGAAAGTAGCTTTAACCCTGGACCCGTGTACTGGGCACTGAGTGCCCAGAACGATTTTCGAACCGAAATTAACCATATTTTTAATAAAGAATATGATGAAATGCAATATATTTCTGAAAGATACTGAAATTTAGAGTACAAAAACAAAACAAAAAAATCCAAATTACATATCTTCGGGGGGTTGTGGAAGATGTCAAAAAAAAGCATAATATCGTGTACTTGGGCACTCAGTTCCCAAGTCAGTACATTTTGTATGAATTTTGTTTTTATTTTGATTACAGCTTTGGGTTTTTCCCCTTTTATGATTTTTCTTGTATGCAGATATTATATTGTATTGTTATATTATTTATATTATAATATTTATATTGTATTGTTGTCATGTATTGCATTTTCTTTCGTGGAGTACATGATTTGTTGGAGAAATCGAGTACCAGATTCGCGAGCTTACAAGGTGGTCTATATTCTCAGTAGATTTTTGCAAATTATATTTTTCCATTGTATTTCTACTTGTTTAACGAATAAACCAATTTTTATGGTTTCTAAACAAACCAGCCATACATTTTCTATTGGAATTGCATCTGGGCACTGAGTGCCCAAGTACACGATAAATGGAAGTTTTATAGTACACGGGTCCAGGGTTAATAAACCGTGTGAAAGCGGAGATTGTTCTTGACTAAGGTCAATTAAAAGCGCTAAATTTAAAATCCCATTTTTTAATATTCCTCAACCATTTTAATTACTATGCAATTGACGGCGTTTAGCTGTTAAATGGCTTTATTTTTCAATTATTCAATCGTTTAAAACATGTAATTTTATTTTTTGCACCAAATAAATAATAAATCGTTTACTGTTGAATGGAGGAGTGCGGATTGATTCTCAAAAAGTCCTAACTCCGATTCCGACGCCGCAAAATTTTATTGATCAACCCCCACTCCACACCCCTGGCGTGGTTTTCTTCGTCTTCACATTCAAACATTTTTCAAATAATTTTAATTGAATAATTATCCAAGAAATTAAAATTTCTTCTACCAAGAATTATTAGCCAAAAAAATAAATTTAAAATTTCTTACAGGGGACTGAAAGCACTGTAATTGTTGATTGAACTCTTGACGTAATTCGGAAGCTATAAGTTTTTGAAAATAGTTGAAGGTTTATTTAAAGTTCATCGTCCTGTTTCGATTCAGAAAGATAAATATTTTTTTTCATTATTCGAAATGAAATCGAAACTGTGGGAATTACGGCAAAATAACCATTTTGATCACGTGCATTCAGCGTAACTCTGTGGGTGTGTTAGAACTGATAAACGTTGAGTCTTATCTTTTGAATAAATAAAAATAACGAACAAGTGGGTGAATCCATCATACTAATATTCGACAGTTTTCAAGTGCTATGAAAACAATGTTCAGTGAAGGGTTTATTTCGTACTAATAAATAAATTGAGTGGCTTTATACAAAACTTTCGACTAAAAAAATCCTAAAAAAAAATGAAAACCCCCCAAATAAAACAAAAATCCTTTAAAAAAATAAAATAATATAATCATTGAAATAAATTTGAAATTGGTGTGCGTCAGGACAGCTTCGCTACACAAATTCAATGGCCAATAGCCTTCCCCACATCAACTTTGAATGATTATATTATTTTACCCTTTTCTAAAAGAGGCTTTTCAATTTTTTAACGATTTTTTTAGTCGGGAATTTTTAATTTAACCCTTTCATGCATACATTTGTCTATGGAATTAATTTTCACGGTTTTTGGTATCCGAGGGTTTTTGGAGTCGCGTAATTTTATCTTTTATGACCGCCATATTGGATCCGCCATTTTGAATTTTTGACTTCAGATTCATAATCAGCGACCCCAAAAACCTTTATAAAGCTGATTACCGATTTTTTAACTGTAATAGATTTACCACAGTTACTTTTTTGCTCTTTATTTATTTATAAAATGCAGTATTTATAAAAAAGCGCATATTACTTTTTTTCATAACAATTGAAACTTACGAAATGAATTTAGTCAATATAAGTGCATGAAATATATGTTATAATATTAAAAAACTGAATTAGAAAAGGTGTTGTTGTACAACAACACTATGCAACAAAGGGTTAAGACACAAACTTTCAGATCTGTACGGAAAAATGATGAGGCTGGTTGTGCATTTGTTCGTCGATGTGTATGTGTGTAGGTGGATTTGTCTATCTGTTTGTCTGTATGTCGGTCTGTCTATCTGTCAGTGTCGGTTTTTAAGATAACTCGACAGTGCTCTTAAGCACCTGCACTGACAGATAGACAGACCGGCAAACAAACAGACAGACAGATAGGCAAACCCACCTACAAACAGACAGACTATAACGGGTACTTCGTACACAATTGTTTGTAAAAATACAGTTTTTTGAAATTTTCTGGAAAACTATGCTCTTTTGAGAAAAAATATATTGTATTCTCGTATAACCAATTTTAAAGAATTTTCTACATATTTCTTTGACGTCTTTCTCGTATCTCCAACTCTTCTTGAGTAATTTCGAAAAATCTTTTTTTTACATATTTATTTTTTCTGAAACTTTAAATTATATTGGCTTTTACGAAAAAAAAAATGTAAGAATTTTCGTCAAAAAAAATTTTTAGACTTTTGTCAAAAACATTTTCGCAAAATATCTGCACATAAACAATTGCGATATTTCCTTTTGATAAAGAGAGTTTGACTAACATCACTGATGCCAATTATCAATTATCACAAAATGAAGACATTTCAAATGATCTCCTTAAAAATCCGCTCAACTCAATTTGCAGACATTTCTGCTGAATGCATCCTACACTGAACGGAAAATATTATCTAATTAACAAAAAACAACATTTTAAATATTAATGATTTTGTGTTATTAATTTCATAGTTTTTTGTGGACACAACAAAATTTTGTTAATAAAATAAAAATTTATCGATTTTATTAATAAGGTAATTTAATTTTGTTCGTTCTATAAAATTTGGTTTGTAATTTTTATAAAATTGGGTTATTTATCAAATGAATAATTAGTTTTCATGATAACAATATTTTATTTAAAAAAAAGTCACAAGTGAGAAGTTTACTTTTTTGTTAATCCAACAACTAGCCCAAGTAACCAAATAGGGCGTAAAGTGGTCGTCGCGACCATAAAGACTCGATGTTAAAGTCGCCACGACCACTTTACGCCCTATTTGGTTACTTGGGAGAGTTTTGTTAGCTGGTATTTAATAACGCTTTTATTACATTAACGTATATTTTTTCGATATGATCACAAATTATTTTGAGTGTAGTACTAAAGTTCCTTTTCTGCAAACTTTACGTGCCACCCCGTGATTTTTTCAGTCTACGGAATCTTAAAATGTTATCAATCTACATTAAAATTTCAAAACAATTTGTGTGATATCTCGAGAACGAATCAATATTGAACAATTTATTATTTTAAATTTTTACACATTTTCTACAAAAAATTTCCGTTGCCGAAAGAATTGTTAAATAGTTTTTTTTTATCTCGGATACGGAATTAGATTTGTTAGTGAGCTTTCTTTAGTTTATTTAGTTTATTTGAAAAACCGCTAGTTTTCATAAAAGACACAAACATATGATGTTTTTAAAAAAGATTTAATTTTAGAACGGTAATCTATTTAATGTGTTTAATCTCGAGACCAAAATGCACACAAAATCTTCTATATTACTTATAAAAATCTAATTTTATTATGCAAATAAATGTAAACATCTGTTGGAATAAAACTCTATTGGAGCCACGCGAATATTTCACCTTGATATCGATCAACTGACCACATTGAACTACATTGTCCGATAGCCCACACTAATAGAAATGTGTCAATGGGAAATTCTCCTCATTAAAAACCTGAAATGCATTTCAAATTCACGCAATGAAATCAACAAATTTTCCATTAGATCTGCTCCATTACGTAAAAAAACATAATTGCCAGGGCCAATCGACAAATACTCTATATGAGGACAGACAAAATGTTTGTTTTGTAGCGGAAAAGGGAGAAGGCGTAGTGCGATTGGTCTTTTATGTATGCAACGGTTATTTATATCTTATTCTAGGAGACATTGTGTCTCTCATAAATGTTTCAATATGATGCACTATTTTCAGGAAATAAGAAAAAAGTATTCAATTTTTTTGAGAGAGGAAGGAAGCAGTGGTTTAACTGGATTTTGATGTATGGATGAGTTATGTAAAATCCTACTCCTAATTTTAAGTCTCTAACTCAATCCTTTCGAAAGTTATATAGTGTTCACGGACAGATGGACAGATAGACAGACGGACAGACGGACAGACAGACGGATGCAGAAATCAAAATCTTTTGTTATCCCAAACACCCTGGTGTGGTCCATTTTTAAGTCCGATGATTGGTTCGACGCATTACAAACGATATACTAAATCTAATATACTTCTATATGATTCTCATATCGAGTATAAAAGGTTCAATCTGTCGCCAACAGATCGCATTTCATTACACGTCATAAATTCAATGTTTGACTCACCTAGCGGCCAATTTGATGCGATGTTATGCATCCAAAAGAAGCTTGCAGCACATACAAGTTTTTCAATACGGTTGAAACAAATTCTGATGCAACATTCCGGCAGTAGCATAGATAGACCCAATCGTTTTATACATAGTTACAATTTTGCAAGTGTTTTATGACTGGTAAAAGTGTAAATGGTTACTTTTCCCTCATATTTCTTAATTTGAGGTTTTAATTATGACTTGGTAGAGTTTTTTTTTGTTGAACATTTTATCTAACCAACGTCAAAGGTCAGTGAAGTTGCAGGAAGAATTTCTCTACTTAGTCAACAATCAAAAATTCAAATGGCAACTAATAGACACAATAAAAACCGTTCTTTTTCTCCATTTATTTTAAAAATTTCTGTTGTCCGTTTAAAATGTTGTCTCATTGTAAAAATTTCACAGTATTTTTTTTACATAAAGCTCTTTCCAGCAACTTCAATTACACCAGCATTACGCGCATTGACTCCAAAGAGTTAGATAACAAATTACCTTGAACTAAAAATGACAATCTATAACAGAAAAAAATAGTATTACTTACTATACGTTACTTCTATGCTGCTTACATTAAAACCACAGCCCCACGGCGGTATTATGAGAACCTTTCTGCGTAACTTGACTTACCTGCTACGATTATACTTGTATATGTATACCGTATCAGTAGCAATTTTCATGCGAATTATGATACTTAATGAAATCGTCGTAATTCCATTGATCAGTTCTGTACAATCAAAGGGGCGAAAAAAAAACAGAAATTTATGCGTAATTTGAAATTATTTTCTTTGCTATACAATCTCGTATTAAATTGAGGACATCGATCTAGAAATATGCATGAGTTCAAAGATTAGCCCAGTTTGGCTTTATCGCTGGCAATTCTCGTGTTATCAGCAATCCATAAAACGCTGCTTGAATTGCCACATACGACGATACAAGATCTATGTTTGTTGGGGGCACTTAAAATTGTACTTTTCAATACAACTTTTTAAAGCGTTATTGTATCGTTTATCACTTGATAACAAATTGTAAATATAAATTTACCCACCGCGAGATAAAAAAAAAGATTATGATTTTTCAATTGTGTTGATTGGAAGGACATTTAAAATTGATATAGAAAATTCTTATCGTGTCACATTCTTGTAATCACAATAAGTCCAAAGTTTACTTTTCACAATCATTATATTACTGGTTTTGGTAATACACTATAAATAGAAGCTCTTTCAATTGACGCGCAAATGGACAGGAACACACATTAAAATCTAGTTAGTTCTAGAAAAGTTTGAACTACGTATTCTGCTTGAGGAAGAATTAGAGAAGAATTCAAAAGTTACGATTTTCGGCAGATATTTTGTAAGGCAATTATTTTTTTTTTTTAGAAAATATATTTATATTATTGCAAAGAAAGCTTCTATTTCAGGATATAATGATCAGCTTTGGGTAAAAAAAAACATATTCAGGGTATTCACAGTCCTCTTTTAAATTGCGAGTAATTTTACCGCTCGGTAATTCAGTCAAATTTAACAGATTTTTACCGAGACGGTAATTTGGTTAATGTAAAAATGAATTATCGGATTCGGTAATTGTATACATGCCTTGAGTCGTGTTTTCCGGCCTGGGTATTCGGTATCAAGAATCAACCGCGGGTGGCGCTAGTAATGTTTTTAGTTGTCAAATTTTCTCGCTGGTTATCTCATCGGACTGCAAATTTTTTTCAATTTTGATAGCCACAATAGAAATTCAAAAGAATACATCAAACATGGATTTAAAGGTATGTGACATATTTTACAATCAAATTCGCAGTTCATGATTTGGTCACGTATCCCATTAAAACGCTGTTCTCAAATCTGTGCTGTGAGATGTTCACAGCAGAATATTTTCAGTCTTTTAATATTACCGAAAACACCGAATACCGAAAATTAAAAGAGGACTGTGAATACCCTGATTGTGTAAAAATCGGTATTGTTTTGACTTATTCGCCTTTTACTACAGATGAGATATTCGCGTTTAAGAGGGCAGAGGAGTATTTTCACTTTCTTATACGAAGTATAATCAAGTATTGTGCTTCTGAAAAATTTCGACCTCTTAAAAAATCTTTCCCGAGCACTCCCAAGTCTATTGGAGCCTTACTTCAAAAATGTCTTTCTGTCTTTCAGTATGTCTGCCTGTGTGCAAGGTTTCGCAAAAACTACTGGATGTCGAGGCATGTAATTTTACATGGACGTTCGGTCCTAGAATGGGACAATCCTATCAATGTTTGTTAGAAATCCAATAACTGGTGCGGTACATTTTTTCCACCATTTCAATGCAAGGTGAATTATCTGAATAAATGTTACCTGCGGCGCATCTCTTTTTATTGTTATTTTAATTTACAATTTCCGTTGCCACTATTTATAAAAAGTATAGATCGCAATTTAAGTTAATTCTAGCTTGGGACTGTGTATTTCTTGATTTAAGTAATTGCACCGCGATCTGCTTAAAAAATTTCGCCTGCGATGCACATTATTGATGTTTTCTCTTGGTTTTAATCCAAATAAAGTTTCATTTTCCATTTAAAATTTGTTACTCATCTTGTCCCGGACTGGCTCCAAAAAAATAAAGATCACCCTACACATAAAAATTGTTAGATGCCTCCCCCCCCTTCCTAGAAAAATTCCTGCAGACGACCATGTAGGAAGCCGAGAGGTTTCTTACCAGAAAAGGAAACGGCAGGTTATGTTAGTTTTGGAAATTTAGGACACATACAAACTATCAATGCATTATATTACACTACATTTAAAAAATCATTACTATTACTACTTATAATGCTATACCTTTACCACTTACTACGATTTTTAACTCTTCAATTTAAATAAAATCATATTGTAAGCACATTTTGCTTATATAAATTTTGTAATTCGATACACCGTTTTCGAGAAAATCGTGAAAATTCGTTTCTATGGAGGAAGGAATAATCCAACTTTGCCCATTTAAGGCAAAAAATCCTGGAGTATTTTTCAATCCAAAAATTATATTGACGAAATTTTAATACATATTTTGGATTGGAATTTAATACATGCCAATTTTTGAAAATATTTTAGCTTTTTTTGCAGTCATATTTGAACAGTTTTTACTTTCTTCTACGGAGTATAATAAAGTATTGTATTCATGAAAAATTTCGACCTCTTAATTTTGCCTAAAAAACATTTCCCGATCACTCCTGAGTCGATTGGAGTCATATTTAAAAAATGTCTTTCTGTCAGTCTGTCTGTCAGTCTGTCTGTCAGTCTGTCTGTCAGTCTGTCTGTCAGTCTGTCTGTCAGTCTGTCTGTCAGTCTGTCTGTCAGTCTGTCTGTCAGTCTGTCTGTCAGTCTGTCTGTCAGTCTGTCTGTCAGTCTGTCTGTCAGTCTGTCTGTCAGTCTGTCTGTCAGTCTGTCTGTCAGTCAGTCTGTCAGTCTGTCTGTCAGTCTGTGTACAAGATTTCTCAAAAACTAATAGAGCTAGCGCCATGAAATTTTATAGGCATGTTGGGTCCTGAAATGGGACGATCCTATCAACTTTTGGTGGAAATCCGTTAACCGGAAGTATCCAAAATGGCGGTTTTTCAAAAATCGCAATTTCGTTTTTCTCGATTTACTCCCAAACTACGCGTTTTTTAGTGGCCTTAAGTATGACAAAACTTGGAGAAAATAAAATTTCCCACACTTTTGTCTTTAGCTATAACTCGATATCTCCACCTGTTATCGAGATAAACCGTTATTTCCATAAAAACAGTTTTTTGCGATTATCTCGAAAATTAACGGGTTTTTGCTGACTGAATGTATGAAGTGAATTAATGAGAATGGCATTCTGCGCAATTTTGTCTTTTACAGTTATCCGTTATCTTTTACCGTTATTGAGATATTTTCATTAATATGTAAAAAATCATATTTTTGCGAATAATTTGCAAACTAACGGTTTTTCGACAAATCAGTTAAAAGAATAATTAAAGATGTTAATATTTTCTACATTTTTACCATTTACCGTAAATTGATATCTTTTACAGTTCTCAAGTTATCTCAAATTTTGTACGTTTTTGATATTTTTGAATAAACCAAGAATTTATTGGGAGGTCGTCTTAGGTTGACAACGCGACAGGGCTCTAGCGTAAATTGCGCAGGGTCGTAGATTTTGTAGAAGAAAGTTTTGTGTTGACCACAACTGATATTTTATTATGTATTAAACTTAAATACTTTTAACATTAATGTCTACAATTTAAGCAAAATTTTAGACTTTAATACTGAATTAAACCAAAAATAAATTTATAAAAATTTCTAATCTATATTATTGGATTAGAATTTTCCATTGGATTACATATAGGTCCACCGTAATCCAGTTTTGATTGGAATTTACGGTAAAAAGTGCAGAATTTTAAGTTTCTAACTAGAAAGTTACAGTGTTCCTGGACGGGCAGGCGGACAGACAGACTGACGAACATACAGACATCAAAATCTTTTAAATCAAGGATGACAAAAGAATCCCTAACACCCTTTTTGTGTCCGCTGATTGGTTCGATGCGTTACAAACGGTATGCTAAATCTAATTTACTATATGATATATAACACATGGATCAATAAGTCCCGAGACTAACAATGAAAACAACATTTTTTTTGTCAAATTTTTTTTTATTCATCAATATAATCACCTTTTAGGGTGATACAATCGTTCCAACGCTTTTCCAATTTTTCAATACCATGTTTATAAAAAAAATTATCTTTCGCTTCAAAATAAGCTTCAGTTTCAGCGATGACCTCCTCATTTGAGCCAAATCTTTTTCCCTGGAGCATTTTTTTAAGATCAGCAAAGAGCCAGTAGTCACTGGGGGCTAAATCTGGCGAGTATGGGGGGTGGGGAAGCAGATGAAAGCCCAATTCGTTCAATTTTGCCATTGTTTTCATCGACTTGTGGCAGGGTGCATTGTCTTGGTGAAAAAGGATTTTTTTTCTCTGCATGTGCGGTCGTTTTTTTGCGATTTCCTCCTTCAAACGCACCAGCAAGTCAATATAATAATCACTGTTGATCGATTTACCTTTTTCGAGGTAGTCAATGAAAATCACGCCATGCGTATCCCAAAAAACTGACGCCATGACTTTGCCAGCTGACTGCTGCGTTTTCGGACGCTTCGGACGGCTTTCGCCAGCTGTGCGCCACTCAGATGACTGCCGCTTCGACTCTGGAGTGTAGTGATGTATCCATGTTTCGTCCATGGACACGTAACGACGCAAGAAATCTTTTTTATTGCGAGTAAATAGCGATAAACAGCTTTCTGAATCATCGACTCGTTGCTGTTTTTGTTCCATCGAAAGCAATCGCGGCACCCACTTGGAAAAAACCTTTTTCATGCTCAATTTTTCATGAAGGATAGTAAATGCACTTCCATATGATATCTGTGTTATCTCAGCAATCTCACGGAGCTTCACTTTACGATCTTTCATTATAATTTTTGTCACTTCACTCACATTTTCCGGTGTAACGGCTTCCACAGGTCTACCCGAGCGTTCCGCGTCATTTGTGTCGGTACGACCACGTTTAAACTCGGCAAACCACCGACAAATCGTTGCTTTTGATGGACAAGAGTCCGGGTAACATTTTTCAATCCATTGTTTCGCTTGCACGGTGTTTTTACCCATTAAAAAACAATGTTTTATCAGAACACGAAACTCGGTTTTTTCCATTTTTTAAACAAACTACAAAACGACTTTACTCCAACCTCGATAACTCAGCTGTTTCTGGTCCGATCGACTTAAAATTTTGACACGTTTCAAGCAAAGGTTAGTACTCTAGAAAGACGTGGTTACTGGTTTACTACGAGCGTCATCTCTGGGTTAGTCTCGGGACTTATTGATCCATGTGTTAGCTTATAAAAAAAAAACAAAAAAAAAATGAAACTCACATATGTTTCCTACATAATTTCTTATAGAAACATAAGAGAAGGTACAATTGCCAGGGGACATTCGTCAAATACTCTAGATGAGGGAGACAAAATTTTCATTAAAAAAATCCATTTGTATGAGGAAGGAAGGATTGGTCCGATTTGATTTTGATGTATGAAACGATTATGTAAAATCATATTCTAAACACATTATGTCTTTATAAATTTTTCGATACTGTGCACCGTTTTCGAGAAAATAGAAGAATAGTATTCAATTTGTATGGGAGAAGAGAGAAGGAGTGGTCCATCTGGATATTGATGTATACAAAAGTTATGTAATATCATACTAAAAACACGTTTCACACATTTTTCAATACCACTCACCCTTCTCGAGAAAATTCTGAAAAACTGTTTCGTTTGTATGAGGGAGGGGGAAAGGAATAGTCCGATTTTGCCCGTTTAAGAACTTTGCTTTCCCATTTTCGAGAAATTAAAACAAAATCAAGTCTCTAACTCAATCATTTCGAAAGTTATGGTGTTCAAGGATAGACAGAAAGACGGACGGACATGGGAAAATCAAAATCTTTTCTTATCCTAAATACACTGGTGTAATTCATTTTTGTGTCCGACGATTGGTTCCATGTGCATACATCAAAAAACGGTATACTCAAATGGTACACATGGTATACTAAATCTAATATACATACTTCTATAGGATTCTCATATAGAGTATAAAAATTATAATATAATAAATACGACATTTTACCGTTATACATAGATACTAAAAATATTTAAACTTGAATAAACAGTTTTAAATCTAGCCGGAATAAATGGGAATTTATAATTTTGTGTTGAAGAAATATTTAGCTTCTTGAGTTCATTCACTTCCGCATGACGTGTGGGAAAAATAAAAACCTTCCGAAACACGGAAATGCATAATTACTTACGATCTAGAGATAGTATTCATACAAGAACTCGTTTTACACAAAAAAAAAACCGAAGTTTTAACATTTTTGCTATTGAAGTTCAAGGTAAAAAAAACCTATCCTTTCACTTGATATTCCACTTGAACTTCATCTTTTCCTATTGAAAGGGTTATCGTTGGAAGAATTTTATTCGCTTTTTTGTAATTGATTTTTCAAGGTTATCGATGTTATTCAATTTTAATTGTTAAAGAAAAGAGATAAATAAAATCTTTAGTATTTAATCAAGTGTTTTACATTGATTCGTTTCTTTTATTATTGTTTTTTTTTCAGATATAAATTTTTAGAACTTCAAAATGCCAGCCGTTGAAGCCCGCCATGATTTGGACCTGAGTCCACAGCTGCCCGAACATATTATGAAAATTGCCATTGAACAAGGTGAAAATCCAGACACCAATTTAGAATTAATTCAACAACTTCGAGATATGATCTTTGGTAAAGCTATTTATTTTATTACAGTTTGTAGAGATTTGTAATTTGATTTTTATTTTTATTATATAGAAAAAGGCGATGTTAGCCCCCATCGAACTGATGATGCATTCCTATTAAAATTTTTACGGGCCAGATTTTTCAAGGTTGAGCACAGTTATAAACTGGTAAGGAGTAAAAAATCGAATTGTCTAAAATGTGAAAAAAAAATAAAAATAAGCCTTACTACTTATTTTAATTGGTACATAAAATTCGTCACGCTAATTCTAAGTCTTTGCCTCCCACCTCCCTCGCCCACCACCCACACCCCCTCTCAACCATCCTTCCCCATCCCCTCCTCGACGAACTTTTTCATGGTTTTTTATATGGACTGCTTAGGGTTTGTGCATAAAATATGTCACACTTCTGGTACTAAACTCCATACAAAAAAATCATGAAAAGAGAGGCGAAGAAAGGGGTGTGGTTCGGAATTATAGTGCCGTATTTGACAGCCCGTTTTTTGATAAAAATCATTGAAAAAAAAGCCAAATAAATTTTTTTGTGAAATTACGAACTAAATTAACTAATTTTCCAATATTTATTTTAGTTAGTTCGATACTATCAGTTTCGTGATGCTAACCGTGAGTTCCATGAGAAAGTCCATCCACTGGACCTCCGATCGCTGGGAAATGATGATCTTATCTCAGTGGCGCCATATCGAGACCAAGATGGTCACCGAATTATAATTTACCGATTTGGAAATTGGAAGCCATCTAAAGTTCCTGTGAGTGACATTTTCAAGGCAACTTTAATCCTATTGGAAATCGGATCAATGGAGCCGATTGCACAAGTTATTGGGGGTGTTGGGATATTTGACTTACGAGGTTTAACCCTTAGTCATATCTTGCATTTAACACCTTCGGTTGCACAAAAAATGATTAGCCTCATGGTGGTAAGTAGTCATATTTTATGTGAATTTATATGGAAACGCTTTTTTCTAAATGTTGTTCATAAACCAAATTGTTTATAAACCGTAGTTGCATTCCTAACCAATTTATAACTACGGTTTGTAACAAATATTTAAAATTAATGAAATATTTTTTTATTTATTTGAAACAGACATCCATGCCAATTCGGACGACTGCTATTCATATTGTGAATCAAAACTGGCTGTTTAATACTGCATTTAAAATATTCAAACCATTCCTAAATCAAAGGATGCGCGACAAGATTTACGTACATGGCTCTGATATGTCCTCACTACATAAACACATTTCACGTGAACACTTGCCAGAGAAGTACATAAATTTTTGCTAACTCCAATTCGAATTTGTTTTTTCAGCAATGTTTTTATATTCCAGATATGGAGGTAGCCATCCGGATTATCCTTATACCATTTGGCTGGAGAATTTAGCAACAAATGATTCAATTCAGAAGGAATTGGAACAACTTGGATATCTGATAGAACCCAGGGATGATATTTTATTAAATCAGCTGGATAAAAAATAAATCTTTAAGATAAAACTGGATTGATGTAATTATTGTCCTATAAGTGCATTAAAAATGTGTGCCTGATTTTATTTTAATTTAATAAGTGCAAGTCTTTTGACTACCACAAAAGTCATGTTATGTTTAAAAAATATATTCACATAAATAAATAAATCAGGAGAACTAGAATATAATAAAGTGTCAGTTAAAAACAGTAATAAATCTTTTAAGTAATTTATAAAAAAAATATTTTTTGTTTTATTTGAAATTTTTACTATTAAATAGCGATTTTCTATAAAAAAAAATGTATTGGATTTTAATTCCCAAACAATTCTAAGTTTAAATGTTAATAAATTTTCAGTTTGTTCGCGTAAAGTGTTATTAAGACAAATTACAAAAAATATTTTTTATAGACGTTTCGATTTTTTTCAAAATTTATCGTAAAAGATTTTCCCCCCATCAAACCGACAGTTTATAAACTGTCCAATCCGTGAAAAACTGAAATCCTATTGAGTTTAAAGCTTTTATTAAACCCCTTAAAGAACTCCTGAAATTTTAAAAATAGTTAACAGCGGTAGCGACAACAAAATCAAGAATTTGGTCTTGTGAAATATAAATACACTTACCTGGAGCTGAGTGTATTTATATTTTTTTCATTTTTGGTTTTCACTCAAAATTTAAGTTTTTTACTTTCTTAAACGTAGTATAATAAAGTATTGTTTTCATGAAAAATTTCGACCTCTTAATTTTGCCTAAAAATCTTACCAGAGTACTTCCAAGTCTATTGTAGCTTTATTTCGAAAATGGCTTTCTGTCGTTCGGTTTATCTGCCTTTGTACAAGATTTCTAAAAAACTAATAGAGCACTCAGAAAAATGTCCAGGTCAACTTTTTGTCAGGTTAACTCTGACCGCTAGCTGGCTGACAGAGGTTTCCATTACATGACATTAAATCCTCGAAATACCTATCTAAGGTCAACTCGTGTAGCTCCCATTGCTCTTCACCTGCTGGTGGCTTAATTTCAGAATTTCTCCGGCCACAGGTCAACACAAGTTTTACATTCCCTCATGCGCGCGAACGCGCGCCTCGCATAGGCTAAATTTTCCTGCCCGAGGCCAATTACGCCGTATGTAGGTCGTCGAGTTAGCCTCCATTTTTCTGAGTGAGCTAGAGTCATAAAATTTTACAGACATGTTTGGTCCTGGAATTGAACAATTCTACCGATCCATTAACTGGAAATCCATTGGAAATCCATTAACTGGAAGTAACCAAACTGGCGGCTTTTTAATAATCGCAATTTGGTTATTTACTCCGAAACGACGCGTTTTTCAATAGTTTTATATATGAAGGAGTTGAAGACAGTAAAATTTCCTACATTTTTGACATTTAGTAGAACTGCATATCAGCGATTATCTCGAAAAACTAATGATTTTTTTGTGGTTTAATGTATGAGATGAATTGAATAGAATAATGTTTGCACAATTTTATCTTTTGCCGTTATCCGCTATCTTTGATAGTTTTCGAGATATCATTAAAATTTAAAAAAAAATAGATTTTTACGAATTGCTTCCAAACTAAAGGTTTTTCAAAAAAAAGTAGTTAATGGCAGAATTAAAAGTATTAAAATTCTCGATATCTTTTACCGTTATTATCGAGATATTTCAGATCTGGTAAGATAAAAATTCATATTTTTATGTAAACTAATATTTATTATTCGTCGGGTAAATTGTAGGCTGTAAATAAACCAAGATTTGAGTGAACTGTACCATGATTTTGGTTATTTTCACCTAAGTATATCTTACCGTGTGCCTCTCTGTCCGGCCATAAACACCATAACTATCGAAATGATTCAGCTAGAGACTTGAAATTTTGTTCAGTTACGTTTCTTGAACGGACAAAATCGGACCATTTCCTTCCCCCCCATACAAACGAAACAGTTTTTTACAATTTCCTCGAAAACTATTGAAAAATTTATTAAGTTAAAATGTGAATATGCTTTTACATAACTTATCCATACATCAAAATCCAATTTTTTTCTATTTTCTCGAAAACGGTGCATTGTGAATGTGTTTAAAATATGATTTTACATAACCGTTCCATGCATCAAAATCCAACATGACCAATCTTTTCCCCCTCTCCTATACAAGTGGATTTTTTAATAAAAATTTTGTCAGCCTCATATAGAGTCTTTGACAATTATTCCTTGGCAATTGAAGCTTTTCTTATGATTTTTTTTACCGCGTATTTATCTATTTATTTACATGGGAAAAGGATAATAATAGTCATTTACAGCATAAACGTCCAAAAATAGCGTAAATAAACCATCATAATCAAGACATCTCAATTTGAATAGTAAACAAAAGGGAACAACTAAAAATAATTGCCTAACGATCAACAAAAAATTACTTCAAATAAAACTAAAAGTAAATTACTAGACAATCCACCTGTACATATCGATATCTATTATCTGTATACGTCAAGAATCTAAATTTACACACATGAACTTTACGCATTTCGATCGAACACAAAAGAGAACCATTAACTATCTTCAATCATAAAATTGGTAAACTAAACGACAAAATTTTTGTTTTTGTTATGAATTTAGAAATTTTTTTTGGGGGAAAGGTCGATTAACTTGTTTTTATCAAAAACGTGATACAATTTTGATAAGTAAAAGAAGAAAAGGTAAATTATGCTGACAATAACAACAAACGATTTAATAAAATTCCATAAATGTGAAAAATGGGGTCAGAAATATAATTTGTGCATCGATTGTCCAATATTTTTTGTGTTGAACCCAAATAAAAATGAGATAAGTTTTGATAAATGAATTTTAGAAAGGTAAGAAGAATAATTTGGAATCAATATGGCCTTGAAATTATGAAGTACAGTAGAATCCCGATAATTCGTATTTCAAGGGACCAGCAAATTCATACGAATTAGCGGGATATACGAATTATCGGGGTACGAATTATCGGGATTCTACTGTATTTCTATTACAAATTTTATTAAGCGGAAAACTGAGGTTCACTGATAAATTAATCTAAAGATTGTGTTACTCACATTTCAAAAAATGCTTTTGTAAAATATTGATATTTCCATTTGATTAAATCCGGGACTACGATTTTTGTTTTTAATAAAGACTTTTTTTCCTAATTTATACAGCTTTTAAATTCTTGATTGAAAGGCCATAGAGCTATAAGGGAACAAAAAGTGCCCCCCGAGATAGAAGCTTGAAATTTTTTTCGTGTGCCAAAAAACATGACAAATGGCACCCTACTTGGTATATTTGGAAAGAAATTTTCTGAAACATTATCCGCCCGAAAAACGAGTTTCCCCAATTTTTATGGACGCACTCGAGACCCATTTGACATAGCGACTTTAAAGTACAAAAGACGATAAAAAAAATTCTACATTTTCTACGTATTTCTAAAGCTCCATTTACACCTGCGATTTTTTCTTGAATTCTGCCATGAATTTTATTCAGAATTTTTCCGTGAATTTTATTTACTCAGCAAAAGTTCACAAACTCTGAATTTATTGTGGGAATTTTCTATAAGAAAATTCAAGTTGCATTTAAATTAAATTCATAGGATTTGGAAAAAATTCTGACATTTCAGAACAAAATTGTGGAATGAATTCGTCAAATTATCAAAATTTGTGTTAAAAATAAAGCACTTCCGAAAGAAATTCAAGAAATTCCGAAAGTATTTCCGAAGAAATTCAAAAAGTAGACCAAGATTCACTTATGAATTTACTCAATTTCTTTTTTTTAGTGGTTGTCAATTTTTGACAATATATTTTTTTTTCGTGAGTTGCAATGTTTCTTTTGAAAGTGTGAACGAGCTTGAATTGTGTTCAAAAAATCCAGCGTTGAATTTTATTCTTGACATTTATTCCAAAAATTCGATTCTTAAGGTAGAAATAGATACTGCGATGGTCGCACCGACTTGTGTTGGACCGATATCGGGCCGACGGTTGTATACAGCACACACACGATACGATCTACTTGCGATTTGATCGAAAAATCAGTTTTTACTAGCAAATATTACTCGAACAACACAGCACAATTGTGAAATTGAGGTCGCATGGCATACCACAAACGATACAATCTACCTCATGCGACCGCAGGTTTTGGCTCAGCGACGTACGACCGTGCGATATCGGGCCCAACCGTCATTTCGTGCGCATACACTATACAATTATCGCATGCAACCGCAAATCGGCCCGACGATTGTACCGACCATCGCAGCATCTATTTCTACCTTTAATGCAAGGGCGTGTGAATTTTCGGCTGAAGTTCAGTTTAGCGACAATGACGCTACAGATTTTTCGTGTATAGGGAGGGGTAGAGAGAAGCAATCCCTATCCAAAATGGGTATTTTTAGCCGTCGCTCGCCCCCCTTGCCCCCTCCAGGGGTCCTAAAACTTTGTATGAAACTTTTTTCTGGGGAGGTGGTAGTGGGGCGTGTGGTACCTCAAATGAAAGGTATTGAAGAGTACATTCTAAAAATATATAGCGTGATAATATACCCCCCTCACCCGGCGATTTATACCCCACTGAAAAAAGTGGAATTCGTGAAACGAGGGGAAAGACGGATTTTTTTTACCAAAAACTGCGCTTTATACTCCAGATAATAAAATGTAAAGAATCATACAAATATCTCAACCCGTTTTCAAACTACATCAAAAAGTCTGCGGCGAGTTTTCGCTGAAAAAATCAACAAAAACGAGGCGGGGCGGTGGGAAACAGCGGGGCGTGGTCGAGGAGTTTGTCCGCTCTGAGGAGTCGGCTCGGGTTTTACTGTAAATTGTGCAGAAACGTAGATTTTGTATAAGAAAGTCATATGCTGTTCACATCAGATATTTTAAATTAAATTCAGGATACGAAATTGAACATCGGCACGCAACCGAGAACTTTGACTAGAGATATGCGGCAGGTCAAGACCGGAAACCGGCTGTATTGCCGAAAAAGAAACCAAAAAGTAAACAACTATATATGGAAAACAAATTCAAACTCCAAATTAAAAAAAAAACGATTTTGTTTCCTCTTATATAAAAAATTTATTAAATTTATAATCGTGAGTAAAAAGAAGTTTATTTTCAATTAAAACAGTTTGATTTATATTACTTCAAATGGCTTAAATGTAATGAACTACACACAAATGCTTAAAAAGTATAATAAAACGTCATGAATTAATAAAAAATAGTCAGTTGACACAAAAAAAAATTTAGTGAAGTGAAAATCCATTTAGCAGCAGCTTGATGTGTGAAAATTATAAATATTTTGCTTAATTTCATGTTGTTATTGCTTAATTCTTAAACTAATAAAAACATATTTAGTAAAACAAATAAAAATTTGAATGACCCTCATATTTATGGTGAATTTGATCGGCTTCATCTCCTGTCTTTTGTTTCCGGAAGGTGTTAGGTTTTACGTATATATTTTTTTCCAAAAACCGTCGCATTATTTGGGGTAAATCCTTAATATAGCAACTAGTAGAGACTTTACCTCTTGATTGCCTCTTAACATTTTATTAAATTCGCGACTCTTTACAAAATCATCGATATTTTCAAAGCCCATTGACAAAAATTCCTTTACTTTTTCCTCGGCTTTCTGATTAGGTTTTCCTTCCGGAATAGTGGTTTGAAACTCATTCATTAATTTTTCAAATCTCTCACTAGTTGTTGGAGGATCAGCTGAAGCGTTCGATGGGTCTGGCAAAGGTTTCACGTACAAAATATTCTCCTGTTGAACGAAATCTAAGACAATATTTTGGACTTTTTCTAGATAATTTTGCGTTCGCAATATGCCAGGAATGTCTTTTCCAAAATCTATATGCCAAATTTTCCTTTCCCAATTATTTTTATGCCACACGTCAAAGCGATATTCAAAATATTTTATAAGTAGTTGCATAAATTGGTCGTCGGCGTCTTTGTCATTTATGTAATTCTGGATTGCAGATTCTAAATTTCGAGACTTTTGGGAAGATGTTCCGGAGAATTGTTTAAACTGTAATTGCTTTTTATAGGCATTGTCTAAAAACTCCTTAATGCCGGGATCACGGAAAATTTTCGTATTAATATTATATTTGTTCTTAGGAAATCGTCCATAATTGGTCATTATCTTCAATAAAGACATCTGAGGGTAACCTTTATTCGCAAGCATATCTCGTGTGGCATTTGATTTTCCAGCGAAGAAATCTTTATCATAATATCGAAAAGTTATTTTTCGCTTACCAGGGCCCACTTGTTTATTAATCCAATGTACTATTTGCATAGTATCCATCATTGTTTCCTCTATCATTCTTTCTGTATAGACACGCACTGCTCGAAGTCTTACCATGTTTGCCTTATTTTTAGGTAGTCCAATCTGCCTAGTTTCTGTATTTGGACTATCGTTTTCTTGTTGCAATGAAGATTCACCTTCTTCCGGCGGTTGTTGTTTGATGGAAGTGGTTGCTTGATTCATTTCGTCACAGTTTTTCTTATTTCCGTTCATTTTAAATGTTTAAAGTTTAGATCTTTATCAGATCGCGTCAAGAGGAATTTCCGAAAAACAAAACTAACTTTTCAAATTTGAGACAGTAAAAACCCAAAAATATTTCGATTAACCGAAATTAAAGAGGCAATTCGACGACATTGAAGTTAAAAATTTAACTGAATCGAATTTGAACTAAAAACAGTTTACAAAAATTGATTCGGTACACGAAAAACAATTGCTTTGTTTTTCAAAAAATTTCCAACATTCAATTGTTTAATATTGAAACTGATTTTAAACGTCCAGTTAAGAATTGTTATTAAACACTGGGAGTTAATGAATATCAGAAAGAGTAGACAAAAAATGTGTTCAACAAATCACTTGTTTATATCAGGGAATGAATTTGAAAAAAAATAATTTAAAAAATTCGAAAAATATGCGACTCGTCGCGCGGTGAGCTCTTGAAGATAAAAAAATTAAAAAAAATCGGGAATTGCGGAATTAATCTATTTATTTATTTATTTATTTATTTATTTACAAATTTCATCAAAATACTGATTACTGATTAAAATTATTTACAATAAAATATGTATTAAAGCTTACTCTTCAGAAGCTCCAAACTATTGTTAAAATCAATATTTTCAAATTTCAAATTGAAATTACGGCATATGTTGGATATAGGTTCGTTAAGACCATAGTTTGTACGATGCATAGCAACATGAAGAAAATTATGACATCTACGTGGACGAGAAGGAGCAAGTATAGATATATTTTCTAATATTTGAGGCGAGCTAATCAGTCCCGTTAACAATTTGAACATAAAGGTAGTCTTTGTGATACTCCTTCTTTCTTTTAAGCTTTTTAAATTTAGCAGCGCAAGTCGATCTGCATAAGGAGGTAGACTTAAGACGTTGTTCCAGGGCAGTCCCTTCAGCGCAAAACGACTAAATCTCCTTTGCACCATTTCTATCCGATCACAATGTATCGCATAGAAAGGGTCCCAAACTACAGAACAATATTCTAATATTGGACGAACCAGAGAGCAGTATAAGGATTTGGTGACAAAAGGGTCAGAAAATTCCTTAGACCACCTCTTGATACAGCCCATGAGGGAATTAGCTCGACTCAAAATCGAATTTATATGATCAACAAAAGTAAGAGAAACGTCAAAAATTACACCAAGGTCCTTAATTTGTTGAAGCCTGATCAGATCAGTCCCTTCATGGGTATAGTCATAAAATAAAAATCTTTTCTTCCTACCATAACTAAGGACAGAGCACTTGTCAACGTTTAGTAACATACAGTTTTTTTTACACCACACATAAAAATTTTCAAAGTCATTCGATAAAAGTACACAGTCATTTATGTCACGAATAGGGCGGTATATTTTCATATCGTCAGCAAAGAGCAAAATAGAGCTATTTTTTATAATCAAATAAATGTCATTCACATATAACACGAAAAGCATCGGACCCAGATGGCTTCCCTGAGGTACACCAGAAATATTATATATAGTTTTCGAAGTTATCCCTCGAAAACAAACTCTTTGAGTACGATTACAAAGGTAAGAGTTTAACCACTTGAGAAATAGTGGGGGAAAACCCAGAGCAGAAAGCTTAAACAACAAAATTTTATGCGAAATTGAGTCAAATGCTTTGGCTAAATCAGTATATATGCAGTCGACCTGCAGCCCATTCTCGACGATATTTTGACAGAAAGATGTAAATTGCACTAAATTTGTTTCAGTAGATCGACCTTTTAGAAATCCGTGTTGCTGCGGAGTAATGATAGAGCTTATATGAAACTGTAACACAGAACAGATAATAGACTCAAATAGTTTAGGAATGGATGACAATTTAGCTATAGGTCTATAATTTGCAACATTCGATCTATTGCCTTTTTTGTGGATTGGGATTATATAAGATGCTTTCCAAATATGAGGGAAAATCCCATCACGAAGAGATAAATTAAATAAATAAATAAGTGGTTTGACAAAACTATTATTACAATACTTAAGCACGGCAGCGGGGACGCCATCGGGACCAGACGAATAATTTAAGTCAAGTTTATTTATTGATTCACAGATAGTATGCTCGTCAATGCTCAAATCCTTCATGGTCAAGGTAGTTAAAGGTATTTTAGTCAAGAAATCAAAATATTGCTCATCAATATCACAGTTTAAATTATCACTAAACGCGCCTTGAAAAAGATCTGCAAACAAGTTACAGATTTCCTCAGAGTTGTCAGAATTAAAATTTTTCAAAAATAATGACGTCGGGTAACCGTCGACGTTTCTCTTACTATTAATAAAATTCCAAAAACTTTTTGGAACACGTTTTAATTTGGTTTTCATGCTCGACACATAGCTATCATAAGCTTGGCTAGCAGCAGAAAGGAATTTGTCCTTAAAATAACAGTAAATTTTAAAATCGTACTCACATTGGGACTCAACAAATCTTTTCCAGTGTTTCGTTTTTAAGTTTCGCAGATGCATAATTTCAGCATTAAACCATTTAGGACGTGTTAGAAGATTTTTCTTCGTAAAGTAGGGTACTGTCAAATTTAAAATTTCAAAAATAATCATATAAAATTTAGAAGTTGCAATGTCAATATTAGCTTCATTTAAGACCACGTCCCAATTAACCATGTCAAAAAGCTTAGACATTTCTGAAAAGTTAGCTTTTCGAAAATTAAAATCTTGAATATTACAAAAAAGACTACTTGAAAGTGAACAATCAGTATGCAAGAAACAAGTTAACGCTGGATGATGACCACTCGCTGGCAGGATTGGAGAGATGCAGGTGCTCACAACCAAAGAAGAAGCATCTGACGTAAATATGAGGTCCAAAACGCGACCATTTGCATTGAGTATGCTATTAACTTGGCAAATATTGTGAGAGTATAGTTCATCCAGGAATGCAGATTCAGCTTGACATGAAGTACTCGGAATAAGGAAACTCTCGTCGTCACATGGAGACCAGGAGACTGATGGCATGTTAAAATCACCAAAAATTAAAATGTCATCTTCAGGATTCATTAGGTCCAGCACAAATTGGATTCCTCTATTAAATGTATCGTAGATTTCGATTTGAGATGACGGCGCAGTGTAGAAGATTATTACAAAGATGTTGCGCGAGCATAATTTAAGTTTGACACATAAAAACTCCAATTCTAGAACGTCAGGCACGTTGACAATACAAGAGTCCAACGACGAACGAATAGCACAGAGAACGCCACCTCCAACTGTAGCATTGTAGGAACAGTGTCTGTCACGTCGAAAGACAGTAAAATCAGAACTAAAAAGTTCGTTGTTCAGAAAGCTGGCATTTAACCATGTCTCAGTGAAGCACACTACGTCAAAGTCGCATCCAGTCGATGCGCAGAACAGCTGAGGAATTTTTGTACGAATCCCGCCTACGTTTTGGTAGTAGCAGGAGATGCGAGTACTCCGTTTTTTGAATTTCCCTTGAAGTGGGTTTTAAGATTTCTAGGCTGAAACTCCTTGACGATCATATCAGAAGGCCAAAAATTCCCGTTTATCACATCCGCAAAGCAATATTCTGGTAGAAAAACTTTAAATGACGATATAGTTGACCCAGGTTTTTGCATAAACTTGGACGATGCAATTTTATCGCCATCTTTAAATTTATAATTTGATTGGAGGAAACCAAGTACGTCGTCTGTTGTCGTTGAGGGATCCAGTCTGGATAAGAACAATACCCTTGGTCGGCTGACTGTTTTCAGTGTTGTTATCGAAGAGATAGCAGTTTTGGCGACAACATCAACCACTTGACTAATTCCCGAGTCCGTTTTTTCGTGCTCTGCGAGATCTTCAACCGATTCGACGCCACCATCAGGTAACGACGCTGATTTTTGTTCCGTGCCAAGTGGACGTCCTGCATCAGCATTTTCCAAAGGAATCCCAGATTTGGAACTGCGCGGCTCATTTAAGTCAACGTGGACAAAACTTTTGGTTGGATTTGGATTTTGCCTATTTTTTTTGGTGATACTTTTATTGTTTATATTATTCAACGTCGTATTTAGTAAGTCAGAAATCGCATCCATTTTAGAGGTTAACGTCTCAAGTTTCGCAGTGTAATCAGTTTTTAAAGTATCGATTTGAAGAGTTTGAGATTTTAATATAGTTAAGACATCGCTTAAAGTAATATTGTTGCATTTGTCGCATCTAAAAGTCACATTCGACGATTTAGCACAGGTATCCAATGTCGAAGTAGGCAGTTGGTAGCACTTTAAATGATAGGACCGATAACAAGGTCCATCACATGCTATAAATCTACTATCTAAGATGATTTTATAATGATTTTATCAGTCTGGTTTTCATTTTGGGATTGTTCGGTTCATTTGTAATTTATTCAACAAATTCTAATTAGTTTTTCAATCATTGCTACACGGAAAAAATCCGCATAAGAAAGGTTCCTATAAAATTTTGGAAAGCGATTATAGGACCCGTTACACTATTTTATAGCCAAGGCTTCAATAAATATTGGAACTAGTCCTAGTTTTCGTGGATTCATTACTATGTATATGGGGCTGCGTCAAAAATTGAAATAATCCAGCAAAAATAGCACCCGTTCCTAGTTTTTACTGGAGTAGGAACGTCCTTTACTGGAGGGGGAAATAATGCTATATTATGGAATGGAATAGTTCCCATAGTTTTTAGAAGTGATTCCAATATTATGTAGGACTCAGTCCTATAAAAAAATTGGAACAAATCCTAATTGTTGGCGACACATTCCGATGCAAATAGGACTCAGCGAATATTCTTAGTTAAACCAAATTTTTGTCTTCTATTATAATTCGCATGTGGTTTGCAAACTCGTCGTATATATCTCTAACGATACTCTAACCCTTGGAGCACAATGAACGCAACCAAGCCGCAAGTAAAGCCTAAACCACAATTACGCGTGCGTACGTGCGGCAGCCACATGGTGAAAGAAAGAACTACGCATTTATATGAGTAAATGTATAATTGCGCGTTGCTCAGACGCGTTGCCGCGTCCGTGCCGCGTAGAGTAGGCTCAGTCTCTACTTTTAGACGCGGTGACAACTACTAGATGCCAGAACAAAATAATGCCGCACGCACGTACGCGTAATTGTGGTTTAGGCTTAAGGACGCTTCGAACTGTTACGCAACGCAGTTCAGGAGCGGTTGAGCACAATAGAAGCGTCGTCTGTTGCGTTGTGAGATAAACACAGAAAAATTAAAAGTGAACTAAAGTAGAAAAATATATAAAAAATGGATAATTTTGAAGCGATAATTTGCTTTGTTGGTCTTTATTTTTGTTATTTGTATGTTATTGCACTAAGACTATCGATTTTTCCTAGAACGACATTTCCCCAACCTCACTTTATGAACTGTCACCGTAGACTTGTTGCGTTAAAGTTCAAAGTTTGGCAGTTTTTACGTCGATGGTTGCGTTCAATGCGTTCACTGTGCTCACTCAAAAGCATTTCTGTGAAATAAACTCGTAAGTGACATTTGGATGCGTGATGGTTGCGGCTTGGTTGCGTTCATTGTGCTCCAAGGGTAACACCAGGGGGAATTTTTTTTTTGATTACAGGATATTTTATTACTCGAGTTGTTTGATATCTTACATATTTTCAAGCCCCTCAAACTTCCCTGTCTCGTATATTGGATAACTCGAATTTTTGTCTGTCCCTTTTAGATTGGACATAATTCAACAAAAAAAGTATTCAATCCTATTCAGGTAGGCCTTGCTGCTATAATTATAGGAATAAATACTATTTCAAATGAGAATGTTGCGCATATAGGAGAGGATCCAATAACCAATGGAGATTACGTTCCTTTCATTTTAGGATTGAGTCCCTTCAAAAAGTGAATGTTCCCCAATTTTGTGTCGTAACATGTCTCACATATACAGTAATCCCTCCCATAATTTGGAAATGATTACAGAAAAAAATACTACTGCAATTTTTTTGTTGGAATGTGTCCTAAAAAATTTGGGAACTGTATTTATATTCCAAATGCGTATTTTCTTTTTGTATTTATGGGAAGATTAAGCAGAAAGTAAAATAGTGTACGTACATTTTTAACTACATGTATTTCTCGTAATATTCTTTATTCGATTCAATAATTTCTACCCCTTCCCCCGTTTCGGCCGATATGTGTGGAAGAGTGGTGGAAAATTGGCTCCAAAGAATCAATCAGTGCAAACGCTCGCGGTGGCCATATGAACGACATCGAATTTCATAGTTAAATGTATTACGCTTCAAATCGGAGGTTAGATACATACGTTATTTACGTGTAATTAATTCGACGTAAATTATGCTGCCAACACTGCTTATGGCTGCCAAATCATCTCTATTTTTCAAAATGTGAAAATATTTTTTCGACGATCATAAAAATAATCGAATACCAAAAATCTAAAAGGCGCTTTTTAGGTGACCGATCTTCAACTAGCCTTAAACTCGTAAAGTATGAATCTTTTTTCCGATTTGAATGAAACTTATGGGGCTATTCACGAATGTAAATGTATCTGCAACTGTAACTTTACATGTTCCACATGATTCATACTAATTTTACATTAGATTCCAAATTGGTATTCACAAACTGTAACTGAATAATAGGGATTCCTGACAGTTGCTTCTTCTGAACTGTATAACAAATCGTATAAACATTTCTTTCTAAATATTTTTATTTAACTTACTCAGAATCTTCTTCCCATCCATTATACAACAATATTAAGTCCGACATATTTCCTTTATTCTTAAAATTTTGCATTTTTCTTAAAAAATGTAACCTTATGGATAAGTTTTCTCTCGGCATAAACTTACAGATGATTTGACAGCTAGTTACAGATACAGAATGTCAAAGTTACAGTTTGTGAATAGCAAAGTGGACTGAAAATGTAAAGTTACAGATACAGAGCAATCTTACATTTTAAGAATAGGCCCATTAGAAAATGTTTAACAAAGGAAAACGATTTTTTTTACGACCTCATTTTTTTTATTTTGTGGGGAAAAAGGCCAAGAACTTGATCCGTTTTTTTCGGATTTTTCATGCTTGAAAAACTGTGAATATACGATTAAAATATAGGTTAAATTTTGAGCTACAACTCACAAATTTTCGGCATTTTGGTTTATTCAAAATTCCTGTATTTCTAGATTTTTTATAAGCTAGTAGTTATTTACTATTTGAAATCAATTTTTTACATTTTGACTTTCAAACGGAATGTGTTTTTCCCAAATAACTTAAGTAAGATTAATTAATACGGAAATGATATCAAGTGTCAGTAATAATAACTCAAATATTGAAATAAGTACTTATCAAGTCCTCTTACGATTATTAAAACAAGAAATCTGGATTATACGGAAACATTATTTTATTTTCACATGCTCTGATTTCTATTTATACTCTCCATGATGCTCGTGTAAATTTACCAAATTTCACAAACCTGTTGATCGACTAAATACCCAACATTTAATATTATGAAAATTATTACGACAATAATTTTGGCTTACGTTCGAATTGCATTTTTTTTTGTTGTGTTGCAGGTATAGTTCAGGTAAATTACAACAACAAAATACATTTCGACGCGCGGTTTCAGTTTTTAAAAAATGCCGACGTGCTGCGGCGCCGCCTTAGTGAATGTTGATAAATTTCATCAACGATTGACACATATTTGGTGGGAAGATTTTATACCAATACTCTTGAATTTTTTGAAAATCGGGTTTAGCACTTGTATGATTAAACTAAATATATGTTGTATGGTTTTGAAATATAGAGGAGAATTAACAAGTTTTGCATAAACTGAAATGCTTTAGTATTGTTAACCACGTGAAAATATTTGGGAATAAATATCGTAAAACTTAAGATAAATTTATTTAAAAATACTATATTAAAATTTACGTACTTAATGAAAATATCGACAGGAAATCTAAATCTATCTGGTACTCAGTGGCCTTTTAAATATTTGATAAAGGTTTGAAGCTGATCCCTAATTAACACATTTTTGAAGTAAGAAATTTCAGTTGCCAGTAAATAATTTCAAGAAAAATACAAGCAGGATTTTTGTAGATAGATTGAAGCCCCTAAAAGATTAGCTCATGGTATCTCAAGGCGATCTTACCAACAGAAGATCCTAGCACGAGATAACTCGAGCTAAAAGCTTTCTACTGTAAAGCTTGTTTTTGGGTAGGAAAACATAGCTTTGATGACTGTGAAACTACCAAAAGGCTATCAGAAATAAAACAGAAAAAAACTGCATCATCAGTTGAACACAAATAGAAGTAGCATCGCAGGAAAGAATTAAAAGGGTTGCAGTTACCCCCTTACTCCACTTTTGACAAAAAGGAGGTAACTCCAAAATTTAAAACATAACAAAAGCTATAATTGCCAATCTGGAAATTATTGAAAACCCGTATGGTGATATGGCATTGTTCGAAGTTTAAGTGAACGGCGAACAGTTGTATCAAAATTCCACTTTGAAGTCAAACTTTCCAATAGGATTTTTTAAAATTTGTTCCAATCGGATTTTGATGTATGGGAGTTTTATGTGGAATCATATCCTAAATAACTTTTGTTCTTGGACTTTTTTGATAAGATGCACCGTTTTTGAGATATTCGCAAAAAACGTTTTCGTTCGTATGGGGGGTACCCCCCCTAATGGTTAATTTTTGCTCATTAACGAACTTAGCCTTGAATTTTACGAAAAACGAATCCGCGTAAAATTTCAAGTCTCTAGCTCAGCCCGCAATCCGCGCCACAGACGGACAGACAAATAGTAAATACTATTACTATAAAATAGTAAATAGTCCGTCTAGAGAAAATACACGGACTAATTACTATTTTAATGTTTAGGGACTGTGTATAAATTACGTCACAGATTTAACCTATTAAAAAGCATAAAAAGAATTCACACAAATTTTAAATTTGACAATCATAAAGGAAGCACCCTGACCCGTTTAGATAATAAAAGGCAGCACCCTGACCTGTTTCCCCAATTTGACAATAATAGTGGCTGCATCCCTGACCCAGGGCACCAATCATGTATTCCGACGCGTCTCTGTCTTTCGACTTCGACGTAGCTTTTAACTCTTGACTTCGCCATATCTGCAGCTTGAAATTTCGCGGAATCGTCACTATGAATCGAAACGTGATTCTGACTGTCATTCCAAGAAATTTGAAGCTGCTGATATGGCGAAGTCAGGAGTTAAAAGTTGCGTCGAAGTCGAAAGACAGAGACGCTTCGGAATACATGATTGGTGCCCAGTTTTTAATATAGGCTGCGTTCGTGGACCGACCCTGTCCCACACACTCGGTGGTTACTCGGCCTTCGGTTCCGGATTTTACTTTTCAAAGGGTGGAGTAGATCTCAGTGAACGAAAGCATTAAAGACTGGCCTCTCCGCAACCAAATCTCTTCAGAACTGCAGGAGATAGCAGGTGAGAGGGTTTACCGAAGGGGGAGAAGTATATATTAGTGGGCTCATATTTTTCGTGAGAGCTGACCTCTCTATTCGTGAAAACTGGATCCAAATTTCTTCAGAATTATATAAAATAGCAGGTGAGAAGGTTTACCGAGAGGGGAGAATAATACATTAGTGGGCGCATATTTTTCCTGAGAACTGACCTCTATATTGGTGAAAATAGAAAGGGGAGAAGTAAATATTAGTGAGAGGAAATTTTTCCTGAGGCTCTCTATTGGTGAAAACTGTATCCAAATTCCTTCAGCGTTTCAAGAGATATTAGGAGAAGGGATAAGAAAGAAGGGGAAATTTGACAGCGTGCTCTATAACCATTCCACAGATACTGTGAAGCTAACTGTAAAAAGTTCCATTTTAAGAAATCCGCTTACAAAAAAAAGCAACCGGTAAAAGTTACGTGAAACCATACATAAGAGATTCTTTTGTGCTATTTGTTCCCATATTTTATTTTTTTTTTTTTGATTTTTTGCTGATTCTTGGAGTTTTTCAACTATTATAGCTGCTAACAGTAGACGGCCAAGCAGCTGATCAATTTACACAAATTACTACATGAGAGTGTTCATGAAAAACTCCCCCTACGTAAACTCGCAAATACGTAATTTTATCTACATATATACATTAATACCCGTAATATTAATATGTGGATGCGCTACAACCGATTCGCCATAAATTCGGATTGGTTCTTGCTGCGAAAATCGACTTATGGTACTTTTAAGAAGTCCTCCGCTGGAAGTTAAAATTTTGCACACAAATTCTTCTGCACAATTGGATGGCTGTAGAAGGTTTTTCTATTTTTTTAAAATGTTTTTCTCAAATGATACATTTGTAAAATTACAAAAAAAAACTCTACAATTCTTTGCTACAATCGTCTGCAATATTTTTTCCACTCAAACAATTCTTTTCAAAATTCGTGTACCAAACCTCAAATAAAAGACGTTAAAAACAATCAAACAGTGTTTTAATATCTAAATCGTTATAAATAACAGGGCATTTTTTGTTATAATATCATTTAAAGCTAATAAATATAAAATTGCAATGTAAAAAAAAAATAACAACGTATACGAAATAATAATAAAAAAAACCTAAAAACTATTTTTGGGAAATATCATTGGTTCTAGACTAAATCTAAATTGTAATTTTCCTATATGACTGTAACTGTTTCAGATAATCTTGTCGTTCCCACAGGAAATCGTACATGGTATCAATATCCAGCGCATTCTCCTTTGGCCCGCCGTATTCTGGTGGCAAATTTTCGTATCCAATGTGATCAGCCAATTTCGCCAAATTATTTCCATGGAAGTACATCTGAAAAAATAGTAATTTTAAAATTATAGAAGAGGAACTTTTAATTTGATAAATTACCTTATCCTTCATTGTCTTTCCCAAAAACGGCAAAACCATGGACAACGCTGTACTCATAAAGAACGACGTGTTAACAACATGGAAGTGGGTTTCCCGGAAAGGTAGGACGTCATTCTTTTTGTTTGCAACTCGAACTGTTTTCGGTCCCATATGCTTCAAAAATGATCGACTGAGTCTGGTAAGAAACATTTACAAAAAAAATATTTGATAAGTAATGGGGATTAACTCACTAAACTAACGATTAATAGTTTTTAATCAAGAAATGTGTTTTTTATTTATGGTATTTACCCTTTCATATCAAGAATCACTGATACGCCATTCTTTTGTGTTGATGGCATTGATAAGACAGCTTCAAATATTAGGTCATCGAATTCCACAAGGTCATAAAAATAGTTTTTAAATTCACTGAATGCATCAACTGTATTGAAAAATAAAATTGTATTCTTCTAATAATTTGTGTAATGAAAATAATTACCCAATCTATGAACATAAACAGTTCTTCCTTGTTTATCCGGAAATGGCAAAATATATTTAGTTTTCAGCGCCATAATAGCTTCAAAATCAGCCGGTAGTCGCTTTGCTGTCCAATCTGGATGGTGGTGCTAAATAATGTCCGTAAAAATTATTTAAAATTCAACCAACATATCATGAATGTCCATACCTTGAAATCATAGTAATGTTGGATCCTTTTAAATGCCTTTTCAACATCCCAATCGGTGCAGCACAAGAACTTCGTCAGCAAAATGTCCTCAGTTCCAATGTCCAATTCTTTACATTCTAAAACAAGTTGAAAATAAAAATAGCGGTTATTCTTAATGTCTCTCCAACATGTTCTTAACGAGTAGTTATTCAATTGACGTCATCGTTAACACAACTTTTACATTGTCGACAACAATTTAGCAATTAGAAAATAGTTTATAGATTGACGTAGTTTGTTGAAAGTTATTTAAAAAATTATAATTTTTTTTTTAAAACGTCCAATTCCTTAATCTTTTATTCATATTTTCATCTTTCCCTCAGATCAATGTACACATATTTACTCTATTGATATCTCTTTAGAACAACAACAACAAAACACGCAGATAATTTTATTTACGCTCAGAGTTATCTACCATTTGTTTGTAAACTTTAGAAATTTTTGACACCCTCTTTTTGATTTCAGTTCGCACGTTACGAAAATAACACTTTATAATCTCGGGTTGAATCTTAATTTTCTTCGCAGTAAAAAAATTATCTTAAAAGCTGTTAATTTTCTTCCTTGGACTTTGTGCCTAGCGAAAGTGGTACGAATTTCACAAAAAAAAAACTTTGGAGTCTTATCATATTTTGCGTTATTTTGACACACATTAACAAGGATTAGGAATAAATAAAAAAAATACGTTTTTGTTAATTTTCCATTATCTGAATGATTTCGTAACTAATAAAAAAGAATTAAACAGTTTTCATTGAACTTTGCATGAGATAATTAAGCTATTATTACATACAGCAATCTCGCCATTTATGTAAGCCTAATTTTTGTAAATTCGTCTAATTTTTTTTTTACTTTCCCCTGTTTTCATGACGGAGACTGACTCGAGAACGGGAGCAGATAGCAAATTTCTGATCAGTACGAAATCTGTTTCAGGCGAAACTATGAGGATGTCCGTGCATCTGTCTGTCGGTCTGTCCGTTGTACGTATCTTAAATAACTCGAGAACGCGTTGAGCTAGCGACTTGAAATTTTTTGTAAATAAGTTTCTCAAAATCGTAGTTTTCTATCAACTTACAGAAAACTAGCGGTAGCTATTACGTGTACTTCCAATACATTTATTTTTAAATACCGTTTTTTTAAATCGAAACTTATACGCTTTTGGGAAAAAATGAATATAACAAAATTTAAAAGATATACACTTTTTTTACATTTTTAGCTTTAACACTTTTTTATATCTTTAATACGTTCGTGATATCGTGTACCATTGGTGGTACATGTACAGCTTTTTAAAACCGCGCGAGTAAATAGTGCGGTAGTTTTTTTGTGGAAGTAATATAAAAACACGCACCGTGTACCACCGATGGCGCACAACCGCCAGAAAACAAATCGCTAGTGTACCACCCGTGGTACACGATGTCCAAATGTAAAA
The DNA here is from genome assembly GCA_964034945.1 of Chrysopilus asiliformis. NCBI lineage: Eukaryota > Metazoa > Arthropoda > Insecta > Diptera > Rhagionidae > Chrysopilus > Chrysopilus asiliformis. Next base: position 47,947,686 of record OZ035960.1, read on the forward strand.
AAAGTTGAAAAAGCAAATGTCACGAACGTGTTAACAGTTCTCAAAATATTTGAAAAAAAAACAAGTTTTTTGAAAATTTCTCGAAAACTATGCGTTGTTGCGAAAATTTAGTTCCGAATTATTCAATTTTGTGATATAACTTGAACATAAGAAATGCTACAATTGCCAGGTACCAATCATCAAACTAGATATATGAGGACATACAAAATTTTTATTTAAAAAAATCCATTTGTATAGGAGGGAGGAAGAGAAGTGATCCGAATGGGTTTTGATGTATGGAACGGTTATGTAAAATCATATTCTAAACAGATTTTTTAATAGGACTCACCGTTTTCGAGAAAATTAAAAAAAAAATCTATACCAGAAACAGGCTCCTGATGGGTTTTCAGGGCAGACATGCCCGACCTGTTGGGGAGAAATTTGGATGTGAAAACATCCCCAAAAATAATATAATAATTTTGTTGTATTATTTTTGTTTTTGCAGACCGTATAAGCCGAGAAATTCTAATAGGATTCAATGCTAAAAGGTCGAATATAAACCATGAATCAGAAATGGTTCAATGGTTAAACAAAAAAAAAACCTATTTGTAAGGGGGAGAGGAAAAGGAGTGGTCTAACTGGATTTTGTTGTATCGTCAAGTTATGTAAAATCATATTCTAAACACATTTTATCTTAATAAATTTTTCGATCTACAGTTTTCGAGAAAACATGAAAAAAGTATTCCATTTGTATGGAAGAGGGGAGAAGCCTTAGTCCGATTGGATTTTGGTGTATGGGTGAGTTATGTAAAATCGTATTCTAAGTACATTTTATCTTTATAAATTTTTCCGTACAACTCACATGGTATTAATATCGCAAATCGCAAACAAACTGTTTCGCTTGTATGGGGAGGGGAGAAGGGATGGTCCAATTTTGCCCGTTCGAGCAAATATCCTTGATTTTTACGAGAAACGCTACTGATCAATGTCTTATTTCGTTTTTGAATGTACCTGGGACAGCAAAATACCACCCTAGAAAAGCGCGACCCAGACTCATTTAAAAAATTCCCCCGAACGGCGTTAAATCGAGGCCAATGTTCAAGGAAAAGAGGACGAATAGAAACTTTCCCTTTGTAGCCCGAAATTATTCAAATTCCATCTGTCCATCACTCATCTTGACCTATACTGTTACACAAAATGTCGTAACCCTTTTTTAAGGGACAAACATTCTATCTGTTATGTTTTATTATGCATTGTGTATCTATAATTGCATTGAAATACATTTACGAAAAATTGAGAGTAATTCTAGACCAAAGATTCCTATCCTTTTTAGTGGTCAGAATCCCTGCGTCAAACATGGAAGCCGAGACTGCGTTTATCATCGTTTGGAGAGAGTTCATGTTGCACGACGTTTTACATTCTGACACAAAAAAAAATACTTTTTTCACCGAAAAAAAATCGCAATTGTGTAATTGATTCTCTGAAGACTCTAGCAAAAGGTAAAATACTAATAGCACAAATATTGCACTCTTTTCAACGGTTTCGTAAAATCAATTTGTTGAAAACAGAAAATCTATTAAGAATTTGCCCGAAACGTTTTTGGTGTCGATTTTTGAACCAATAAATATTTTTTTTTTAATAACCCTATAAATGAGGCTATTAGAGCAAGAGTAGCCCAACCCATATGCCGAAATCGTGAATTTTTTGTGTTTGAATCACTATTGCGAGTGAATTTTAAAAAAAAATGTTTGGATGCATAAAAGAACATTTCAACATAGAAAAATAAAGTCCACACAATTTTTTTTTCCAAAAATGTACAGTCAATAATACTACAAAAGTGGAAAAGCTTCCAAAACTCGATTATGTGGCTTGGGCCACTTTCGCTCTCAACACCTCAAATAAGGATTAAAATTTAAAGTTTATGGTCAACAATTTAATAACATTGGCGATTCAATATCCCGGAAAACATTTTTCTAAGAATAATGTTGAAGGAAAAATTATTAAAAGAAAATTTCACGACACCGGAATTTCGGAAAGAAGTCTTCTAAATGTTATAAAAAGACAAAGAAAACATCTTAAAGCTCTTTCTTTTTTAATTAGTCAAGAAATGCCGAAAAGAAATGCCGAAAATAAATGCCGGAAATTAATGGAACAATGATGAAATTCCAACTGCGCAAACTTTTGATCGTAAAACTTTTCAAATATTTCAAAATCTACATTTTTTTCGAAATTTATTTTCATTTAAATATAAAAGAAAAATATTTAAAAAAAATTTGTATTACTTTTGTAAAATCATTAATTTTTCCTGCATTTTTAACCGATTTTTCGTTATTTTCTAATATTTGAATTTAAAAAAAATTACATTTATTTACCTTCAACTAATTCTCGGAGTTCATAAATCTTCTGCTGCTCCTCGTCCGTATATTCACTTGTGGAATTTTTGCACATTTTTATAAATTGTTCTTTTAATATATTGTTCACACTTTATTTTTTTTTTCTCACAGGGCTTAAAATTTCCAGAATTTCGGGTAAATTATAAAAACTTCTTAAAACCGACTTTGAAATTTCTTTCAACAAACAAACAGTCTAGAAAAAAACTATTTTCCGTTACGGGATCAGTTTGAAACTAACGATTCAACGTCCGATCAAGGAATGACAACTATCACTAATTGTCCACCTTATCAAATATAAAATAGAAGCCGCTGTCGAAATCCATTAATCGCAGAATATAAGAAGTAATTTAGCCATTACAGCAACAACAATAAAAGTATTAGTAATAGTACTAACAAACACCAACATGAAAACAAATTTAATTTAACTGAATCAACTATTTTTTTTTTAAATATTTGATATTGATAAGGAGCAAGAGAGGCTACCGAACTAATTCTGTTCAATCAAATATGACCAATAAAGTTTAACTGATATTTATAATATGTCAACACGTGAAAAGCTGTGTAAATCTATCTATCCAATATAATTATGCTAACTTGTATGTGCATTTCTGTATGTACATGTATTTAACAACATAATGATGAAATATGAATTCTTGGGCAGTAGTTGTTGGGTAAAGTGTGTAGGTCAAGTTTTCTCGTAATCACAGCGGAGTGCAATGAATCCTAAAACTGATAATAAATTATCATGTAATGCAATTTTCCGCTAATTTCAATTAAATGTCAAATTTCAAATCTTAATAGCGTGATATCAACTTTTTTTTGTTTTTTTTTCGAATTTTCCGGATTTTAGAAAAAAAAAACGTTTTGATAGTGAATCATTTGAAAATTGAAATAATCGAACGATTGTACTGAAAAAATTAATTATAGAGACTAGGGATGGAGCAAAATCGATGAAAACTACAATATTTACAATTTAACCTTTGACTACCTTGATTGTTGATGACTAAACTATTTTTCACGTATTAGCAAGGAATTCTTGGAATCGATACTAAAGTCCAATAATTGTTACAAAACGAAAGCATAAACATTAATTTAAATCTTATTCTAGACAAAGCGTTATTTATTGATTTCAACGGTTAAATACTTGAATTATTTGTTATGCCATCATGAATATAGAAAAACTAGAAGATTTTTATCGCTAAAATTTTTTTAATCGAAAAGAACAAAGGAAAAATCAACAGATAGTTGTTTTGATTGACACAAAATCCGTAAACAACTTTTTGGGGAAGTAAGGGATGGGAAACGTTATCGTAACGTAACGAAAATAACCATTTTCCGATTTTTTCGTCAAAATTACGCTATAATGTAATATAAATTTAATTCCGTAACAATAACGAAAAACGTTACGAAAACGGAAAAAAAATATTCCGTTTTTTCGTTATTTATTTATTTTTGCATTATTTTATTTTTTATTAGTTTTTTTTCTGAAATGTTCCACAAAAGTTCATCAAGTATGAAATTTAATATAGAACTATATTAGATTTAATATACTGTTTGTAACGCATCGAATCAATCATCGGACACAAAAATGAATTCTATACCAGGGTGTTCGGGATGACAAAAGATTTTAATTTCCGCATATCCGTCCGTCTGTCCGTCTGTCCGTCCGTCCGTCTGTCCATCCGTCCGTCTGTCCATCTATCCGTGAACACCATAGCTTTCAAAAGGAGTGAGCTAGAGACTTGAAATTTTGTACAGTTACGTTTCTCGTAAATGGATAGGTTAAATTCTTGAACGGCCAAAATTGCATCATTTCTTCCCCCCTCCCCTATACAAACGATACAGTTTTTTTGCGATTTTTTCGAAACGGTGAGTCATATTGAAAAATGTATAAAGGTAAAATGTATTTAGAACTAGCTTGCATACCTGTCGTTGCCGGGTTAAGTTTTTTCAATTTTTTTTGATAATCTATGTTGGATCTAAACTTCAGGCCAATCGGCTCGGTAGTTTCCATGCGAAAGAGTAACATAGCGTAAAAACTAAGTTTCGAAATAACTTTACCCCCTCCCCTTTTTTCTGTCTTGCTCTAATACGCCCAATAGGGATATTTCGATGGAAATGTCGCCCTATAGGACATTATAGTTTTTTCGTGCTTTAGAAGTGGCGTCTTAATAGACCGAATAGGGTCAAAAGAAGACGTAAGGTCTATTAAAGCCAATATTGGTCATGGCAATAAAAACGAGATGTCCTCCTTAAGCCCTATTGGGCGATACTTCGACGAAGGCCTAAATTTAAGTCGTTCGGTCCTCCTCTCGCCCAGCAGATATGTCCTATAAGAAAATACGTCTTTAAGGGATTTTAATAGGGCGTAAATTGGACTTCTCGACTAAGAATAAGGCGTGGAGTCTTTCAACAGGGCGATATTACCCTACGGTGCTACTTGGGATGTCCGCTCATTAGTTGCATATATTAAATTCTATGAACACACACTAAGCAAGAAACAGAAAGAGATTCCATATCAACAAGAGAGATTTGTTTTTGTAATATTTACAAAATATTTGTAATATTTACAAAAAATTTGTAATATTAACAAAATTTTTGTGAAAACGAAATACAAAAATACAAAAACTTAACAAAATTGACATCGTACCATTAACAAAATATTTTGTCGGCCCATGGGGGACAAATGGTTTCGTTATATTAACAAACGTTTTCCTAATATTTACATACTTTTTATTTTCTGTGCAGTTTCGTTTTTGAATAATGGTTCCGCGAGACCGAAATCCGTATCAAACAGTGATTTTCCTGGGATGCATCTCGTGTAGATTGGTATCGCCTCACATCCGACAATTTTGTTTGTTCACATAATCATTCATCTAAAAATCAGTCTCGTCGCTAAAGATGATTTTGAGCAATATATTGACCGGGGAAGCAAAAAAATTGAAGACAATATTTTGAATATCTTCAATATATTGATAGCCATCAATATATTGAAGACCCTTCAATATATTGAAAACCCTTCAATATATTGAAAACCCTTCAATATATTGAAGACCCTACAATAAACTCCCATAGGTTAATGATCATCCTAATCGAATCATTAAAAAACAGTTATTGTTAGTAATTTTCTAATTAGTCTATCACATTTTTAAATTTTGATTTATTTCTCTTCTCAGGCGGGGCATTTTATAAACCACTGTTGGATTTGTGAAAGCTTTCATTTGGACAAACTTTTCATGACGTCATTTTTCTTGCATTCATCGATGCATCGTGGCGATGAGCTTTCTTGCAACTACGCCGGTTTATATTATTTGAAAATTTTCTTTTCGTTATATTGGAAAATGAAAAATACGAATAAACAGATTTTTGTCAAGCTTTAAAATTCATTATGATTGAGAAATTCCTGCAAAGTTTAACAGGGAAAGCTTTCAATATTCAAATTTTTGCAAAGAAACCGCCAGTTCCTGATAGACGTCGTGGCGGTCAGCGTCGTTTGCACGTTTTACATAGTTATTTTTTCTTAAAATTTCTACACGTGATATTTTAAAAGCATCTATTTTTGTTTCTTATTAAAATATCATTATGTGTCGTCGACTCGATGTTGATTGACTGCATCCCTTTGTTCAAAGTTCATTCCATAGACATTTTTATGCTGCAAAGTTTTGTAATTTGGTTGCAAATAAAAGTGGTCAACTATGATTTTATAAAAATAGAATTTTTCTAAACTTAATTTGTGCAATAAAACTAAAATTAAATTTTTTTATTAGAAAATAAAGAAAAATGCATGACAAGGTCCAAGTGACGACTTAAAAAGTAGACAAATGAAAGTGATTTGAAAATTGTTTTGATCAATTGCCAAATTTTCTCGATTTTCTTATTTACTTGTGTTTACATATTTCAATATTGAGTCCATATATTTGATTGTTAAATTAAAAGAAACGATTCTTTATTAAGTGTTTTGTGGCTTGACACTTGAAATCATTATAATGTCCTTCAAAATTCGACAGTTTATTAAAATAATAAAAATGCAGTCATTTTTTCTATGACCTAATGTTTGAACTTCTACTCATTAAGATCGTGATTTCTTAAAATTTAAGTACTTCCATTGCAATTGGGTGAAATATAAAATAATATGTCGACAAAAAGTTCAATAAAATGTCCACCACGTAGGATTTACTCCAAGGATATTCTACTTGACTGGGATGTTCAAATCGAAATTGAGAAGAATCAGAATTTGGGTATTTAAAAAAAAACTATTTTATTTTAGGGAGTGTCCATAAAACACGTCACACGTTTCGGGGAGAAGAGATCTGCGGTAGTGTTCCGGCGATACTAAACTTTATTAAAAATTCACAAAAAAGTGCGACGCGGGGGAAGTTGGTCCGGAAAGGCTAAAAGGAGCATGACGTATTTTATGAGGCATCCAAACTAGATTTCAATTGTTAATAATTTGCGACTATGTAATTGCTAAATTTTAAAAAATTGATTTTTTCTAAATATTAACATTTGAAATATTTTAAAAATTTCAATAATCACAAAGTTTGGCTAGTCACTGATTTGTTGAAAGAAATCATCATTAATAATCTTAAATAAAATCTTATTTCAATATACAAAATGAGAAAACTTGTCATCTCAATTGATATTCCTAGAGAATTTATCCTAAGGAACGAAATAAGAAATAAATAAGAAAAAACAAGAAAAAATAAAAGAATTTAAAATCAAAATATTTCATTCCTTAAAGATTTGTATATTTTAGTTTTTTTTTTCTATTCTTTTCTTTTCCAAACCGAAAATATTCTTCTTTTCTCAAAAAATCTATTTTTATAACCGTTTCTCATTTAATTTCTCACCTTTGAGACTTTCACTATCACCGAATAATTGTGTTCGGACCAATTTCCATTCAGTCATAATTTTTTCTTCTGTAAGTTATAATGATTCAGAATTCTCTTAATTCATTCACTAAGAATTTGAAGTTCCCAGAATGAGGACATGATGGAAATTGTCACTCATCTTGTTTTAAAAACGATTATTTACTTTTGATGATGTCATTCGAGAATCCGAATGTGATTCGAGAATCCGATTAAAAGAAGTGAGAAAAAAAAACAAATTTAAACAATATTTAATTCGTAGACTGGCAAATTTCATTTCTTTTTAGCAATATTTATTGCTGGGAAGATTTATTGTTGTTATTTTTTAAATTCAATCTTCTCATTTGTTAAAATGCCATTGACCCTAGTTTTGGCAATATTTCAAGTTTTTACACACAAAATGCAATGCAGTTTGTATTTTACTGATTTTGCATTTTCATTTCAAATAATACTTGACAATGGCAGCTTATACTTATATTTCTCCCTAAAAATTTTGCCTCGTCACAACTTCTGCTGTGTTCTAAAGAAACAAAAAACACCACAAAAAGGACAGAAAAATTTACTTCTGGTGCGACACTTTAAAATTTTAATTTAAGTTACCTTTAAATCTAGAATTTTTAATCTAGTAAGTTTTTATTGTATTTTCCAATTTAAAAATTTTATTATATGATTTTCAACCGGCGTCGACTCAACAACTTTTAAATTTAAAGACTTAAGATAGTTTTTTCGCGGGCTCCGCTTTGAGTTGTTTCGCACTTTTCAATTAATTTTGGGGCAATAAAAAGTTCCATTTTCTCAGTACACCACCCCCTCACCAGTCATCTGTCCCGGATTTAAAACGAACTGAATAAAAAAATATTACCGCCCTATTAAAGGAGGAAAGAAAGCCAAATCACTTGTAGTCTATATTTGAACCATGTATATCTTAACTTACTTGCATATCCATCGTTGCAGGGTTCAAGTTTTTTCCATAAGTTTTTTCGCACCAAAAAAACAAAGAAAAAACTTTTGAAAAAAAATCGGTATGTCTTCAGGACCTCCCGCACCGAGTTTTTAAATTCTAACACCCGATCGTGATCAACGACCTCGGAAACCCCCTATTGCCAGTTTTTTCGAGGGAAAATGACAAAAAGATATTTGAGTTTTTCTTACAGGACCTCTTGTTTCAAATTTTAAAATTCCAATAACAGGGCACCAATCATGTATTCCGACGCGTCTCTGTCTTTTGACTTCGACGCAGCTTTTAACTCTTGACTTCGCCATATCAGCAACTTCAAATTTTCTGGAGTGACAGTCAGAATCACGTTTCGATTGACTTCGCCATATATTCAAGCTGCAGATATGGCGAAGTCAAGAGTTAAAAGCTGCGTCGAAGTCGAAAGACAGAGACGCGTCGGAATACATGATTGGTGCCCAGATTCGTGATCAACGACCCAGGAGACGCCGAAAAACCCGATTTTTTTGCGAGAAAACTTGGAAAAAGGATATTTACCTTATACTTATAGGACCTTCTGCAGCGAATTTTGTAAAATCGTTTCTTAGCGAGCACCTATGAGGCAAGAAAAATCTGTGTACAAAATTTTATGGCATTTGATTTGGTAGTTCGGGAGATACTGTGAGTGGTATTTGGCTTTTATATAAAGCAAAAATGAAATTCCGTGTAATCATTTTTGACTTTACTAATAACACTGGTCAACACTGGTCATGCCACACGAACTTTGATGGCTAATACTATTTTAACTAAGCACCCTGATTATTAAACTGCAATTCTGTTGTTTCAATTAGCCTCAGTTTTCTTGTGATACGGTAATACTTATAACTAGTACTACGGCAATAAAAGCAAAGAACCGTTCGAGAAGAAATAGTCATAAAACTATGTGTCTGTCATTTTATCAAAATATTGTGATTTATTAACTGCGTTAACATGTCGAGAAAGTGTAGTAACGATCCTAACACTTTTTGTCATGTTTGCGGTAAACAGACTTTCAAAAAACAAAGACGAAATTTCACAAAACTAGTCTTGGAGAGTTATCACCGGTATTTTGGTTTCGCAAAATACCAATACCAAAGTGATACAAAGATAAAAGAGGGTATTTTCGTAGGACCTCAAATCAGGGAGTTGATAAAAGATCCGGTATTCGCAGAAAAATTGAGCAATTAAGAAAAACCAGCATGGAAATCTTTTAAAAATGTAGTTGCAAATTTTTTTGGTGACCATAAGAGTGAGAGCTACAGAGAGTTGGTTAGCGACCTATTGTTGGCTTATCAAGCATTGGGTTGCAACATGTCACTCAAGAATTATTTTTTAGAATCACACCTCGATTTTTCCCTGAGAATTTTGGGGCTGTGAGTGATGAACACGGTGAAAGGTTCCATCAGGACATTTCTGAGATGAAAAAATGTTACCAGGGCAAATGGAACCCAAATATGTTGGCAGATTACTCCTGGACAATCAAAAGGGACCAACCAGGAGCTAAATTTGCTAGAAAATCTTAGATCGTAACTTCATAATAAAACTTTTTCACATTTTTGGTTTAGGAAGTCTTTGTTTTTTGAAATATTTTAAATTTCTTTAAAAAAAAATTCTTGGCTAACCGATTTTTTTTTAAATGTTTGTTTTTACTGTCAACCACCTATTAAAGCAAAAAATATCAAAAAAGTCCATGTGGCACAACAAAGTTATAATTTTGTTGACCAGTGTAATCAGGGGAGACAATCTGGGATATTAGCGCGAATGAAAGTAGAGGTCCCAAGCGTATTTCCGAAAATAATATTAATCTTGGTTTTAAAAAAACGTGCGTTGGTCGGAAATTAGGAGCGAGATCGGTGATTTGTACATTTACGATATCACCAAGATTCTGATAGACTTGTCGTTTTCGACGAAAGTCGTTTTACGTGTTTTTGTTAGTAGAAAAGCACTAACATCAACACGTAAAATGACTCTTGTTGAAAACGATAAGTCAATCAGAATCGGGGTGTATGTTCTTTTGTCGATTTTGGGGCCCTAAAATTTTATCATAAAAAAAACTTGAAATATCTGCTTTGGAACAAATAAACTCAAAAAACTTACATTTCTGTTGATCATCATCCACATCCTCGCCGCTACAGCTCTCGAAGAGCCTGGCCTCCTCTGAGGTTTCATAACACTTCCTTCCCTGCTTCGCGCCTACAGTTTCTCTTTACATGCATTGCAGACCATGAATGAATTACAACATTTGTAAGGTTTTTTTATGTTGCAACCTATCAACAGCAGAGGCCATGATAGCAATCTAGACCGATGATGTCGTTAACACCAAGCGACAACTATCATTACTCATTTCGTAAAGCAAGTTGAGTGGATTGAACCACCGACCTTCGGAATACGGACCAAGTACTTTACCACTTGGACTATGCTTACGTTAATCAACGAACGATTAATTAAACTGTAAAAAAAAGCCAAATGTCTGTATTTTTTCTAATCGGCTTTTCTGTGAACCGATTCAAATTCATTGTCGTAGAACCTAATATGCATTTATCTAAATATCCATACGCAATCTTTTTATTTATTCATATGATATTAATTTGAGATCTATTTCGGGCGTTGATATTCCATTAGCAATAATTGTAACAAATAACTCTTTTGACTCACTCCGGATCAAACACTGTAATAAATTACTGCATTTTTGCATTGCAGCACAAAAATGGCGTGACAAAGCCGCAAGGGAGTTGGGCGAAACGAATGACGTGACAAAAGCTCGTGTGAAACAATTGCAGCATTTGCTGGCAGTGACGACGGCGATTCCAATTGGACGAAGGGATGATGCATTTCTACTACGATTTCTACGGGCCAAGAAATTCGATGTCGATAAAGCTTTGAAAATGGTAAACGGAGTAGAAAAGAATATCCCTTTGTATTTAAAACCGTTAATCCTCATACGCTATAATCCTAAACGTACACTCGTAATACAAAATATTGACTGTCCTGTCATGAGCTCTTAAGCCGATTATAGAATTTATTTTACTTTGTTTGGTTTTTTCCATAATATCCATGCCCTTTGGACAACAAATACACCGACTAGATGCAAAAGTACTACTCAATGAAGGAGCATTCACCAGAACTTTTCAAGGTTTCACCGTCATCGCAGCTCCGTGACCTTCTGGAAATGCAAATACAATATATGGTGCCTAGTCGCGATGAGAACGGCCGCCTTTTGTACATATTCCGCGTGGGTAAGTGGTATATAGTAGTGTAATTGCAGGACTGACTAATGGTAGACAAAAAGACTACGCTGTCGGTGGCGATGAATCATCATAGAAATTGTCCTGGTTTTTGGAGTAATATTTTTTTTTATTGCAGAAAAATGCGATCCGTCTAAATGCGCAGTGGAAACGGTTTTCCGAACGAATGTCCTTGCCCTAGAAAACGCGATTAGGGAGCCTGAAACACAAATTGGAGGGCTTATCGTCCTCTTAGATATGTCCGGCGCTGGTCTGGGTCATGCTAAGTATTATACACACAGCTTAAATTCTTCTCATTAAAACATAATGAAATATTTTTAAAAAAATCTCCGATTTAGATTCCTAGCTCCCCACTTATCCCGCAAAACCGTAGAAGTAATTCAGGAAGCATTCCCGATGCGATTCAAGGCCTTTCACATACTTCATGAGCCATTCTACTTTGATGCAATTCTAAGCGTCTTGAAGCCATTTCTCAAGGAGAAAATTAGACGTCGAGTTGGCAAATCAATTTCTTCACATTGCCACCTGTTTAATTAAATTCCGTTTATTTCAGATTCATTTGCATGGTCACAGTTTGGCGTCACTTCATAATCACATAGCGAAGGACATTCTTCCAGCGGAATATGGCGGAAATTTGCCACCCCTTGATAATTCCGATTGGCGTCAACAGATCCTTGCCGATGAGGACTATTTCCAGCATTTGGAATCCTTTAGTAATTCGAGATCAAGCAATGGAGATTCTCATGGTGGAAGAACGATGTCTGAAGCCAACAATAATCTCGGAGCTATTCAAGATCCTGGAGGAGCTTCTGGGAACCACACTGGGGATGCTTCTGATATAATTCCTTCATCGTCATACAGCGAAAGTACTGAAACTGATGATGATAGCGAATATGAATTGTGCAGTAACGCGGTGGAATCTTCAGAAATTGGGGACATAGTGGGAAATGGTCATTTGAATGGGAATTCAAAGAATGAAAATTACGCTTTAAAAGACCTAGATATTTTTACAAATTCGATTTAAGCTTAGTGGTTTTATTTATTATTTATGAATTTTAACAATCAATTCAAATTATCTAAAAAATTGTTGATAATTGAAATACAATAAAAGAAACTTACGTATAAAATTTGTGTGGTCTTTTTCATACACAGACCCGATTTACAGCGTTTTTGGACAGACCAAATCACGCCATTTTGATCCGTATATTGAAACATCGTATATCAAAGCCTTGTATTCATTCTGTTATTTTTATGTGTGTTTGTTGTGGAAATAATAGAGGAGTGTAGTCCGAGTGTAGTCCAAGTACTTAGCCTATAATCCAGAGCTCGCTGCTTTTAAGTCGATTTTCAGACGAAGCCAAGCTTATCTGTATTAGCATTTACAGACAGATAATTTAGGCTGCGCCTGATAACCAACTAAAGATGTTTTGCCTTTTTGATATATCGGGTCTTTCAACAAGGACATAACAATTTTGTATTTAAATAAAACACAGAATAATTGAGATATCGGACTGAAATTTATTCCAGGTGTAGTGGACATGTTACATTTAAGTATGAAATTCGATGTCGTTCATATGGCCACCGCGAGCACATTTGCACTGATTGATTCTTTGGAGTCAATTTTCCACCACTCTCCTACACATATCAGCCGGAACGTTGGCAATTTCGCGTTCGATATTGTTCCTGAGCTCCTCTAACGTTGTTGGCTTGTTGGCATAAACCAATGACTTAACATAACCCCATAAGAAGAAATCCAACGGCGTTGAATCGCATGAGCGAGGTGGCCATTCAACCGGACCATTTCTCGAGATTACACGATTGCGACCACCGACTCAGAATTTCGGTAGTAAGTTTTAATAATTTCTAAACGCTGCTCGTTCGTGAACTTCACCATGATAAAAATGTAAAACTTGACTGACGTTTTAGCATTGCCAGATCATAAGAAAAGTTTTAGGGTGCGTTTTAATTAAAATACAAAATTGTTATGTCCTTATTGAAAGACCCTTTAGATATAATGGAGGTAATAATGTATTTTACATCGTAAAATCACCCCTATTCCCGTAACCGGCGGGACGTGTATACGCCACGCAAGTTTTATCTCGATCGAATGAAATTTTCTTATTCTAGTAGACGTAGAAACGCATTGACGATCAGCTCGCCGACAAAATTTCACGGTTGGTTCACAATGAAATCTAATGGCGGCGTCATAAAATCTAAATATCGTCACTTAAAGAAAGTATTAGGAAATATAGTTCGTATGCTATGTTGCTTGCATCCACATTCCTATAATGTATGATAATAGGTAACAAAAGAATGTTATATGTGGCTCACCGTCCCATTGCGTGATGTAAATAATAAAAAAGCTTTTGCTAAAACTGATGTTTTTTGGCTAATGTAGACTGGATACAGACTGCCTTATCTTATCAAAATCAGATGAAAAGCAAATGACTGACGTTTAGAACAACAAAGTGTGCGAAATTGTATATGAAGGAGAACTTTGTCGCCGTAACCGGACGTGGTAAATGTTGTATCGGGCCAATTATATTCCGGCTTTTAATCACTTCACTCTTCTTTCGGACGTGTCATTTCGACAAAATAACCATAAAAGAGGAAGGGATGCGTTTCTCTGCCTACTTTTTTTACACATTAATTTTCAATAAGCTATCTGTCCATTTTCCAGCAAACTGTAATTTTACTTAAATGCTGATCATGTAAAGTCACCTTAACACAACAGTTTGTAGCTTTCTCCCAGACCTGTACATCTGGTACCCAAACCATAGCACAGACGCAATGTTGACACATTGACGTGGCGCCGTGGCTAAAAAAGGAACTTTTCCGCGTCAGCTGTTTGCCAGAGGTAAACAAACATTTTGCAACCAGACGGAGGTTTTCTGAAGGGATTAATTTTATTAATAAAATATGGAAGAGGATTGGACTTATTTCTTATATGTTTCCCTTACACTTCTTCCTGTTTACTTGGCATTCAAATTACTGCAATGGATGGGATGGGAATTATTCGTGAATAACTAAAAACATGTAAGTAACCTCAAATCGTTCGATCGTAAAACTTAATTTTATTTTTGATTTTTGCCTTCAGGTTTTGGAAGTGTAAAATGTCTGCGAAGATAATATTTATCAGGGATTTATTAAATTCAGATAAAAAACTTTAGCTTTAATTCATTGATATACGTACAGTTGTATCCAGTGACAAATTTTGATTAATAATTTATTATAAAAAACTGTTTTGTTTTACATTTAAAATAGCTTAAAATTGTAGTAATCTTTGCTTTATAATTAATTTGTGAAGAATTTTTAGTTCGCATTTTCGAATTTTTAATTATTTTGATATATTTTTTCGCCTCATGAGTACTACTTCCAATTCATCGACTTCTGGAGCTATTTCTACCCTCTTGGACAGTTCCCAGGATGGCTCCTTGAAATATCTGGATTCAACAAATACGATTCACTCATACGGTAGCACATCAATTCAAAGTATATTTCCACCTCGTTCATGGCCATCGGGTGACGACTTGCATCAAGATTCAAACGATTATCCTTCGTCATTATCGGGCTCTCAGTCATACAGTTCAGTGGATTCAAACATCTACCGAACTGATTTACATAAAAATATCGCATTCCAATCTGAACTTGAAAGAGAAGAAGTTGAAGAATTAGAGGAATCTACGCCCCGGACAAGAATAATAGAATTTGAACCAGAAATTGAAGCGAAAATCAAAAATTCCGAAGAACAATCAAACATTCCATCGTTAAATGAAGTCCTGATTTTGCCATTGCAAAAGGATATTCTGAAAAATGTACCATTTATGGAAACCTTAATTGTTAGCAAGGAATTAAAAAATTCGCAAGCGTCAAATGAGATCGCTTCTAATGTTCCAAATTTAGTAGAAGAAAACAATATTTTGGAAGTTGGAGGATTTTGCTTAAATATCGAGCAGAGTGGTAGCAATTTTGTTATTTATTCCACCTCGCAATTTTCATCGGAAAATTCTGGAGTTATCACAAGTATTTTGTCTATCGTTGATGAATCTTTGAATTTAATTGAAGAAAAGAAAATCGAAACTATTTGCCAAACTGATATAAAAATCGTAAGGTGTTTTTTTTAATTACAACAAAAAAAATGTATTCATTCCTAAATCCCACAAGCTTCTGTAATCTATGATAAGTATCGGACCATAAAAATGCCGAATTTCAGGCCAATCGGTTCAGTAGTTTCCCCGCGAAAGAGTAACATAGCGCCACAACTAAGTTTCGAAATCACTTTACCCCCTCCCCTTACTCCCCCGTTCGCGATACTTTTCGTATGCCTATGTTGGAACCAGAAATACCACAGACACTCAAGCCAAATTTCAAGTCAATTGGTTCAGCCGTTTTCACGTGAAAGAGGAACAGACAGACAGACAGACACCAACTCATTTTTTTATATTAGTACTAGAATTTGGACCCGGCTTCGCCCGGCTAAAAGCGTGAACAGAAAAAAACTAAATTCATTTGGTTAAAAATTAGGTAGCCTGTATGCTGTTTATTAGTCTTTTCTCTTCGGAAAATGATTAACCCATTCGGTATTTTGATGCCATAATAAATCACTTTACCCCCTCCCCTTACTCCCCCAACCTCTCGGGCTACTTTTTAATGGATCTATGTTGGTGCTGGACCCCCGACGAACATCTGTGCCGAATTTCAGGCCAATCGGTTAAGTAGTTTCCCCGCGAAAGAGTAACATAACGCAAAAACTAAGTTTCGAAATCACTTTACCCCCTCCCCTTACTCCCCCCGGGCTACTTTTACTCCCGTCGGGCTACTTTTTAATGGGTCTGTCTTGGGGCTAAGCCCCCGACGAACATCTGTGCCAAATTTCAGGCCAATCAGTTTAGTGGTTTCCCCGTGAAAGAGTAATATAGCGCAAAAACTAAGTTTCAAAATCACTTTACCCCATCCCCTTACTCACCCCACCCTTCGGGCTACTATTTAATGGGTTTATGTTGGTGCTGGACCCGCGACGAACATCTATGCCAAATTTCAGGCCAATCGGTTAAGTAGTTTCCCCGCGAAAGAGTAACATAGGGCAAAAACCAAGTTTCGAAATCACTTTACCCCCTCCGCTTACTCCCCCCACCCGTCGGGCTACTTTTTAATGGGTCTATGTTGGGGCAGGATCCCCGACGAACATCTGTGCCAAATTTCAGGCCAATCGGTTCAGTAGTTTCCCCGCGAAAGAGTAACATAGCGCAAAAATTAAGTTTCGAAATCACTTTACCCCCTCTCCTTACTCCCCCCACCCCTCGGGCTACTTTTTAATGGGTCTATGTTGGGGCTGGATCCCTGGCGAACATCTATGCCAAATTTCAGGATAATCGGTTCGGTAGTTTCCCCGCGAAAGAGTAACATACAGGGAAAACTAAGTTTCGAAATCACTTTACCCCCTCCCCTTACTCCCCCCACCCCTCGAGCTACTTTTCCGTATGCCTATGTTGGAACCAGAACCACCACAGACACTCATGCCAAATTTCAAGTCAATCGGTTCAGCCGTTTTTGCGTGAAAGAGGAACAGACAGACAGACAGACAGACAGACACCAACTCATTTTTATATATTAGTATGATGATTACTTTTTTCGGTTTATATACAATATTACTTTAAAAAACTGGTTGAATTTAAAAAAAAAATCTGTTGTGCCGGAAATACTGGGGTAACGGGTTTTTGTTTGTTTTTATTTCTAGTTTGTAGGCCTCTACTAATGTAATAGTCTGCTAAAGAACATAGCATTTAGTATATATCAACAACACATAACAATTTAAATGTAAAAATACATAAAAACTGACGGAAAATTTGGGTTGAGAATTCGTAGTTTTTCATGAACACAATACTTTATTATACTTCGTATAAGAAAGTAATTATTTATTTATTTATTTATTTATCTATTTCACAACCAAAAGGCAAATTGCCTTATACAAAGGTGTTCAGCAAAACTAACTAATTAGGTTAATTTAATTAAGCATAAGTTTATCAAAAAGAAACTAATTTTAGATTGAAAGCACAATGTTCAGATATAAATTAAAAGAAAAAATTTACAAATATAAATACAAATTAAAAATAAATTAATTAAATAAACAAGAAACCTCAAACCACAAAAAACCAACCATACTCAAAAAAAAAACCGTCAATTTAAAAAATATATAAATGCCAAAAATTAAATGTTTACAATCAATAGCGTTTAGAAGCAATTGAACATCAACGAAGGAATTAGAGGAGTTATCATTCAGGAGGTCTACCTAACTCAAAATAGATTTTGTTTTTAAAAAGACTGATTCTAGTAAGCTTCTTAAGTTCAGGGGATAATGCATTCCACAATTTAATAGCTCTGACAAAAAATGACTTTTCCATAAAGCTCTGCCTATACTTAGGGACCCACATAAAACATACTCTAGTAGAGTTAAGAAAAGAAATGTAATTAAGTAAGTAATCAGGTAAACCCGAACAAACTATCTTATGAAGAAAAATAACACAGCGGATATTAAAAAAAGTGAAAATATCACACCCCAGAAAATCTATTAAGAAACCAAACTATCAATTAAGAAACCAAACATCGACGGATATTGAAGTTTTTCTTTTCTGTTTTCATCTTTTAATTCCGCTTAAACTGTTTTCCAAATATAAAAAACCAAGTTTTTCGGGTTTTTTTTAAATTTTGATATTTTAGTGGTGGTTTGTATGGTGTAAGTGCTTTTCGGACTGACTTAGAATGACACACAATCTATCTATCTATAGCACTCTGTATAAGGCAAAAAAAAAATAACACGCAACTTATTATTAAATCTTATTCTTTATCTTAATTCCTTCTCACGATATTATTTTTTTTGCATATGAATATTATACCCAAAGCAACTTAAATGTAATAAAATTCTCTAAACTGTTGCACTATACGGTAAGTACTTCGCCGTTCCCAAGGTATTCCACAATTTGAGGTAACAACTCCATGGTGTTAGTGTACATTCGTTGTTTAGGATATCTCCGAATAAAAAATATAACATTTTTTAGCATTAATGTGTTTTTTTTTTAATTTTTAGGAAAAAAAATTACATGTTCTCAAAGATGAAAGTGGCTACGTTGTACTGAAATCATCAAATAATGGCGCTGAAAAGGAATCTGAAAGAGGCACAATTTCCCTTAAATCCTCAGAAAATTTAATACTTGATGGTGCATCATTTCTTTTAATGCGATATTTAATACTGAGTGGATTCCGTGGTGAATTCAAAACGTGGTCAATAAACATTTCAGGTTATTATTAAAATATTTTTTTTTGATATTCTTAATAATTGTCCTGCGATTTTAAATATCCTGCAAAAACTTTAAATGGGATTTTGTTCTATTTTAGGCGGCATCTGCTGTTGTAAATACCAAGTACAGAAAGAAAGGGTATTTTTGATACAAAATAAACCAGTAAAATGTATTCGAATAAAACTTTGGACATGTCATTCGAAAACGGATGTGGCTATTTCAAAAACTTATTTAACGGATGAAGGCCACATTCTAAAACATAAGTGGGAAGGACGTTCATATTTTCTACACATAAATCCGTTGGCAGAAATTCCTCTTAGCAATTATGTTCTGGAATCAGAGAAAAGTTGGCAAAATGATGTTAAATTGATGTCTCTCTATTTGGATTACAAATACAAAAGGCAACAAGAACTAAGCAAATATTTATCTGAGAATGTAGAAATACAATGCATGATCAAAGACTATTTGGTTTGCCTGTTGCAACTCAAACCGAAAGAAATTTTGGATTTTACTGTAGATTATTTTTTAGATTTGGTATCTGATGATTAACATTAAGAATTTTTTTTGTTTTATCTAAATTTAAAATTTTGAAGAGAAGAAATATATTTTTGTATTGTACAAAAACGATTTACTTTTTACTCTGTTTTTAGGAAAGTGTAGCTGAAGAATTACTAAAAAATCTGGTTAACAATATTTGCTTTCCTCAGCGTAGCTATAGAAAGAAAGTATTGTATTCATGCATGACGATAACCGACTCGAGAACGGGAGCAGATAGAAATTTTCTGATCAGCACGAAATCTTTTTCAGGAAGAATGATGAGGATGCCCGTACATATGTCCGTCTGTCTACCTGACCGTTCGTGAACACCATAACTTTCGAAATGATTGAGCTAGAGACTTGAAATTTTGTAAAGCATGCTTGTCCAACCCACAGCCCGCGGGCCGCATGCGGCTCAGGTCGTGTTTGAATGTGGCCCAACAAAAACTGATATATTTACAAACTTTATGAATTCCTGAAGTTTAAATTACTTAAAATTGTTAGCTAATATGTATATATTCCAAGTTTTTTACTAATCAGTTCTCTTTAGGGTTAGTATATTTTATATGTGGCCCAATATAACTCGTCTTCTCCCAATTTGGCCCAGGAAAGCTAAAAGGCTGGAAATCCCGGGTGTATATTACGTTTCTCGTAAATGGCCAGGCTAAGTTCTTGAACGGACAAAATTGGACCATTCCTTCCTCCCTCCCCCACACAAATGAAACAGTTTTTTGCGATTTTCTCCAAGACGGTGAGTCACATTGAAAAATTTATTAAGGCAAAATATATTTAGAATAGGATTTTACATAACTCATACATACACCAAAATCTAATTGGACCACTCCTTTCTCCTTCTCTGAAACAAATGGATTTTTTTTAAAAACATGTTGTCTATCATCATGTAGAGTATTTGAAGATCATCCCCTGGCAATTGTAGCTTTTCTTAAGTTTTTTTTATAACGCTTTTTTTTGTTTTTTTTTCGGTTCTATTTTATTTTATACATTTTAGTGGAAAATAAATATCTGGTAAGAAACATGTAAATCAATTGTTTAACCACACAAAATCAATTGTTTCACCAAGATAAAATCTTAGTGCAGGAAATGCTCACTCATGAGTAGATACTTATATATTAGAATTTTTAGTCAACTTTTTGTGAAATTTTTTGGGAATTTTCTGGGAAACTTTTTCGGTATTATTTTTGGTGGGAGGAAGGGAAGAGAGAAAATCCCATTCTTCCTTCACCACTCTTTTCCACCACCTTCCCACGTACTCTCGTCGCGCACCACACATTCCAACCCGTTTTACATCACCCTTCACCACTTCATACCTACAGCCTTCTCATTCCAACACTCCCCCACCTTTCACACATCGCGTCCCCTTCCCACCCGTCTTTTGAATGGTTGAAGGAGTTAACAATATTTCTCATGTCTTCAGAACAATAGAAAATTATCAAATACTCATACTTATGAGTACTCACAGAATTTTCCAATGCACGATTTCTTAAGGAATGACTAAAATCCGTCAACTAGTAAAAAAATATGCGTGAATATAAAAAATATCTGGTGTGAATAGCTCATGGCTTTATTATACAAAATCTACGTTTCTGCACAATTTACCTGACGAATAAAATAGTAGTTTACATAAAAATATGAATTTCTATACTCTATATTTATACCCGTATGGTGAAACCAAAGGGTATATTAACTTTGCCTTACCGTTTGTAACGCCAAGATCTCGTCATCACACAAAAAAATATCAGTTGTGGTCAACACAAAACTTTCTTCTACAAAATCTACGACCCTGCGCAATTTACGCTAGAGCCCTGTCGCGCTGTCAACCTAAGACGACCTCCCAATAAATTCTTGGTTTATTCAAAAATATCAAAAACGTACAAAATTTGAGATAACTTGAGAACTGTAAAAGATATAAATTTACGGTAAATGGCAAAAATGTAGAAAATGTTAACATCTTTAATTATTCTTTTAACTGATTTGTCGAAAAACCGTTAGTTTGCAAATTATTCGCAAAAATATGATTTTTTACATATTAATGAAAATATCTCAATAACGGTAAAAGATAACGGATAACGGTAAGAAACAAAATTGTGCAGAATGCCATTCTCATTAATTCACTTCATACATTCAGTCAGCAAAAACCCGTTAATTTTCGAGATAATCGCAAAAAACTGTTTTTTTTTGGAAATAACGGTTTATCTCGATAACAGGTGGAGATATCGAGTTATAGCTAAAGACAAAAGTGTGGGAAATTTTATTTTCTCCAAGTTTTGTCATACTTAAGGCCACTAAAAAACGCGTAGTTTGGGAGTAAATCGAGAAAAACGAAATTGCGATTTTTGAAAAACCGCCATTTTGGATACTTCCGGTTAACGGATTTCCACCAAAAGTTGATAGGATCGTCCCACTTCAGGACCCAACATGCCTATAAAATTTCTCTATTAGTTTTTGAGAAATCTTGTACACAGACTGACAGACAGACTGACAGACTGACAGACTGACAGACTGACAGACTGACAGACTGACAGACTGACAGACTGACAGACTGACAGACTGACAGACTGACAGACTGACAGACTGACAGACTGACAGACTGACAGACTGACAGACTGACAGACTGACAGACTGACAGACTGACAGACTGACAGACTGACAGACTGACAGACTGACAGACTGACAGACTGACAGACTGACAGACTGACAGACTGACAGACTGACAGACTGACAGACTGACAGACTGACAGACTGACAGACTGACAGACTGACAGACTGACAGACTGACAGACTGACAGACTGACAGACTGACAGACTGACAGACTGACAGACTGACAGACTGACAGACTGACAGACTGACAGACTGACAGACTGACAGACTGACAGACTGACAGACTGACAGACTGACAGACTGACAGACTGACAGACTGACAGACTGACAGACTGACAGACTGACAGACTGACAGACTGACAGACTGACAGACTGACAGACTGACAGACTGACAGACTGACAGACTGACAGACTGACAGACTGACAGACTGACAGACTGACAGACTGACAGACTGACAGACTGACAGACTGACAGACTGACAGACTGACAGACTGACAGACTGACAGACTGACAGACTGACAGACTGACAGACTGACAGACTGACAGACTGACAGACTGACAGACTGACAGACTGACAGACTGACAGACTGACAGACTGACAGACTGACAGACTGACAGACTGACAGACTGACAGACTGACAGACTGACAGACTGACAGACTGACAGACTGACAGACTGACAGACTGACAGACTGACAGACTGACAGACTGACAGACTGACAGACTGACAGACTGACAGACTGACAGACTGACAGACTGACAGACTGACAGACTGACAGACTGACAGACTGACAGACTGACAGACTGACAGACTGACAGACTGACAGACTGACAGACTGACAGACTGACAGACTGACAGACTGACAGACTGACAGACTGACAGACTGACAGACTGACAGACTGACAGACTGACAGACTGACAGACTGACAGACTGACAGACTGACAGACTGACAGACTGACAGACTGACAGACTGACAGACTGACAGACTGACAGACTGACAGACTGACAGACTGACAGACTGACAGACTGACAGACTGACAGACTGACAGACTGACAGACTGACAGACTGACAGACTGACAGACTGACAGACTGACAGACTGACAGACTGACAGACTGACAGACTGACAGACTGACAGACTGACAGACTGACAGACTGACAGACTGACAGACTGACAGACTGACAGACTGACAGACTGACAGACTGACAGACTGACAGACTGACAGACTGACAGACTGACAGACTGACAGACTGACAGACTGACAGACTGACAGACTGACAGACTGACAGACTGACAGACTGACAGACTGACAGACTGACAGACTGACAGACTGACAGACTGACAGACTGACAGACTGACAGACAGAAAGACATTTTTTAAATATGACTCCAATCGACTCAGGAGTGATCGGGAAATGTTTTTTAGATAAAATTAAGAGGTCGAAATTTTTCATGAATACAATACTTTATTATACTCCGTAGAAGAAAGTAAAAATGAATTACACCAGTGTGTTTACAATGATAAAAATAATTAATTTTTGCATGTCCGTCCGTCCGTCCGTCTGTGGCGTAGATTGCGGGCGCAGGGATTGAGCTAGAGACTTGAAATTTTGCGCAGATCCGTTTTTCGTAAAATGCGAGTTCGTTCATGGGCAAAAATGGACTATTAGGGGGGGTACCCCCCATACGAACGAAAATGTTTTTTGCGAATATCTCAAAAACGGTGCATCTTATCAAAAAATCTTAAGAACAAAATTTATTTAGGATATGATTCTACATAAAACTTCCATACATCAAAATCCGATTGAAATAAATTTTAAAAAATCTTATTGGAAAGTTTGACTTCAAAGTGGAATTTTGGTACAACTGGTCGAATTTTGATACGAATATCACCATACGGGTTTTCAATAATTGCCAGATTGGCAATTATAGCTTTAGTTATGTTTTTTTTTTGTTTTTCTTGAAAATGGGGCATAGTATCGAAGAATTTATAGAGATAAAATATGATTTTACATAACCGTTCCGTACATCAAAATCCAGTCAAACCAATTTATCCCCCCTCTCCCATACAAATTATAAAGATTTTGTCTGCGCTCATATAGTGTTTTACCATTGGCCAGTACAGTAGAACACGCTTAAATGCACATCGAATTTCGCAGAATTTTATGTGCATTTATCCGTGTTTTGCATTTATACGTAGCACGGAAGCACGGATAAATGCACATTAATGTGCAATTATGCGAGCAAAAGATAAACATGCAACTTTAATATTCCTGTAATAAACATTTAAATTCAACAAGGCTGCACAAAAGCAAATAACCTAATTAAGAATTCATTTTATCAAATAAAAATAACAATAATCACTTTTTTTTGTGTAATTACATTTCATTTTTGCACATGTGCATTTAAGCGTGTAAAATTTTATATAATTTATACTTTTGCGGATGTGAAAATGGTTGCATTTAACCAAGTATTGCAATTAAGTGTGTTTCATTTATCCGTGTATATTTATATGAAAAATGCTTAAAAATCCTCCATGCACAAATTTTGTGTGCAATTACACGAGTTTTGCATTTACGCGTGTTGCATTTAAGCGCGTTCTATTGTAGCAGCTTTTCTCGTGTTTTTTGGTTAGTTTTAATTCCATTAAATTATTATATTCTTGTGAATCATAAACTGAATAATAGTATTTGTGCTTTTTTATGTTTATGAAAAATCGAGGCTCTGACATAAATCGATTCTTCAATAAAAACGAACGAAAAAATACAGACAAAAAAATACATAACTTTAAAAATCGACAAAAAAACATAAGTTAAATTGTAAAATCGATTTATGTTGAAAGTTTCAATCGACTGCGTTCCTTATCGGTCCCGGCAATAAAAAAAGAAGGCAAAACGTCCTTTATAGGTCACCACAGACAAAAGTCTTGACACAATCAACAAATCTTAGAAATTCCCTTTACCATGTCGCATACAGGCTTTCGAAATTCCTAAAATTCTCATGCATTCCATCACATCCCCCTTGGTGCGGCCTGTCTACATCCTCATCTCTAATCAACCCTCTTCCTGAATAAAAAATTTAAGCATCATATCATTCTCCTGAATTATAGGATTTTTTTTGTGATTGAGTCTAGTCGGCCGCTCTATTTGGTACGGCAAACTACCCCCATATCAAAAATCGAAGTAAATTTATTCTTTTATCCGCCCTTAATCGGTCAAGGGATCTACAACTGCCCATTAAATTATTAGTCGCAATTTATGCCCTCCGTTTGAATGGTGAAGAATGTCGAATGACCACGGGACTCTACAGCAAAGGCGATCTTCTCTAACATAAAGTAGTTTCAATTTCCCCGGTCGAAGAAGAAACCAAAAAGCAGGCCATTGTGAAGGAATCGGACACGGGCTGGACAGTCTTTTCCCCCAGTAGGAAAACATTTATCTTGTGACATTTTCTCGTGTGTTTTTCCAAATAACACCAGAATGGAGAAAAACTTTAACGACATAAAGCGAATTTTTATTTATTTCACAACCGTCCCTGGTATACCAGCTTCTAGTCTTCATATTGTGTCCTGGAGTCCTTGCGGATCGAAACGGGAATAGTTTAGATAACTGAATCATGAATTGGTTTTGTTTTTCTATTTTCCAGACTGGAGTCAACATCGTTTATGGTGGATTTTCCTACAATCGTTCACCATTGCACCTTCTGATGAATGACATCATCAACAGCTCTATCCTGT
The DNA here is from genome assembly GCA_964034945.1 of Chrysopilus asiliformis. Lineage (NCBI taxonomy): Eukaryota > Metazoa > Arthropoda > Insecta > Diptera > Rhagionidae > Chrysopilus > Chrysopilus asiliformis. The sequence goes on from OZ035960.1 coordinate 47,973,333, forward strand.
CCAGAATTCTCGATCCCCTTGCGTTCCCACTATCGATATGGGCGCAGTTCCCAGAAATTGGTGTTTTCGAGTTGAAAAGAAGGTGCGAAAAAGGAAATAACGTTCGATGTTGCTGGTCTTGTATGTTGGATGCTGCTGGTGGCTCTATTTGTGATATATGGACCGGCAATGTTTCAAATTTATCGCAATAATAATAAACGATAACGATGATAATTCCACTCCATAAACTGTGACCAATGGCCGTTTTGATTTTTGATAATGCAAATGAATGAAACGACTTTATTTTATGGCTATATTCTCTACCCACAAAAATGTCCCTTGGTTCGTGTTTCATATGCAATTCGAATTAATATAATGTGAGAATGATGGCTTTATTGCTTGAATTACCTGTTGCCTTTTTTGAATTTTTACACCCCCATTTTATTGAAATATTTTTTTAGAATCTGTTAATCTGGCGATGCTTATTAAATATCTGGTTTTTTGTCTTTAATGAAAGACATAAATAAAAAAAAACCTCTGGGAATACTTTTTTATTATAGAAAAAGATTCATCTACATGTAAAAGAAACTCTGGCAATATTAATCTTTTACCAGCTACAATTTTGTATTTTCTAATCTAACTATATATCTTAAGTATTTTATTTGCTACAAACAGTTTTTAGACCCGTACGGTGAAACCAAAGGGTATATTACATTTGCCTTACCGTTTGTAGCGCCAAGATCCCGTCATCACACACAAAAATGAATTACACCAGTGTGTTTAGAATGATAAAAATAGTTAATTTCTGCGTGTCCGTCCGTCTGTCCGTCCGTCCGTCTGTCCGTCTGTCTGTCCGTCTGTCTGTCCGTCTGTCTGTCCGTCTGTCTATCCGTCTGTCTGTCCGTCTGTCCGTCTGTGCGTCCGTCTGTCCGTCTGTCCGTCTATGGCGCGGATTGCGGGCGCACGGATTGAGCTACAGACTTGAAATTTTGCGCAGATCCGTTTTTCGTAAAATGCGAGGCTAAGTTCGTTAATGGGCAAAAATGGACCAATGGGGGGGGGGGGGGGGGGTACCCCCCATACGAACGCAATCGTTTTTTGTAAATATCGCAAAAACGGTGCATCTCATCAAAAAAGTCCAAGAACAAAAGTTATTTAGGATATGATTCTACATAAAACTCCCATACATCAAAATCCGATTGGAATAAATTTTAAAAAAATCTTATTGGAAAGTTTGACTTCAAACTGGAATTTTGGTACAACTGTTCGAATTTTGATACGAATATCACCATACGGGTCTCCAATGATTGCCAGATTGGCAATCATAGCTTTTGTTATGTTTTTCACTTATTTTTTGTATTCGAGGGAGGTGACGAGAAACTTTCTTTTTTCATGTTCAAACAAAAAAAAATCTTCAGAACCGTAACAAACATATCTTTTTGAATAAATAAATTCAGAACTTCGACTGAATAAAACAAAAGTCCTTCCAGCTGTAGTCATAATTGAGAGGCAGATGTCACAAATTATCTTCTCTTAAAATGAATGCAGTGTAGATGGAAAAAGGGAAAATAGTGCTTCGATAGAATTTCGATGTACGAAAGGTTTATGTAAAATCGTAATATAAACAATTTTTGGTTGGATATTTATTTTTTGCGATGATGATCATTATTTTTCCGCGTGAATCGCATTTTTTGTGAGTACCTAAGCGGCTTAAAAATCTTATTTTGACTGATTTTCCTTTTCTATGACCTTTTCTACGGCTCGGAATTTTGGAATTGTAACACTAGAAAACCCCTTTAATGCTAATATACACGAAAACAAGGAAAATAGAATATTCCCTTAATACTTGCATGGCCTTTCCTCATATGCCACGATCACATTCCCAAAAACCATCCCAATGATCATTTTCTCGAGCAAAAATGATAAAAAGGATTTTCAGATTGTCCTTACAAGATCTTCCGTTTCGAATTTTGCAACTCCAACATACACTAAGAGATAAAATTGGTAATATGGATAAAGTCATCATTAAATTAACAAAATTTTTGATAAAATCACAAAAAAAATTGTCAATTGGAACAAATGTTTTTGGAGGGAAATCTTTGTTCAACAAAAAAATTGTTATTTTGACAAAAATAAACTTATAAATGATGTTTGTTAAATCAATAAAACTATATTGTGAAATTAATAATGCCTAATTTGTCAAATTATAAAAAGTTGTTATATTTACAGATTTTTGTTTTCCAAACAATTCTTTTATCAATTTAACAAAAAAAAAAATTGGTTTAGATTAACACAAAACAATTTTCGTCAATAGGAACCATATTTTTGTAAAATATTTTTTGAGTGCATTCGTGATAAGGGCCCCCTAAAAACCCCTAATGATAATTTTCCTGAGAAAAACTGGATATTCGCATCGTCCTTACAGGAATTTTCCTTACAAATTTTAAAACTCAAACAAAGGAGATTCGTCGAACTAAAACCCCATAATGCCAATATTTCCGAGAAAAAGTCGGAAAAACGATATTTTCGTTGTCCGTACAGAGCCTTATCGAATTTTCCCGAAAATGCTACCGATTTTTGCCCTCGAAAACTATATAAGTACCCAAATCTCATCAAAATCTATAGAGCCGTTTTCGAGAAAAATCTTTATACATACATACAAATTATTGCTCGTGTTTTATTATAGAACAGGACCCAAACTTTTTAGATCTGCGGTCTACTAGAAGATTCACTATCATTATCACTATAGAAAGTTAATTTCTAAATAATTTTATTCCATCGCCATACCACCGTTAACCCCACTTCTACTGTGTGACGGTTTTATGGTATTTTAAATCTGATACAGTAGACATTTTGTCTTTTTTTTGCTATAATGAAAAAAATCCTAAAAAATCATTGCATTTGTACAGGTAAGGGCAAGAAGTGGAACCCTTTTATATAAATTCCGTTTGTGCCAAATTTTAGGTCTTTGTTCAATTCTTTCGAGAGTTTTCGTATTTTAAAACTGGCGGGTGGACATGTGTTACATGAGTACGATTGCTTGGTATAGCGAGAATGCTTTTCTTGGCGTGTTCCCAGCAAGAATTTTCCTCCCCCTTCTAAACCCCTTTCCTGATATCTTATAAACCAGTTAATGGATTTGTATGGGATTTTTAAATGAATCTGAAAATACCAACCAATCATCGAAAACATTAGGGATGACAAAGGATTTTGATTTCCGCATGTACGTCCGTCTGTCTATCTGTCTGTCTGTCTGTCTGTCTGTATGTCGGTCTATCTGTCCGTCTGTCTGTCCGTCCGTGAACACCATAACTTTCGAATGGATTGAGCTAGAGAATTGAAATTTTGTAGAGTTACGTTGCTGGTAAATGGCTAGGCTAAGTTCTTGAACAGGCAAAATCGGACCATTTCATACAAACGAAACAGTTTTTTGCAATTTTCTCGAAAACGGTGAGTCATATTCAAAAATTTATAATCAAATCATACACGTCTCATAAGATGAACAGCAAAAACCGTTATCGACCCACATGTGCTATCGGAGCGTATAACATCCTTTTATGGTATTCCACCATAATAACGACATTTCCATATAGTCTTTGGCCTTCGTGATCATCGCCCTCTTAGATTCCCAACAAAATATCCAGCCGAACGTGATTAGATGCATGATTTGCCGCGATTTGATTCCTCCTTTACCAGCTTGTTCAGAAAATCCCATTTCACTTGAATTCGGGAAGCGGCAGAAGACACCCCTTGCTTAAAAGCTGGCACAAGATACTTTCACGAGGATTCCACCAAGAAAACTTATACCGAAGGTATAAACTCCGTAGAATTTCCCAGTTGAAACATGTTCCAATGTCTTACCTCATTTCACATGCATTCCTCCCTTCTGGTCGTGTATTTGGCCCCAATCCAATCATCCGCAGATCAATTCTGTTCCACCCTTTGCCACTTTTTCGCCAGAACCCGTATCTTAAAATTTATTACGACCTGCGTGTGAATATCTTTAGGTCGTATCTTTGTAGAAAACTGAAGATTCCTTGTTAAAACTAAATTGAGTTTTAATTAATTGCTTGGGTCCGACTTTTTCTTGACCTCTTAAGCGACTTATGTGCTTGTTCTGTTGTCTCAGTTAATTACGAAAATTTTAGTCTGCCCGAGGTTTCCATAAGAAAACTAAATTCTTCTCCATCCACTAATGGCAACCACTTTAACAGGGATTCCTAAAAGGCCTCCAGATCCAATGAAGAGGTATTGTTTATACAAAATGCTAATTATTTACCCCTTTCTAATGGCTTGCGTTTGCCAAATTCACTTGGGAACTGATTATCAAGCAAAACATTCGCCTCCCATTTGAATTTAGTAGGGGATCTTTGGAAAACCATCACTAAATTTGGTGGTTGGCGTACATTTGATAATTTTATTACTCTCCACCCCAAACCCTTTCGATCACAGATTGGATAAATAATATACCTATTTAAAGCATACAACAAGTGCTAGGAATGGGATCATTTATAACAAAACAGGATGGCGGGGAATGGTGATTTCCCATGTTCAAACGGGTTACATGGAAAAGTTTGTGGCTTGTTTTGTTGTTACAAACGAACCGTAAATGAACTTCCACTTAAATTTAACTTATTTACTTTGGGAATTTATTTCTGTGATTTTTTCTGTTGATATTTCAAACAATATCTGAAACCATAATGATTTTTAAACAGTACAATAATTATTTATTAATTAATAGCTAGCAGCTGAATAAATTTAAAAAATTGTTGGAAAAATAAATAGGAGAAAGGCTACAATTGTGCCAGGAGCAAATATCACGTGCATTGATATTTTTGCTGGATTGATATATTTATTATAGGGCATGTAATGAGCTATTTTCTGTCATTCCTAGAACGCAGTTAGCCACAATTTCAGTTCAATCGGTCAAGGGGTTCTGAAAATAGAGTTGTTGGAAGCTAGTCATATCAGGCCAAGATTTCCACGTCATTTCTGTTTTTCCACCCACTAAAAAAAATTCCGAAAAAGTCTTCCAAAAATTTCCAATATATAAGTACTCACGAGTGATGATGATAAATAAAGAGTGATGATGATAAATAAGTGAGCATTTCCTGCACTGAGTTTTTATCTTGGTAAAACAATAGATTTTGAGTGGTTTTACATGTTACCATTTATTTATTTTCCACTAAAAAGTATAAAATATTTTTTTTAAATAGAACTGACTTTAAAAAGTTTAAAGAATAAACAAAAAAATTACAAAAAAACATAAGAAAAGTTACAATTGCCAGGGGCCAATCGTCAAATACTCTATATGATGACAGACAAAATGTTAATTTAAAAAAATCCATTTGTTTAGGAGAGGGGGAAAGGAGTGGTCCGATTGGATTTTGATGTATGAATAAGTTATGTAGAATTATATTCTAAACACATTTTATCTCTATAATTTTTTCAATATAACTCATCGTTTTCGAGAAAATCGCAAAAAAACTTTTTCGTTTGTATCGGGGAAGGGGGAAGGAATGATCCGATTTTGCCCGTTCAAGAACTTAGCCTAGCCATTTACCAGCAACGTAACTCTACAAAATTTCAATTCTCTAGCTCAATTATTTCGAAAGTTATGGTGTTCACGGACGAACAGATAGACAGACGGACCGAAGAACATATGTATGGACATTCTCATCATTCTTCCTGAAAGAGGTTTCGTGCTGATCAGAAAATTTCTATCTGCACCAAAGGATAGTGAAAGTGTTTAAATAAAGGAAAAATCATCTGGTTTTCACATGTAGATCAGATTTTTCTTGTGTAACTAAGCCTTAATTAGCTTAACTTCGTAAAAATATTTCGTAGCCAAAAAACAGCCAAAAAAATTTTTGGCAATTTTTACTCCTTTCGTCCTTTCAAAATAACAAAAAACACATCATCTTTCTGTTCTATTGTTTGTTGTAGCGATAAGGTGATCACTTAGACATTTCAGTCATGTGCCATGTTTGTCCAGAGTTAATAGCAAAAAGTGAGTGTGTGACAATCTTCCCAAATAACTCCCAAGGGTACCTTCAACACCTCAAACCTTTGGGGATTAATGTAATCTCGTTGATGTAAACGTGTAAGAAGGGTCTCCTCGTACAACCACTCCCAAAATGTCTTTTCATATCAACCAAGTGTGTGAATTTAAACGTATTCGCTGCGTATCTATAGATATAGTTTGATATTTTTGTAGATATTGGTTGGTATATGGGGGCGTGGGAAACAATAAATAAAATGTTGATTAGAAATGATATGAGGGTGAAACCTTTGTCACTGAATATTCTTTAATACTATTAGAAGTACATTGTATTTCTTTTTTGCGCAATTTAGAATTTTAAGTGTAGTTTTTCTTGAAGTCATAGCAAGGAATAGCTTTCCGTTGGGCCGGGATAGATTTTAGTGATCGAAAAATGTTATTAACCGTTTTTAGAGTGAAAACCCTATTAAAGTCCATTCGGAGTTTAGGAGATAGCTCTATTTTCGACTGTAGATCCCGTCCTATCGAACCGATTTTAATAAAGAAGGTATCAAACGATTCGTTTGAGTATCCATATGGTCATAGGGTATATCTAAAAAATCATGTATACCCGATACATGATGAAATTCCCAAAAAACTTTGAGTCGTACTGGCAGGAGGTTTTCGAACATATGTTCTTAGTGACAAGCATGTGTTAGGCTATACGTCAACAGAATGTTTTCGCTAATTTTACCCCCTCGTCTGCTATCTTCTTAACCGTTAGAGCAATTTTTGATCGATATAAACATACTAGAATTATGGTCCGTCCTAAAGCTCAAGTCAGACTAACGATTGCGTTTACGATTGTGATTACGATTGCGATTACGATTGCGATTACGATTGAAGCCTCTCAACCAATGAGATCAAACCTTTCAACAATAGCGAAATGAAAGCTTTGATCTCATTTGTCGAGGAAGCTCAATCCTATTCGCAATCGTGATCGCAATCGTTAGTCTGAATTGGGCTTAAGACGGACAACAGCAATCTTGGTAGGAATTCTGTAGGGTCTCAGGCGATTGTCAATTCAACGACTTTGCAAGTTGCTCGCATTATTTAAGTTCAAATCTTTAGATTCTCAATAAACATAAGAAAACCTTATAATGGCCAGGGCCTAATCGTCAAATACTCTATATGATGACAGACAAAATGTTTATTTTAAAAAAATCCCTTCGTACAGGAGTGGGGAAAGGAGTGGTCCGATTGGGTTTGAGGTATGGAACGGTTATATAAAATCATATTCTTAACACATTTTACCTTTATAAATTTTTCGATACGATGCATAGTTTTGGAGAAAACAGAAAAAAAGTATTCCATTTGTATGGGAGAAGGAAGGAGTGGTTCGATTGGATTTTAATGTATGGATGAGTTATATAAAATCATATTGTAAAGACATTTTTCCTTCATAAAAGAACTGTTTCGTTTGTATGAACGGGGGGAGGAGAAATTCCCGTTCAAGAACTTAGTCTAGCCACAAACGCAACTACACAAAATTTCAAGTCTGTAGCTCAATCCTTTCGAAAGTTATGGATTTCACGGACGGGCACAGACGGGCGGACATACAGGAATGAAAATCTTTTTTCATCCCTAAAACCCTGGTGTACATTTTTGTGTTCGATGATTGGTTGGAAAATATCAGATAGAGTAGTTTCGTTAATTACCACCAAATTAGCTCAGTTTTCTTTTTTCAATTTCCTGCACTAAACGGAAAATATTATCAATATTACAAACAACAACATGTTATATATTAATAATTTTGTGTTATTAATTTCATAGTTTTTTTTGTAGACACAACAAAATTTTGTTAATAAAATAAAAATTTATCGCTTGGTTTGATTTCATCAGTAATACAATTTCATTTTGTTGGTTCTATAAAATCTGGTTTGTAATTTTTATAAAACTTGGTTATAATTATAAAAATTTATCAAATGAATAATTAGTTTTCATGATAAAAATATTGTATTAAAAAAAAGGTCAAAAGTGAGAAGTTTCATTTTTTTGTTAATCCAACAACAAGAGTTTTGTTAGCTGGTATTTAATAACGCTTTTGTTACATTAACGTGTATTTTGTCGATATGATCACAAATTATATTTAGTGTGAATTCCTTGCTTATAGATTGTTGGAAAAATGACCAACAATCATTAACTATGATGACGTAATGCTATTTCATTCATACCTGCTTGCGATAATTAAGGGGTAATTAAGGATCACACTAATTAGTCTAGGGATTTCCGATTGCATACCAGCTTTGCATTCAAACAAGTATAAAAGCCACTGACCAACCCAAGTATCCTCAGTTATCTTGCGATTTTTGCGATTAACAGTCGAATAAAGTTTGAATATTTTTAACAAGTCTAATTAATTTTTGTATAAAAATTTTAAAAAATGGCTGATAAGAAATTAGAGAAAATTGTGAAGAAAGTTGTGAAGAAGTTACCATCAAGATCGAGACGTGTCCAAAATCCCTTGGAATTTACATATAACCCACGGATGGCACGCTCCTATCCCGCGAAAGAACGAACTCCTGCGGAATTGGAAAAACGCCGAAAAAACACCGAGGCTTCCAGGGCGAGCCGCAATAAGGTCAAAATTGAAGAGTTCGATTTGGCCGTACGGGAGGCAGAGGCAGAGAAGAAATTTGAAATAGTTCTGTTGACTATAATAGAACGCATATATAATATCAACCTGCAGAACAAATTGAACAATTCAAAGGCGCCTCCATTGACGTTCGATAAACTAGTTGAGGAATTTGAGAAGGAAAATCCTCATGAAAAGAGACCTGAGGTTCCGGACATCGAAATCTCCAAAGATATTTTGTGCCAGCAGATTATTGACTTCGGAAACCTTCCTGAAGGTGCAGAAGAGTGGAATCTGGCCAAGGCAAATGGAAATGAAAAGGACTTTCTGCTACCTTCGCAGAGAAAAAAACAGAAAAAATCCAACTCTACTACACGGCACAGATCGTATACCAAGGATTTTTCAAAGTGGGATAAATTTGATTTCGTCTTACCAAAAACAACACTGACTAGAGAAGAGCAATTGGCTCAGATATACCGTCAACTAGAGGAGGAAGAAAATTTGCCTAAAGATTTCATCGCCAAACAGGCTGAGGCCCATCAAGCAATTGTTACGGCAACCTGTGGACCTTCAAAGGAAATTAATAATACAGAAAATAATGCAGCGAAGGTGGACATTTTGAAAACATCCGAAATTCCTATACCACCGAAGAAACTTTTTGCTGCTCGATATTTCAAGGATCAAACGGCTCCACTTGACTTATCACAATCCAAGTCTGTAAATTAAATTAAAATTTAATGTTTTGTAAATGTAAAAAAAAAACTTTTTTTAAACTTAATAAAAAAATCAATCAAAAATATAATTTTACTAATTTTTTGACTCTCACCCATTCGTAATTTTTTTTATACAATTTTTTCGAGCATTTTATGAATGACAAGTTTTTGAGCCGGTTTTTACGGATTTTTGTCATATTTTGAGGCAAAACTAGCACCATTACAGTTTTGCCTTCTCGCTTTATCGTTGCACATCTGTTTTCTTGAAAAAGCATTTTAAGGTCTATGTTACACACGGCAACTTTAAACCGATACACGATACAAAAAGTTGCTTGTTTGTGCTACACGCGGAGACAAGTTGCCGGAAACTTCTGTATATTACACAGTGAGTGTTTCATGTGTGTGTGAAGTTTTGTGAAGAACGAACCCGTTCTTTGTGCTTGTGTGCGTATTTTGTCGCCTTGTTTCTACTTTCGGAACTGGCGACATTAGCCACCGCTTCCCTCACCCCTCACGCCTATACTTAAGAAAAGTCGCCGCTTAAAGTTGCCCCGTGTAACAGGGGCCTTAGTAGTCCGTTTTTAACAGTGACTTTGATGTACACTGTCAGAAAAAGGTTCTCATCAGCGCAGTTGTATTTTCGGTATTTGCATTTATGTGTTTGTATTCCGTTCACTATACAGGGTGAGTCACAACTACTGTCAGTGAAGTCTAGGTATCAATGTTATGCACATCTGGCATTTTTCCCCAGCGAATCAGTTTATTTTCTATAGAATAATTTTATTGTTTTTTTTTTTTTGCATTATAAGTTATAATAAACATGGACGCGAAAAGAGAGTTCGTTGTGATCCTGCTATCCCTAAACGCTTTAGAGATGTTGGTACCAATGAAAGATTTATCTTCCGGACTATAAAACGATTTAGCGAGACAGGTACATGGAAAATTCTCCGCAAAGGTGGACCAAAGAAAACGGCAAGAATCATTAGTAAATATATGGGATGAAATGCCACAGAAAATAGTACGTGCCAGCTGCAATACATTTTTCAAACGTTTAAATCTCACCATTAAGGAGAAAGGAGAAAGATTTGAGCTGCGCAATTAATTATTAAATTTTCTTATGTCTTTAAACAAAAAATATATTACTCTTTGAAATCCTTGCATTATTTTATTTGCTGACAGTAATTGTGACTCACCCTGTACAAGTGAGCTATGGGTTCTCCTGGTGAAGATCAGTCGAAAAATAGTATACTAAGCCAAAGTCAAACTACCGATTTAATCAATTTCTGTCTAATTTAAACAAAGACATTTTCTGATTTACAATTTGGAATATTTCTATTAAAAAAATATTTAAGAAACTAAAAAAGGCGTGCCTATGGAAACTACTTCAATGGAAGTAGTTTATAAGTTGTTTCTGTGAATTACTTTGAAAATGCTAAGAGAAAAGTACTGTTAAATATGCTTTTAAAATGCAAATCGAAATATACATTGGAATGACGTTTATGGTCGTTTGCACCATAACATGATTTGTATTTGTTTTAAAAATTCCAATTGCCCTTTTAGTACCATTCGCCATATTTAACATGCGCCCCTGCATTAAATTTTTCGGTAAAACGTCCCTTTTTTTGAGAAATCGTACAAAATCCATAAAAAAGTAACGTCACCTTTATTTCGGCTATTTAACCCCCGACCTCCCGATATTTTGAGGATGTCCGTGCATCTGTCTGTCGCTCAATCTGTCTGTCTGTTTTACGTATTTTAAATAACTCGAGAACTCTTGAATTTTTTTGTAAATTAGTTTTACTATAATTATAGCTTTTGGATAAGTAACGTTAGTTATAACGGGTAACTCCCACACAATTTTTTTTTGAAAAAACAGGTGTGTCTTCATGTAACCATTTTTCGATCAACTAACTAGTCAAAGGAAATTTTTAGTCGAGCAAAACTGATTAAAGAGGCCGACGCATAGATATACTAGATCGCTCGATTTGCTGTCTCAAATGGTCCCATTTCAATACAGTTCAGTAAATCAAAACGAGTCAAGTAAGAGCAAGATAACCGTATAAAAATAAATATAGTCCTCTCGTTTAAACCGTGAGCTGTCAAAGGAAAATAGACTTTCGGAATGGTGTTGGCGCCTAAAGTTATTTGTTTGCGCCTAAAGTTACTCTCCAACTTGTGAAATTTGAATTTCGCGGCAAACTAAATTTGAATCTCGCGACCTTATACAGTTCAGTGGATGCGTTCAAGTACGATAAAGAGGGAAATACTTTTGGGACCATTTTTCAGCAGAGCTTTGTATGGTGACAGTTGTTCTATGTTATATAGTTCTGTGGGCCGACGACACTCATTCTGGTGCAAACAATATAAGAGTATTTTCTTGAGTAATTTGGGGTCGCTGAATCCAAATCTGGGAGTAGTTTGGCTGTAGCAGCTCTACTTTCTCCGATATGGCGGATAGTTCATAAATTGGTTTTTAATATTTATAATTTGGAAATCAAGAATTTTTCTCCTTCATATCTGAAAACCTCTTCTACCCAGATTTAGCACAACAAAACCACTGCCAAATTCAGATTCAGCGACCCCAAATTACCCAGAAAAGACTCTTATATCGCGTGCACCAGAGTGAGTGTCGGCCTGTTTAACACTCTAGCTGACACGACAGTTTTAAGCAGTTGTCAGTCAAAAAGGCACTAAGAGAAAAAAAATTGAAACAAAATTATTCCTAAATGTTTTTTTTATTACCATAAAATGTGTGCAACTACAAAAAATCGTTGCGAACACTTTAATAATTTTCATTGTGGCCGTTGTGTACAATTAAGTGTCAGGTCTTTTTAACTGACGTGGCAGTTAGAGTGTTAATCATTTTTGGTCGAATAAAGATTTCCTTCGAAAATAAGTTACATGAAACAACCCCAGTTGTTTGAAAATTTGAAAAAATAAATACCACAAAATTTAAAGGAAATAAAATTTTCTACATTTTTTGCTTGAATGTTTTTTTTTTGTATCTCTAAAAGTTCTCAAGATATTTGGAATAAATAAGGTTTTTAAAAATGTCTCGAAAACTTTTCTTTTTTATGAAGAAATCATATAACTAATTTCACAACAAATCAAATTTCCTGCATTTTTTCGTTTAATCTTTTTTACGCATCTTTAACGGCCCTAGAGATATTTGTAAAAATATAAAAAAAATATAATTTTTTACATATTTTTTTCCGAAAATAAATATTGAAGAGGAAAATTTTGTGTTGATCACAACTAATATTTATTTAAAGAAAACAAAAAATAGTTTTTTTTCAATATATTTCCATGTTTTGGAAATAATCTGTTGTTTATTGTAATACTAGATACAAAATTTTAATAGCTGGCCAAAATTCCGGTTTAGATTATTTCCCAATACATATTCCAATATTAATTGTTGTATTTAATCCAATTTTTCATAAATATGTTCTAAAAACAACATATTTTGCTCTTCTAGTCATCTTTGCCACTAAATTTGGATTCAAATAAATTTTCGAACTGATGAAAGTCCTATACATAGGTACTTCTATCAAAGCGTTTATAAACTCTTATGAAGTTCAAGAGGTTCATTTTGATGGGGTGAATTCGTGGCTTATCTCAGACAATAGAATTTAAATCGATTAATTATTCTGAGTGCAATTACCATAGTTCTCTAAATTTTATCAGACTTTATTTAATAAATTTAACATAGACCTTTAATTATTTAGGCACGTGAAAGTGAAAAACAGTTGCGAAAAAATAGTGTGAATTTTTCCTTTAGTCACACTCAGAAAAAAAAATCGTAATCTCTATGAAAAACTTAATTAAGTCTATGGAAATTTAGGCGTGATTTAGAATTGGATCTATTGAAGTGCAGTCTTAGATCTGATGACAAAAAATAAATTATTTTTATGAAACGATTTTCATAGCATTTATGAAGTTTTTCATAGTTATGATTTTTAATCATAGAATCTATGAAAAAATTTCTTTAATCAATCGTCAAAAATCATAAAAATTTGGTATTGGTATCCTTTTTACTATTATCAATTCACTTTTACTTTACACTTACTCTTTTCTGATTCACTTACACAGGTGAAAATTTGGGTATAAAATTTATCCTTTTTTGATAAATTTTCCATATAAAGTCATTCTATACCAAAATTGTAATAGAATTAATAAATTATGAAATATTAAAGGCATTGATAAATAAAAAGTATAAAAGTTCTCAAGATATTTGGAATAAATAAGGTTTTTAAAAATGTCTCGAAAACTTTTCTTTTTTATGAAGAAATCATATAACTAATTTCACAACAAATCAAATTTCCTGCATTTTTTCGTTTAATCTTTTTTACGCATCTTTAACGGCCCTAGAGATATTTGTAAAAATATAAAAAAAATATAATTTTTTACATATTTTTTTCCGAAAATAAATATTGAAGAGGAAAATTTTGTGTTGATCACAACTAATATTTATTTAAAGAAAACAAAAAATAGTTTTTTTTCAATATATTTCCATGTTTTGGAAATAATCTGTTGTTTATTGTAATACTAGATACAAAATTTTAATAGCTGGCCAAAATTCCGGTTTAGATTATTTCCCAATACATATTCCAATATTAATTGTTGTATTTAATCCAATTTTTCATAAATATGTTCTAAAAACAACATATTTTGCTCTTCTAGTCATCTTTGCCACTAAATTTGGATTCAAATAAATTTTCGAACTGATGAAAGTCCTATACATAGGTACTTCTATCAAAGCGTTTATAAACTCTTATGAAGTTCAAGAGGTTCATTTTGATGGGGTGAATTCGTGGCTTATCTCAGACAATAGAATTTAAATCGATTAATTATTCTGAGTGCAATTACCATAGTTCTCTAAATTTTATCAGACTTTATTTAATAAATTTAACATAGACCTTTAATTATTTAGGCACGTGAAAGTGAAAAACAGTTGCGAAAAAATAGTGTGAATTTTTCCTTTAGTCACACTCAGAAAAAAAAATCGTAATCTCTATGAAAAACTTAATTAAGTCTATGGAAATTTAGGCGTGATTTAGAATTGGATCTATTGAAGTGCAGTCTTAGATCTGATGACAAAAAATAAATTATTTTTATGAAACGATTTTCATAGCATTTATGAAGTTTTTCATAGTTATGATTTTTAATCATAGAATCTATGAAAAAATTTCTTTAATCAATCGTCAAAAATCATAAAAATTTGGTATTGGTATCCTTTTTACTATTATCAATTCACTTTTACTTTACACTTACTCTTTTCTGATTCACTTACACAGGTGAAAATTTGGGTATAAAATTTATCCTTTTTTGATAAATTTTCCATATAAAGTCATTCTATACCAAAATTGTAATAGAATTAATAAATTATGAAATATTAAAGGCATTGATAAATAAAAAGTATAAATTTTATCCTGAGTTTTATAAAAACAGCCAATTTTGATTTGGTTCAAAAATTCAATAGAACTTTGGTATAAAATTAATATATCAATTTATAAAATACGCAAGCATTTTCTTTTGTTGCGATATAATTCGCGTTTCGAAAGAAATTTCATAGTTAGTATATATCATCGCTCTGAAGCCATGTGCACCAAGGGCTTTTTGGCAGCTCAAATTGCCCTTTTATACATCGATTCTTCATGCTACCCGTTTCATTCTGGCTTGTACGAAAACTGCATACATACGCATATGAAAGAAATAATCTGTTTCACCTTGCATATAACCCGTTCTGCTTCCACTTGTGCATTTTACATACCATGGAGCTTTGCTGAGTTCTAAGGAATGCCATTTATGCGAGAGATTTTTATTAGCTCAGTTGTCATTAGGACATTGACTGAAGCGGTGGTGTATTTCGCGTTGCGAAACGTAGCGAAAAAATTAACACTGCTAAAAATCATAAAGCGTATTGTCTCAAAAGACGACACGAGTTTTGAACATGAGTGTTTCTTTTTTCGGTTTGATAAAACAATGCAATGTTTACTATGATTTCAGGAAATTAAAACAATAAAAAAATACAATTTAAATATGCATTTTCAGTCGTTTCATAAAATATCAATTGATCAAATTAATGTTTCTGGTTTTATGAAATTATTTTTATTTTCCGATTGTAATTCGGAAATTTCATATAAAAGTTTTTCATTATCAAAACTTTTTTTTAACGTAAAGTAAAACAATTAACAGTGTCAAAACCAAGCATAACGAAAAAGAGCTTTCAACAAAGTGGCTCGGAGAGTAAGCCATATAAACAAGTAAATCGCGTATCAGTGGTAGTGGATGCCCGAGAACTTTCAAAGCTTTCCTGGCCCTGGTATATATACTTCATATTACATATAAAAACTATCAAGAAGAAACAAAAATATTCTATAAGGCAAAAGGTAAATGAATTTGTATAAGTAAATGGAAACAAAAATGTTAAAGGGTAATGATTAAAACACAATACAAATATAAACCACGCTACTATAAATTCCCGCCTACTTTTTTTAAAAAAAATCAGGAAATTTTTATACTTGGGGATTTATACAATCAATAAATTGAATTTATCAATTTTTATCCCCGTTATTTATAAAATTGATAAATTTGCTTATGGATTTATATAGATAAATATATTTATAAAATTTATCCTCAAATTTTCAACTGTGTACTTACACAGGAGACACTTACTTTTCATTTTGCTTCCAGCCACCTGTTCCAAGCGCCAAAACTTCCACTACTGCTAATCATTTTTCATTTTTCTTGTGTTTTATGGAGTTTTCCTAGTTTTAATGCAAAAAAGCATGTCTTAACAGTAATGAATTATTTTCATAGATCTAATGAAAGAAATTTTTCTGAGTGCACTAGAAAAATTATCTCAGGTTTCTCTTTTTTTAAGTCTTTGGAAGCGGAAAACTAAACTGTGTTAAAATATACTAGAAAATGTTCATTATGCGGATTACGCTCTCACACTATCGCAAGAATTTTAAACTTCTTCTTTGGCATTTCTTCCATTAAATTCACATTACATAATAGATGTGAACGTTTAGAAGTCTTCCATGTAAGACACGGTGCCACATTTTCGCCAATTAATTGGGTTAATCTCGCTCCACCTCCCCGAAATCCACCAGCGTGTCTGAAGCTTCTCAGGAGTCTTAATTGAGATCTAGTCGTAACAAGCGAACTGTTTCAAATCCAATTAGGCTGAAGTGCCACTGGAAATATTGATATCAGAAAAAAGGCTTCATGTTAACTAAAATAACTTATCGCTAAATGCAAGTAGCGAATCCGTTTTGCATGCGTCCCCAGGAGAAATCAATAAAACTCATGCCGAAGGCATCGATTTGACACCACTTCATCCCCTAATGTAAGGTCACATGGGCACAAAGATATAATTGTAAGTAAAATGAGCCCTTAATTAGTACTGTCTAGCAAAAATCACCTTCCTGGGCGTAACATTGAAACGTCACCCCTCCACGACCGACGCGACGGCGGACGCAATCATCACCTATCATCATTCAGCAAGGGATGAATTTCATCCCCCGAAAAATTCTTTTACTGGACTCGTATCACAATTGAGTCATTCAGACTACCATTCATCCGCGATTTCAAGATTTCAACCTGCCATGCAAGTGTCCTTGAATCCTGGCAAAATTACAATATTCATGGCGACTAGGAGGTTCAGATGGGAGGGGTGAAATCATGTCAGAAGCACCTGATCACGAACAACGTATCATTGTCACACGCATTTGAAAACGAAGGGATATGCGGCGACTCAAGTGCAAGACAAAGTTGTTAATGGCACTTGTGGCACGTTCGAATATTTAATAAATACAACCACTGTCTACATTTTGTCCTGAAGCGTCTAACCAACCCTAAGGATTCTCGAAGCATCGAAATGAAGAAAATTTAGGGTAAAAGTAGGCAACGATTTCGATTTTTTTTTATTCGTTTTTCATATTTGTTTAGTCTGGATTAAGCGGTTTATGAATATTAATATACTAGTGCAAGGATCCGTGATTGCTGAAATCATCCTTGAATCAATAGTGAAACGTTGACAACGAGAACACATCATGCACGTCGAGTTGACATCCTACATAGCAATAGGCAGGATGCCTAGGCAGTAGGTATTTCGAGTCTTTTTTCAATGATGACAATCGAAATGGTTATGATCGCTTAACTTCTACGGAAGTTTATTGGAAAATGTTATCCATGGCTGTGGGTTTAGATGTGCGGATGTAGAAATAAATGACAATCTATAACACAATGATGGAGGAGGATTATTTAGGCCTAAAACCTCTTATGTGGTATTCGAACTTAATCGACCCTGAAATTGTGGAATGAAGATAAAAAACGTCCTCATATTAATGCTATTCGCGATCCAATACAAACAAAAAAAAATCATTTATGGGAATAAATCAGGAGAAACGAAACCAAATCATTTGTTCTATCATTTTTTATGGGGTTTAGGGGATAAAGTTTATTTATTTTTTGTTGAGAAAAAACAAAAGATTTCTAATTAATTAATGTGAAACTTAAATTATGATTCAATAAAAATATGTAGTGTACAGCGGTATTAAATTCCACACAATACATAAGAAAAGCTGCAATTGCCAGGAGCCAATCGTCAAATACTCTATATGAGGGCACACAAATTTTTCATGAAAAAATCAATTTTATATGGGAGAAGAGGGAAGAATTGGTCTGGTTGGATTTTGATGTATGCGGTTATGTAAAATCATATTCTAAACACATTTCACCTTCACAAATTTTTCAATACGATTTTTTTCGAGAAAATTTAAAAAGACTATTCGTTTATTTGGGGAAAAGGGGACAGAATGGTCCAATTTTGTGGGTTCAATAACTTTGCCTTGCCATTTACGGTAAGTCGTATTGATTAAAAGGAAAGCAACTATACTCAACCCTTTCGAAAGATATGGTGTACACGGGCAGACAGACAGACAGATATACAGATGGACAGACAGACAGATGGACAGACAGACAGATGGACAGACAGACGAACAGATAGATGGACAGACAGACGAACAGATAGATGGACAGACAGACGAACAGATAGATGGACAGACCTACGGACAGACAGACGAATAGACAGACGAATAGACAGATGGAGAGACAGACGGACGACTTGCGGAAATCAAAATCTTTTGTCAAAATCTTTTGTCAAAATCTTTTTGGTTCGATGCGTTGCAAACGGTATACGAAATCTAAGCGAGATGTCACACTAACCATCAGCTCGTGATCCCGACATCAGTTGCACGTGTAATCCAATGGCGCATGGCACACTGCAAAAAATGTGCACAGGGCTGACTTTTTTGAACTGACCTAAATATAGCTGATATCAGGAACATGTCGGGAAGTTTCTAATGTCATTTTTGTTAGATTATTTACAATAAAGTTATAATTTTCAATATTTATTTCGTCTGGCGGTAATAATTGTCATCAGTAGCAGTTTATTAAGGTAGCATGGCCACTTTCTAGATTATAGGCTCTCTACTTCATATAATGTTGACTTTAAAATAATTACTGGTTGGGAAAGTTCTTCTTCCGAGTCCGACATTTTGACGTTTGAGGTCAGCTGATCCCAGTTCAGTGTGCCACGTCAACTGATCGAATCAGTTCCTGCAGCTGGCCGACCTGATGTCGGGATCAGTCAGCTGATTGGCCAGTGTGACATCTCCCTAATACACTCGTATATGACATATCATATATGTAGGGCTGCCATGGAACCTATCTGTGAAAAGAGAACCTTTGGGTTAAAAAAAGAGACATTGTATAGAAAATTAACCAAATGAAAAAAGAGAACTAAAAGAGAACTTTTTTTGAATGTGAAAATTACAGAACTTAGAATGACTGCACAGCATTATTACAAAAAAGTGTAATTTTTCGTGCCTGTTATTTTCCGTATCTATCGAAAAAAAACTGAAAATGTCAAAACTACAATATCAAATGTCAAACCCGGCTATTTCCTTAACCGCACAATTTTGATTTGTTTTGATTTTTACAGCAACTGATCGTGGGAGAAGAAACTGTTCTTGTTGGCGTATACAATAAATAGCTTTACGTTACAATTATAATGTACAGTTTCGCACCACATACAGAAAATTGTAGAGTAGAGTACTACTATACAATAAATAACGTGATCATTTTAATTCATAATGGAATTTTCGTGGAAAAATCTGTTTGGTTTTTTACGCATAGTATGAACCAAGAGTTTTCTAAAAAAAGAGAACTAAAGAGAACTGGCAAGGAAAAAGAAAGAGGAAAAAGAATGGGGTTAAAAAAAGAGATAAGGTTCTCTTTAAAAGAGATATGATGGCAGCCCTACATATATGTAAAGTATAAAAATCGCAAAAGATTAGTCTAATGCCTGGAGCCCAATGAACGCAACGCGAAAGCAGAAACTGTTACTTACAAGTTTGTTCCATAGAAACCATTTGAAGTGAGCACAGCGAACGCAGTGAACGCAACTACAACGCAAAAGTTTGCAAACTTCTAACTTTGCCGCAGCAATTCTGCGTTGAAAGTTCATAAAGTGAGGTTGGGGAAATCTCGTTTGAGGAAAAATTGATAGCCTTAGTGCAATAACATACAAATAACAAAGATAAAGACCAACAAAGCAAATTATAGCTTCAAAATTATCCATTTTTGTAATTTTGTCAACTTTATACCACTTCATATTATGCCACTTGTACTACTTCACGAGTTGCCATTGGGCTATGCCGCTGAAATTTTGCGCTGCGTGACAGTTCACAGCGTTGGCGTTGCGTTCATTGGGCTCCAGGGGTAAGAGGAAGGTTTGAAATTTTATGGCTAGCTTCTAAGCCATTTGTTCATATTTTTGGATGTGTTTCTTCATTTTCTCAAGTTTATTTTCTTCATTTGATCACTATTTTTATTGAATGTAAATTAACAAATTTACAATTGTATTTATTGCGCTCTTATTAAAGACCCTTTGAAATTATTATATGTCTTTTATGAAATCAATGAAACTACCAACAATAAAAACATTATGTTAAACTTTCTGGTCAATTTTATTGCTCAACGGATTATCGAATTCTAGTTTGGTAATTTTGCGATAAATTCTTTATCCAGGATATGTATAATAAAACCCTTCAATAAAAATATCAGTCAAATAAAAAAACCACTTCTTAATAATGGGCTCGCTCCATTACCATGACTTTTTACCATGACAAAAAAATGCAGGAAACTAGAGCAAGATAGACTTATGTAGATCTAAATAGGAATGACTGAATACAAGTTAAGCGCTATCCCTTCCAGTTTTACAATTTTATAGCAATCATATCAAACCTTATGCTATGAATATAATGTGAAGGAGAAAAAGCTTTTAAAATGACACTATGCATGCGAAGGAGAAAAAGCTTTTAAAATGACATCACGCTATAATAACCTTTCGTATGTGCCCGTGCTTACTATTCACTTACAGGGACAATGTGTGGTTGTAGTAGAAATCGCCATAAAATCGCCATAACAAAAGAGGGGAAATTATTTTTGCATTTGCCGACAAATTTTTGCAGTTGATTCTTATCTCCCTTTCTCGCCAAGGCATCTTCACATAAATGTGTCTCTATTTTTTTGTCGTGGTAAAAAGTCATGGTAATGGAGCGGCTCCTTAAATGTGTTTCCATACCTGTGACTTGCAAATGGGGTCATAAAAGTTGACCTCATTAACATTTTGGGATAATGAGAAATTCGTTAACGCCGACTGCAGGTGTTGAAATTAAATTGATAGGAAATTCCTATAGCTTGATAGGAATTTCCTACTATTTTAACAACATTTTTAAAACCATAAGGGTATTCACAGTCCTCTTTTAAATTGCGAGTAATTTTACCGCTCGCTAATTCAGTCAAATTTCACAGATTTTTACCGAGACGGTAATTTGGTTCATGTAAAAATGAATTACCGGATTCGGTAATTGTAGACATGCCTTGAGTCGTGTTTTCCGGCCCGGTTATTCGGTATCAAGAATCAACCGCGAGTTGCGCTAGTAATGTTTTTAGTTGTCAAATTTTCTCGCTGGTTATCTCATCGGACTGCAATTTTTTTCAATTTTGATAGCCGTTGCCACAATAGAAATTCAAAAGAATACATCAAACATGGATTTAAAGGTATGTGACATATTTTACAATCAAATTCGCAGTTCATGATTTGGTCACGTATCCAATAAAAGCGCTGTTCTCAAATCTGTGCTGTGGGATGTTCACAGCAGAATATTTTCAATCTTTTAATATTACCGAAAACACCGAATACCCAAAATTAAAAGAGCACTGTGAATACCCAAAATGAGTATCATAGATGTTTTGATTCGTGTTTAAATATTATTTCAGTAATATTCATTTACAGCAATGATTCATTTTGGTGTAAGAAAGTGTCGAAAATTTAAAGGGTCGACAATGCAAACAGGACTATACGAGGCAGTGGAGTCTTCTGCAATGATTCCCTAAAAATAGGGAACTATTCCTACAATTTTAAGAAAATTTCCTATTTTTTGGCATGAATTATCAATTTGTTTGGGAGTCATTACAAAAAAATGTCACTGTCTCGTATATTACTATTTTTTGTAGGAATCTGTCCTATTATTTCTCTCCTTATACGCTTATTTCATACAATCAACCAAAAAAACGTCGACCGTAAGCCGTTAACACGTTGACCATGAAATATGTCCTTCAGTCTGTCCGTCTGTCCGTCTCTAGCGCGGATTGCGGGCGCACGGATTGAGCTAGAGACTTGAAATTTTACGCAGATTCGTTTTTCGTAAAATGCAAGGCTAAGTTCGTTAATGGGCAAAAATGGACCATTAGGGGGGTACCTCCCATACGAACGAAAATGTTTTTTGCGAATATCTCAAAACCGATGCATCTTATCAAAAAAGTTCAAGAACAAAAGTTATTTAGGATATGATTCTACATAAAACTCCCATACATCAAAATCCGATTGGAATAAATTTTAAAAAATCTTATTGGAAAATTTGGCTTCAAAGTGGAATTTTGATACAACTGTTCGCCCTTCACTTAAATCACCATACGGGTTTTCAATAATTGCCATATTGGCAATTATAGCTTTTGTTATATGTAGTGTTCGAATATATATCCTTGATGCCTTTGAGATATTTTTACGGACTTGTTGACTCCAGAATTGGATTCTGCAATCCCAACAACCCCCTTTTCCGGGAAATTTGAGGAGAGAAATAATCACGTTATCTTTACGGGACCTTAGCTTATTCTATACGGGACTTTAGTTTAAGGACGAAGTAGTGAAAATATTGTATTGTCATCGGACTTACGTATGTGTGCAAAATTTCAAGTAAGTTAGATGAGTGGAAGTGGGTTAAAATTAGATTGCAAGATTTGGCCCTGACGAACAGATGAACAAAAACGGTAGCAAGCTTAAAAAGGAAGACTTTTTTGACCCGTGTAACTCTAAATTCTTATATGCGTGTAAAAAAAGAGTTGCGTGTATATAAAAATCACTTTGAAGTTTCAAAATATAATGTTTCAGATTATAAATATTAAGGACCAATAAGAATATTAAGCGAATGAAGCGAAAAAAGACCAAATTTTTACAATCAACTAATAAATGACCATTCGATATATATTTGTACCTGTTACAGACGAATTTTTAAATCTTTTGACAATATCGTTTCAAGAAAATGGAAAACTGGAGAACTATGACTAAATTCTAATTTCTTAATCGGATCAATAAATTAAAAAAAAAGAAATGGTTTTTAATCCCAACTTATACTGACTGTAATACAAGTTAAAATACATTAATTACGAACAAATTACAACTTTTCTCAGTTGAATTGTCGAAGAAAAATTTCCCCTGATTTCTCGCTCTGGATTTTCAATTCAGTAATGCTCATCCGGAAATTCTTCTCATGTTTAAAGACATCATGAGTCCCTGGCGGCAAATTTTATTCATTCGATCGAGATTTGGTTGCTTAATGAACATCCTCATTAGTACGATATCATCACCCGATTAACACAGCCTTAAGATTCTCCCCTTTGCAACCGACCATCGAAAAAAAATGTTGCATGTGTTACCAAGACATTAATGGCGACAATAAAATTAGTTGTGGACACAAATCTAAAGTTCGGGAAATCCTTAGAATCTGCGGGCAAACCGGCATGGATAAATTTTATGTCTTCAGGAGAAGCACTTCATTATTCCTCTGTCCAGCTTAATTGTAAATCTTAATCGATTTTTTTTTGGTTTCCTCATAATGTGGATTTTTGGCGACCCGAACTAATCGACCATTTTTGACAATCGTTTAGATTTTGTCTTCATTTGATTTTCGAAAAAAGTTTCCTCTATTAAACACCCGGAATTAAATCACGAAAAGAGAATAATTTGATTTCTTCCTGGTTCAATTTACTGCCTTTTGTTTTCCTATAGTTTTTTGCTAAAAACCTCCCTCGCATCGGATTTTTTACGCTTCTTCGCATTCCCATCTGGATTCCTTGGTGGAGGGCTTGGAACATGAAAAAAGTGGATGAAATTTACCCTTCGTATTTTATCAAAATCAATGGATACGCCAATCCCAGATTGATTTGTCTTTCTTCGAGTGGAAGGAATTTCATGTCCCTAGAGAGTATTTAAGAGGTCAGATTGTGCGGTTTATCTACTAGACTGACTCCCTTCAAATGCTGCCTGCTTTTCTATAGATTTGTCTATTGTTCTGTATTCGTCCTATTAATGGAGTACACATGTTAAGGATAATGTTCAGGTTAAGATGAAGCGTTCCAATAGATAGTTTTCGAGTTATTTTTGTTGTTTATTTGACCGATTTCGTTGAAAAAGTGACTTCCTTCGTTTCGTCACAGGTTATAGATGGAATTGAGTTTGATTAATTAGGATCTGCGAGAGAAAAAATTGGGTTAATGTGTCGGTAAATGATGTGACTTAATGACTTCAAGTTTTTTTTTTAAATTTCTTCTAACTACAACATAAAAGTTAAAAAAATATGTCCACAGAGTAGTAATTATACAGAGGGTCAAAATTTTTTCCATGCATTTTTTTCCGCCAAAAATTTGGGTTCTGAAGATGTAGAATTTATATTGGGCTTGTAGCGAACGAATTCGCATTCCTTATCGCTTGACAAGCCGCTGCAGGTGCAGGGAGTATGCAATAAGGTGAATGAGAGATAAAAGGGAATCGGAGCTTGTCGTCATCCGATTCGTCTCCGCCGTTCCACAGAAATACTCGCCTCATCTACAAGATTGCACAAAACGATCGAAGAAAAGAATAAAATCCGTTTCAGGCAAAATTATGAGGATGTCCGTACATTTGTCTGTGGGTCTGCCCATTTTACGTATCCTATAATATAATACGAGGAATGTATGTCTGTCTGTCTGCACAAACGATCTCGAAAACCCGCCTAACGATTTTCACGAAAATTGGGGGGTTAGGGATTTTCGGGGACAAGGAATCGATCTAGATAGGTCTCACCTCTGAGAAAATTCCCCTCGATACCCTTCGCCTGGTGTCTTCGAATTGGGTGGTCCGGTCTTAATGAAACTTTACAGTATTACTAACGGGGCTAAGGGCTTTCGATTTTTCTACTACAAACCTGACTTCCCTCCCCCCGCCTGGTATTTTCGAACTGGGTGGTCCGATCTTAATGAAACTTTACAGTATTACTAAGGGGGCTAAGGGCTTTCGATTTTTCCAATACAAACCTGACTTTTCCATCCCCTCGATAACCCTCACGTGGTGTCTCAAAAAAACGTTTCAAAAATCGGTGGCAGCGATTACTCAATAACCACTCAACCGATTTCTATGAAATATTGTTATCGCGCGTTAGTTTTAGTTCTAGCTTTCTAGGTCGGGAATTTTGAAAACTCTGGAAAAGCTCTGTGAAGATAATGTGAATTTAGTTTTTCCCCAAAAATCAGCAAAAGTAGGATTTTGAGGTCGCCGAGCATGGCTCGGTCTTCCTGGTACTCTTAAATAACTCGAGAACGCATTGAGCTAGCGACTTGAAATTGTTTGTAAATGAATTTTATGAAAATCGTAGTTTTCTATCCATTTTGGGAAAAAATAACATTAGCTATAACGAATACCTCTCACACATTTTTTTTTTTTTAAAAAAACGGTTTTTTTACCGGTTTTTTACGGGATTCTCGAAACCACTGCGCTTTTGGGAAATAATGAATATTTTTTTGCTATAGCGGTTTTTACGTATCTCGTACGGTTCACAAGATATTTGAAAAAAATTAAGTTTGTTGAAAATTTCTCGAAAACTATGCGCGTTTGAGAAAAATGCAGGTAACCAAATCCAAAGAAAATAAAATTTCTTGTTTTTTCCTTCAACGATTTTACGGATCTTTAACAGTTCGCGAGGTATTTGAAAACATATTATTCTTTTACATATTTTTTCCGAAACTAGATATTGCAAAGTAAAATTTTGTGTTGATCACAATTGATATTTTAATTGGTTTTTCGGAAAGTTGTATTATGAACAATTTTCTTATATTGGAAAGAATGTGATTAAATTCAATACCTATAAAATATCTGATAAACAATTAGTTTTGCTGCCCATTTTTGAAAAAAAAAATCCTTTAATTCCTTTCCTAGAAATCATAATAAAGTTTTGTAGTAGTTTCACGTCACATAAACATGTGGTAAATATTACAAAAATTTCGAAATTTTCAAAAGATCTTTTCAATAATGTATCACTTCTAGTTTTTGAGATACAGACTAGTTTTTGAGTTCGAAATACTTATTAGTCAATTGATAAAGAACCCCCGGTATCTTAAAAACTAGAGCTGATCCAGCCAAACCACTGTTGATTGGAAATCAGCGGTTCCAAATCATCGCGGAGTCTCGGGGCAGGGGCTAAAATGGCTAACAGATGCCACCGGATCCAATACGCTGGAAAATCTAAAACCATTTTAGTTATTGGAATTTTTCAAAATTTCCGTTTTTCTGCGTTCAGCTTGCTTTTATTTAGAGTGCTGTGTATCAGAAATAAAAGAAATGCTTTATCTCACTTTTTTCTGAAACACAGCACCCAAAAAATATTTTTTTCCTTTTTGGTGCTTTTATTCTTGCAAAAAAAAAAATATTTGATCTTTTTTAGTCATTTCGTGTTTGATTAGTATTACTTAAAATTCAGTATGAAGTCTGTCTTTCGCCACGCTTTAGATATAAGTTTTTAGTATTTGAATATATATTCTTGCCTTTGAGATATCCTTACAGAATTCTTAATGCCAGATCCTCTGTAAAGAGGAAGGCAAATGTCCCTTGGGGGTTTTCGGAATCGCTAATCACGAATCCGGTGTTAGAAGTTCAATATTCGAAATGGAAGTCCTGAAGGCGTAACATTCGTCTGTCTTTTCGTCTGTCTGTCTGTCTGTCTGTTTGTCGGTCTGTCTGTCTGATTGTCCGTCTATCTGTTCATTTGCCCGTCTATCCGTTTGTCCTTCTGTCTGGCCTTTTGTCAGCCTTTCTGTCTGTCCTTCTGTCTGTCCGTTTCTCTGTCTGTCCGTTTCTCTGTCCGTCAGTTTATGTGTCTGTCTGTATGTGAACACCATATTTTTCGAAAGGATTGAGCTAGAGACTTGAAATTTTGTATTGTTGTGTTTCTCGTCAATAAGAGGTTAAGTTCTTAAACGGGCAAAATCGGACCATTCCTTGTCCTCTCCCCCATACAAATGAAACAGTTTTTTGCACTTTTTTCGAAAACGGTTCATCTTATCGAAAAAAATATATATGTTGTGTTTAGAATATGGTTTCACGTAATCGTTTCATACTTCAAAATCGTTTCATACAAATAAATTTTTTAAATAAACATTTTATCTGTCCTCATATCGAGTATTTGACTATTGACCGCTGGTAATTATAACTTTTATAATGTTTCATTAATCTTTCTCTACCCTGACTTCATTTTTGGTCCCTAATTTTACGTCTTGTCAAAAGGTTGTCTTCAAAAATTTCCGCGGCGATTTTTCCATCGATATCTTGGGTTTTTGCTCAAAGCATAAAAAATTTCCTGGAAAAGGGGAGGACTGACTCGACAAGACAATTCAATGGACGAAAGCAAAATATATTTCCAATCGAGACCGCGTTTAAATTTTAAAAAATTAGCGAAAAAAAATAGATTAATATTGATTCATTCTGAAATTCGTTATACTGAAAAGTTATCATTCGTAGTTTTTATAATTCCACTCCACCGCGACTGGTGACCACCCAATATTTTATGAAGCATTTCCAATTTAATTAAACATTAAATTCGACAGGCACGTAAAGTCAAGATCATAAAATAAAATAAAAAATATATTTGACGCCCGTTTTCATATATGTTTGCCATGTAAATCTTTTACTACTTAAATGTCCTCCAAAACTGTCCCACATTATTCCTATATGTCCACAAAAAGTGTATCAACGACCGATCAAACAAAGCATAATTTCCATCTGCAAACAAAACATATTGACCACAATATTGTTTGTTGGTCCCTAAAATATCAATAATTTTGTTCAGTATTTGGTGGCTGGTTGGACGGACATATTTTATGAGCTGTCTTTTCCGCACATCATACCATAAAACATCAACTGTGGAGTCAGAGGATGGAGACTAAATATTAAAGAATTCCTTTTATACTAATATCACCCGGTCGTCTGTACCATTTCGCTTCTTAACTTATAGATATATACATATATTTCCAAGACCACAGAAGGTCGTATTCGGGATGTGTTTTGTTGCAGGACGGACACCATCTTCATTTTATGATTATAATATGCAAACAGGACACTTTGACCGAAAACACACCCGAATATAATTTTGGGTTCATCGTTTGTGAAGATATTTTGGGGCATAAAAAAAGTATACCCGCTTTCATCCTAAGGCAACACCAGACATTGAAAAAAAACCGACAGAACAAAAAACCGCTCCAAATAATTTATATTTACGTTTTTGTAATACAGCATACTTGATCAATAGCCAACGAAAACATAGAAAAATGTCAAGATGCAACCAAAACGTGGATACAGTAAAAAAAAGGGATATAAAATTTCGTTCGCATCGCGACTGTCGAAATGCGCAAACATTTCAAAGGACCAAATTGATAAAAGAAAGCAAATGTCCTGCTCCGGTCAGAACCTTCATTTTTTCGATCGCTTTTCCATTTTTTTCCTTCTCCATTCCAAGGATTTATCGTTTCCTTAATTTGCTAGAATTAGTACCGTATAAACGGTGGGCCATTCGTTTCCCTTTGGGAAACGAATCCAGTCGCTTTGTCCATTTATTTCATAGCAAATATCCTTCGGTTCGTCGCCGTATTCCACCAAGCAGAAAAAAGGACGAATTTTTTAAGCGTCAAGCTCGATGAAAGGATGTTTTTTCCCATTTCCATTGTGCAGATTATTGAATTCTGGCCGTCATCGATGCGACATTCCTACAAAAATGTTCCGTTTTCTCACCGCATTTTCATCCCGTATTGTGTTGAGACTCACAATATTTTGGGGTGGCCACCGAAAGTTCAAATACTACAAGTATCTTTCTTTTTCTACTTGTATCTATATAGAGATATATGTACATAGGATTCTCTAAAAATGTAACATAAAAAACGTAACGCATCCGTTACTATTTTTGTATTTATTGGTCTACACACCCCACTATTGCCCAGATAGCCAAATACAATTCTTTATTGGGTGAACTAAGAAACATTGCGAAGAATCATAAAAAACACCATTTGGCGATTAAGGGACGAGATTAAAAAATTTATTGCGAATATATTTATGGAAAGGACAGTTTCGAATATGGTAAAAGCTGTGCGGTGACATATAAATTGATGGTGTGCTACTGTTGTTCCGAAACTACACAATTTCTAATACTAATACTAGTGTTTTTTTTTTCTCGTTTTCCCTTTGTCTTATTTATATACTTTAGCGAGGATTTATAGTTTTCTCGTGTTTGAGGATTTATTATTTTCTACCATGTATCATAGCTTAAATTTATCGCTTTGAATTTTAACTTTTTTACATATTTATGTCATAGTAATCCTAAAAACCCTTTTTATACCCGTATGGTGAAACCAAAGGGTATATTAACTTTGCCTTACCGTTTGTAACGCCAAGATCCCGTCATCACACACAAAAATGAATTACACCAGTGTGTTTAGAATGATAAAAATAATTAATTTCTGCATGTCCGTCCGTCTGTCCGTCTGTCTGTCCGTCTGTCTGTCCGTCTGTCTGTCTGTCCGTCTGTCCGTCTGTCTGTGGCGCGGATTGCGGGCGCACGGATTGAGCTAGAGGCTTGAATTTTTGCACAGATCCGTTTTTCGTAAAATGCGAGGCTAAGTTCGTTAATGGGCAAAAATGGACCATTAGGGGGGGTACCCCCCATACGAAAGAAAACGATTTTTGCGAATATCTCAAAAACGGTACATCTTATCAAAAAAGTGCAAGAACAAAAGTTATTTAGGATATGATTCTACATAAAACTCCCATACACCAAAATCCGATTGGAACAAATTTTAAAAAATCTTATTGGAAAGTTTGACTTCAAAGTGGAATTTTGGTATAACTGTTCGAATTTTGATACGAATATCACCATACGGGTCTCCAATGATTGCCAGATTGGCAATTATAGCTTTTGTTATGTTTTGAAATGAAAATAAAGGAAAGTCGGTTTTTTTTTGTGACCTCATTTGCCAAAAACTACTGAGCCGATTTTAATGAACCTTCACAGTTAGATTCAGAGTATCATTAAAAAGGTTATGGGCTTTACTGTTTTTTAAATTTTTTCTTCCTTCATACCCTCTTTCCTGATATTTCTTGTACAGCTGAAGGGATACAGATCCGGTTTCGATCATTAGAAAGGTCCGGTTTCCTGTTTTGATAATTTCGTAAAAATTTCGCCCACTTATATCAACCCCATCCCCTTGCGTAAATCTCTCGTCTGCTATCTTCGGCAATCCTGAACTGGTTTAAATCCATTTTACCCCATTAGAGAGGTTGTCTATCAAATAAATATTTCGGCGACCAATATACCTATATCCCCTCTCTGTAAACCCCTTTACCTTGTATGCCATTCTGAATGGATTTGGATCTGATTTTCCAGCCCTCGGGTAAAAATTTATCCTACTGATTTTTACCCCCTTCCCACAAACCCCTTACTAGCTATATTCTGCAATCCTGAATAGGTTCCGATCCGGGTTTCACCATTACATACATCAGGCTTTACTGAAAGTTTTCGCTTACTGACTCATCCTTTCAAAAGTCAGGTCCGAGGCCGAAGGCTTGCTAACATTTGATAATAAAACCTGCTTCCGAAAAATATATATTGCTCACTTGTGTTCACCAAAATGGGGAAATCTGCACCAAAAAAGTGGAGCTTAAGCATATGCTCATTTTTATGTATACTGCCTAATATGTCTTGAATTCATACATTTTAAAATATTTATGTCGTAGGTATTCAATTGGCCTGCTCTTTTTGCTCGAAAATTACTGAACCTAAATTTTAAATCGAATAGAAAATTTTGAGTGGAATAGAAAAAAATAATCGAAAGCTCTCAAAAAAGGTGTTTTTTTCTTATTTATTTAACTCCTTGCGTTTATTATAATAAAATAAATGGTTTATACTTTCATTTAAACGACTTACCTAAATTCAATATGACCGGGGTTTTTCGCACGTGAGTCGTAGTTTTTCAAAAAAAATTTCAAGACTGGCGATATACGATTAACAAAAAATGATGCCGCCATATTAATTTGTTGTCGCCTGCAGTGGGTAATAAGACCACTTCTTGGTGATGACCTTACAAATTAGAGTGGCAATATCTTAATTTGATATTTATGAATGCATGCTCAGAGTTTTCATGAACGGTTTCATAGAAGATCAAATTGGTTTATGAAATCGTTCATAGTATTAATGCAATCTCTATATATAAAATCGTTTAACCTGATTGACTGACTGACTCATCAACGCCTAGCCCAAACCCCTGAAGCTAGAAACTTGAAACTTTCACAGTATGTATGTCCCAACCATCACGTAGGCGCTCACTAAGGCGGGGTTTTCCGAAATTTTACCGTTTATGGGGGTAAACGGGAGGTAAAGGGGCTTTGGGTGTTTTTAAACGGTGAATCTGGTGTTAGATTTTCAAAATTAGAAACGGAAGGTCCTGTAAGGATAACAAAATATCATTTTTCCCGTTTTCTGTCGGAAAAATTGGCAAGGAAAAGATTTTTCTTAAAAGTTTGTAAATTTTTCGCCTACTTGGTCTTAAATTCGAGAACTGGCTTAAATTTTAAGTTTGAGTATGTTCTTAAGTTTATCATATCGCTGTCTTCTCACACATATCTGTGGCAACAAGTCATAAGAGCCTAAGTCGATTTTCAGATCAAGATAAAAAGATCTGTATTTACTTTAATAGACAGAGCAATTTGGCTTAACCTAAAAACAGACTTAAGCCCTTATGGCTTGTTGCCACAGATATATTTAGGTT
Source organism: Chrysopilus asiliformis (assembly GCA_964034945.1). Classification (NCBI taxonomy): domain Eukaryota; kingdom Metazoa; phylum Arthropoda; class Insecta; order Diptera; family Rhagionidae; genus Chrysopilus; species Chrysopilus asiliformis. The sequence continues at coordinate 48,005,110 of OZ035960.1, forward strand.
TCTCTTACCAATGAAAAATTCCCATTTACTATTTTAAGCTTAATTTTAAGACCATTTGAACTTATGTGGGATAATACCTTTAAGCAAGCGTATTTGCCCACTGTTATTCATGCAAACTTGAAAATTTCCTCCAAAAATAGAGTATAAGCGTATACTCATTTTTTGGCATACGATGCATTGACTCCAAATTGATGAATTTCTACTCAAAAAAGGACCTACTACACGGAGAGAAAAGATAGTAAATTTAACTACTTTATAATGGGAAATCGTGAGGATTACTAAACAATTTTTATAAGAAATTTAACTACTTAGTAGTAAACTTTACTATTTTGTAGTTAAATTGAATATTTTTTTAATTGAAATTAACAATTTTAGTGATAGTCACGATTTCACATTATAAAGTAGTTAAGGTGCCGCTCCACATGAGAGTAAATACGCAAGTAACTCTCAAAAATTCTCGAGAGTTACTCGCAGGAGGTTGTCCATTTGAGAGTGAATTTCGACGATTTTTCTCTTTTCAAGACCAATATCTTGATTTTTTTTACATCTTGCTTTGGCGAGTTTTCGAGAGCTACTAGCGAAATTTAAAGGCCGTTCGTATCTGGCGAGCAACTCCCCGAGAGTTCAGTGGGTGCGTGTCGACTAGAGAGTAGAATCACTTTTAAAAGTTAAAAGTTTTAACTGCTCGCAGAAACTAGCTTGCGAGTTTTTGCGAGTTTCTGCGAGCGACTCCATTTTGAGTTGCTGCTATCGAGAGGTTCTCGCCGGTACTTTTGGAGCGGTACTGTTAGATTTATTATTATTTTACTCTGCGTGTAATGGATGAAGTAATCAAATGATCTTCAGTGGTTACTTAAAATGGTGGTTTGCTCTTTTGAAGTTTTCAAATTGGAACGTTAGTTATCGAGACACAGTGGGATTCAACTTACCCCATGATTTAACAATTCCGAGTCTCCCCTACGTAAAAAATGCTGATGTTTTAATTTTTCCAAATAAATATTTAATATAACATTAAAAACCATCTAAAAAAACTGCTGATTTAAGTACAATTATTGGACATTTTTTGTTCAGAAAGCATTGAATAAAATAAATACCAGATATTCTCAATTTAATAAAAAAGTTCAAATATTAATTATTTCCATCCGATTAATTAATGAAATGTCTTTCGCAACATCCGATTGATCACGTTTTGAAATTGGATCTTCCCGATCGGTAATTATGGTGTTCTTAAAAATTCAAAAACCATCAAATGGAAATATGAGATGTGAAAAAAAATCCAGCTGACAATGGATATTTGGAAACATTCTCACCTTGGAATTACGTCAAACCTGTTGAAAAGGCGAATATCTGAAATTAAGAAAAACAAAATAAAATCATTGAAGAAAAATTATGAAAAAAAGCGGTTACACGTGTAGAATATTCAATTGCATAAATATGAAATTAGATTTTTCGACGAAAGAATTCACCTTTGCGATACAAAGCTTAGCACAAGTACTCGTATGTGAAGTTAAAAGGCGGGCAAATATTCAACGACAATTCGAGGAGTCAAATTTTTACCTTGCATTCGAATAAGTATAGGTACTCGGATCTAGAAAAAAAATCCACAAAATAAACTCTAAAATTCATTTAAAACGAATTTAGTGTTTTTTTCTGAGTCCCAAAGAACTGTGTCAACAGACACTGCTGCTGCTTTATCTGAAGTAGTTTCGCATTTTTGACTAACAAAATGACATTTTACAACATACCAACCAGCGAACCAGAGCGCTATTGGTATGTGAATTAATTTGTGTACAATTTGGTGTCTAAGTCCTTGCGAGTTTGATGATGTCCTGAAAGTACTAGTGGCCACTGTATTGAAGGCACCACACCAAAAAAAAAACACATGCAGAATCCTTTTTTCTCATCCTGTTGGTCTTGCTGTGGCTGCGCAGGTCCATTGGTAAGCCAAATCCTGCCAGTTAATGTGTTGGCAAGGAAAAGGACACTTGATTGTAGAGAGACAGAGACCTCTCCAGCCAGTTAGACAAATAACAAAGTCCTTGTTCGTCAATGGTATGGTGCCCAGCAGCAATATTGACTGCAAAGAGGCGGAGTCGTCGATTGAGTTTATTTTCATATTGAAGCACGCCCTAAAAGCCCAAAATCCCCCCAAAAGCACTTAAAACTGGCTGTAATTTTGCCACCCATTCACTGGCCCGGCGATGAAGCAAGATACTCTTGATACGTTTGTCGAGAAACCCTTTTCCGCACCCACAAGGAAAACCGTTGCAGAAACTCTTAGTGGGGTCGATGGAAGTGGAGAGCTTAAAGTCACATTGCCTGCTACTAGTATATATGGAAGTAAAGGGCGCGTCCCACCTCTTCCCAATTCCCAGTTGAAATACTGCTTTGTATTGGACTAGAAGCTTGACGATGTGTGGATCTTGAACTGGGATAGATGGGGCCCATCGTCGCGCACACCAGTATGCCACGACACGTTGAATAGGGTTAGGCAATCGCAACATAATCGCGAGATACACGTATGATTTTCCAAGTTGACAGCTAAGCGAGGCGAACTGCTCGACTCCCTTTTCATTCGGCCAAGTCAACCCTAGACAGCGAGGTAGCAAAGTAATCTTCCGGAACGGCATCGCCGTCTTATAGTCAAGGAAATTTGTTGCGCCTATTTATTAATCGAGATTTGAAATTTCGCGGTTCACACTCGCCGATATCTCTGTAACCGATCGGGAGGTTTTGTCTCGCGGAACATTATTTACCTCGCGTTGTGAAAAATTATTTCGAATGTTCAAAAAAAAAAAGATTTTTATTTTGATTTTGTGAAAATTAGTGAGATTTTGTTCCAAGAAGGATTACAGAATCACATAATATAGATTTATTAACAACAACGAAAACAAAAAATTGTTAAGTGAATTTTGACTGTGTCGAAGTTTGTGAAAAGAATCCACGAGGTTAATTATTTTATTTAGTGGATTTTGAAGATTTTGAGACATTTGTACGGTTTAACGGTCATTAAATGAACTTGTGTTGCGAATCACCGATCGATAGATCGAAAGATATCGACACAAGATAAAATCAGACAGAGAGAATATTTGGATATTTAGACTGATAGAGAAAAAATGGAAGATCCTCACCTTGCAGACGAATACGTACAGGAATTTGTTCTAGATCATTTGGACGATACAACCCCGGTAAAGCGCGAGGAACAGAGTCCTCCCACAACCACAGCGAAAATCAATTGGAATACAGTTCAGGAAGACGAAGAACTACCGATCCGGATGCGATCGTGTTCGACACATGTCAATATGCCAGCTCCACCATGGCACCATGAAGACCGGCGGCTACTATCGCCCACATCGGATATGTATCCGCATGGGCCTATGGCCGGGCAAGCAGTTCTGGTCAACACACCTGTTGGCGGAGTTCCATCCACCCCACCGGAAACACCACCCGTTGTCGCCTCGCCCAACTCATGCAATCCCCAGGGATACACCACAAACCCATACGGACATCCGCACAGGCAAGCCGGAACTGGTTTGGTTGAGGAGATGATGTGGCTTCCGCAATCTTTACGCGCCGAACCACTCGATTTGCGGCCGCTCAATTGCTCCATTCAGGAACCTGATTGGGAACGACGGGAATATCTGATGCCCGGAAGTGTTCCCGGCCATGGCCACCATCACCTCGGCATCCAGCCGCACCACATCAATCAGCTGGAACACCACTTAACACCGATCAATATGCACAACTCGTACCACCACAGCAGCAACAATCAGCAATCGAATCGGCCAATGTCGGTCAGTTCCACACGATCATCGACGACCTCGCCGCGAACGTCTTCCGGACAATACAGCAACTCGAGCACATTCGGCCACGATGACCTCATCAATGACGAACTCCTCACCACCCTTACCGTTCGCGAGCTGAACAAACGACTCCACGGATGTCCTCGCGAGGAAGTTGTCCGCCTCAAGCAGAAGCGACGAACCCTAAAGAATCGTGGCTACGCGCAAAACTGCCGCTCCAAGAGGCTACAGCAGCGACAGGATCTGGAGAAGATGAACCGCCAGCTGCGAAACGACCTTCAGAAGATGAGCTTAGAATTGTCGCGGGTCTGCCAGGAGCGAGATCAGCTGAAACAGCGGCTGCAACTGCGTCACGCGGCACAGAATGCCGGCCAAACGCAGGATCTCCATTCAGACGGCCATAGTTCGCCTGAGTTCTATCTATGACGACAGTTTGGACCACAGAATCAGTGGGGTCGGTACTAAAAAGGAACACAAAATTCCATTCAACACTTGCGAGGTTACTAATACACTTGCAAAATCTTGCGTTGGGTAACTTTAATCAAATTCAAAATACACCGAAAAACAATTGAAAGTAGACATGATCGGATTTAACAGCGAAATTGTTAATTTTACTACGGGAATTGTAAATTTAACTATAGACATAACTATTTGAAAGAAATGGTAATTGTTTGAATATCGTAATAACTGGCTAATTATTTTTACGATAAAAATTAAGTATTTTCGTGGTTAAATCAACGAATTCTACAATCAATTGATTTTTCATTCTCCTAACTGTAAAAAAGTATATAAAAATTGTAGAAAATTTAGGCACAATAGGTAAAGAACAACCCGATCAAAGAAAGGATTTTTTGACTGCCTTCAACTATACGTGAAAAACGGAAATCAAATAATTTTCATATTAGTAAAAAAAAACTTCCTATACAATCAATGAGCAGGAATTCATTTTTAATGTAAATATACTAGCACAGATGCGAAAACCTTGGCCTCGGAAAGACCAAAATCAAGTTCAGTGTAAATTTTTTTTTCTAAATAGTTGTTCCGTTTCTATTTTAAATTTTTAAATCTATTAGCCAGACGATTTTCCAAATGACTGTAAGTTCTTTATATATACCGCATTTAATTACCATTAACTAATGAATTTGTATCAATATTGTGTCCATTGATTTGAAAAATAAGAATAAAACGGAAAATTCATTTTCGTTATCAGTTTATAATTTAATTACATTATTGTTGATTAGTTTTAGCAACATAGTATAAGATTTTAAGTCAATGTCTTCAATCATATTCATTAGACGTCTATCATTTTTTCTTGCAAATGTAATTTAACAGAACGTGGCAAATTTTTATTTTTCACTTATTTACATTTCGTTTACACTGAAAATAAAAATATTGTAATCTCAGATAGTTTTATTATTTCGATATATAATTGTGAGACATTTTAATTATGCTTAGCTAATAAATTTATTTTTTCATAATTTTCTTGGTTATATTTTAAATTTTTTTAAAGGGTAACTGGAGATATATTTAAAAAATCGCAGGTTTTTTTAATCTTTTTGAGAAAAATTGATGAACATCTAAAAAAAATATTTTTTTTACCACATCTTTGTACAATTTTGCGAGATTTAGTTGATGAATGAAATGAAAAATTCGTACGGAAAAACTTCATTTCCTGTCCGTCTGTTTTGTTTTGTCATCCATACCCAAATACTTTTCAACGGTGTGTCATGGAAAGATAAAATTTTTATGCTACACTATTGGCCTAATTACTAGCTTCGCACCTAACACACTTTCGCGAAAAATTTTGTGTGTCCCTAGAAAATCAAGTATTTTTTAAATCTTCTTTCTACGACCAAAAATTTAAGGACTTTTTTCATTACAACCATTTTTTTTGTTGGAATTTCTTGGCTTATACATATGTCTTCAAAGAAAATAATATAACAAATGATATTTTCCCAACAGGTCAGGCATGTTTGCCCTAAAACCCCATTAGGAGCCTGTTTCTATTTTTTTTTTCACCTACACGGATTTTTGGAGACCTACGAAATCTCGAACTCAATTCTTTAAAGAAACAAACTTTCTTATGATGAACATCACTAAACCTCTCAATTGTTGAAACTCGTTTAGAAAGAGCAGCTTTTAACAATATCAAAAAATATATATATTCTGATACACAGGTCCGTAGGGTGGGGTTAAATTTTTTTTTTTTTTTGCAGCCGTAAAGCTTTCAAATCAAGAAAATATTTGAGCCTGACACCACAATAGCCTGTGGCGCATTTCTCATAACAACAGTTTTGTCTGCGGCGCATTTTAACACAAAGTCAAAACTTTTTGTTTTCTTACAAACACATAAAAAAATTTTTCCTTTTGGTTTCGACCGTTTTTTTCAAAAACAATTTTATTTGCCTAAGCGCCTTTGTTTGGAATCGCCTAAGCGCTTTTGTTTTCACATGGATTACGTTCAAGTAATTTCGGATGTAACAACATGCAAATAAAGACTACTTAGGCGAATAACACCCTTGTTTTTCGTATCAATAATCACAATTATGGCAAACTTTCGCCCTAATCGGATCTTGAAATTTTTTAAACACACTAAAGTAATTGAAAAAAAACAGGCTAGTCCGTCAGATACGCGTTTCATCCCACACGTCGTGTTGCCTTCGTACGGCCCTGATTTTACGAAAGTATTATAAAAAACTTTGTCTCCTTATGGTTGAAAGTACAATCTCTAAATTCAGTGAAAAAATTAAAATTACCACGTGATAATTTATGAAGGTTGCCCAAAAACTTTAGCAAAGTTCGAAGAGTTTTAAGCGAAATCCAGAAAAATCTTGAAAACAGTTCACTGTCTCTAGGAATTAATAAAGAAACCTATACATCCAAATTTAATTGGAGGACTGTCTTCTTCTTCTCCTCTGAAAATAATCAAAATCCTCATGCTTCTTATCATATCCAAAAATTTACAAAACGGGGTCCACATACAGAAAAAAGGTGGTGAATTTAACTATTTTTTCCCTTCTTGATAGTGACTATTACTAAAATTGTTAATTTCAATTGCAAAATTAGTCAAAATCGGATATATTTATAATAAATTTAACTACATAGTAGTAAAATTTAATAGTTTGTGGTTAAATTGACTATTTTTGTAATCGAAATGAACTATTTTAGTTTATTTTAGAAATAGTCACGATTCCCCATTTTTATAATAGATAAATTTACTATTTTTTTTCCTCTGTATGCACAACTCCTGGAAGACATTAATTTTAATCCTATTTTGTATTCAAACTTTATTTTTTTTTGTGTCCACAGGTTAAAAGCGTATAAAGCTTGCTGAACTTTAATCAGTAATTTAGCAAAATTTAATTATAACTATTTATTCTGGTAAAATTTTTCATATTTTTTAAGTATTTCAGAACTTTTATGGCAGCTTTCACCAAATTTTTATCGATAGTTAAATCGAGTTTCCGAGCGAATTTCAAACAAAAAGACCTTGCTTGCTAACTCGATTTAGTGGCCGTTAAAAATTTCGTAAAACCCGCCATAATTATTTGATCCAATTTTAAACGAATAAATTTTTAACCTTTTCGCATTTTTTACAAAAAGTCTCCAATATCTAAATAGATTTTTAAAATAATTTATTTAAAAATGATTTTTTTTTCTTTAGACTTTTAAGATTATTTTTCTTACAATTAACTCTCAACTCCGGAGGTTGTGTTAAGTATAATCATCAAACTAATAAACGTGAAACAAAACAAAACAAAAAATCAAATAAAACTTATTGAAATAATTAAAAGAACAAATAAAATTCAACTTTGTAATATAAAAAATGTGTATAGCAAATAAGTAAAAAATATAATTCCATTCTTACAAAAGAAAATTTCGAATAAGAAATCCATAAAAAAAAATATTGATTTTAGTGAATAAAAAATGTGAAAATATGTAAATAGAAAATTTAAGAGAAAAATCAATTGTTAAGTTCAATAAAACTGTAAAAAAGCATCAATTTAAAAAGGGATTTATTTTTTCATTTTTTTTTTTTGGAAATTATTATAGGATTTGAGGTTTAGAAACAATCCTTGAGAAGTTATTTTCATTTTAGCTTCATGCTATTTTTAAAATCTTCGCGTTTTTCCAATTTCCTGTGGTTAGCACCCACCTTTTCTTTCGCAAAAAAGAAAACTCCTTTTATCAGTAGTACGTGCTACAATGTTACACTAAGGTTACTTTTTACGATTATTATTTTTTCGGATCAATTTCATCATCAACATTAAAGTTGAAGCTTCCATGTTCACACAAACTCCCAAGATTCCCGCTCCCGGAACTTATGTTTATTATTTACCTTCGCTTTTATGTATTTATTAAGGTGTTGCATTTCAACATTGCAATGAATTGGAGACCCCATGGAATGGCGTTAATTCATTTTAGCGCATTATTGTATTATCATAATATCTAAATGGAAGAAGATGAGTTGTTATGGCGATTGCTGAAGAGAACTTTAATTTTGAATTACACTTTAATCTAACTGTATGTGTATCTCAACTGCCTCATAATCGTCAATTGTGTCTCATATTGCATAATATACAAAAAGGTCTTGTTTAGATGTATTTATTTTTAAAAAAATTTCACGTTGTGGAATTTGAATTTCAGGGTTTTAATTACATAATTCCTAGCGATGTCCCATGTGTTGCAATTTCCTTAGGAACTGAATTCAATTTGAAATTCCAACTGTGGGAAATTAAAAAAAATATTATGATAAATTACTTTTTTATGATTTTCGGAAATGGTAGCTATATGAGAAGCTAAATATCTCATATGTAATCTCAAAAATACAACAAAAAAAATCGAATCTTATGAACATGTCAAATTCAGTTCAATTTAAATTCGTTACAAGCAGTTTTCGACAAAATAATTAAAACTTAACACAAAAATCTTTAAAAAAAAACTTTTCTTGCTCTTTTGGAAAGTTTAATTTTTTTATTATTGCTTTTGAGATATTTTTACGGACTTCTTAATGTCAGAATCGGATTCAGAGTAAAATTTTATTCGTCGGGTTATCCTGTGAGTTCTTCAGAAACATAGAGTTTGTATAAGAAAGTAATGTGCTGTTCACATTAGATATTTACTTTCCGCTGCATGGCTATAGTAGGAAAGTATTGTTTGTATTCATGACAATAATCATCGAACTCGAGACCGCATTGAGCTAACAACTTGAAAAGATTAATTTGGCCAAAACCGTAGTGTTCTATAAACCTTTGGAAAAACAACTGAAAGAAGGCTGAAAAGTTTCACTCGGGGGTTTTCGGGGTCGCTGATCACGAATCCGATGTTAGATTTTCAAACCTCGAAACGGAAGGTCCTGTAAGGATAACGCAAATATCCTTTTTCCTATTTTTCCCGGGGAAAAATTGCATTAGGGGGTTTTCGGGTTCGCTGATCACAAACCTGGGCTGGAATCATGTATCTCGACGCGTCTCTGTGTTTCGACTTCGACGCAGCTTTTGACTCTTGACTTCGCCATATCAGCAGCTTCAAATTTCCTGGAGTGACAGTCAGAATCACGTTTCGATTCATAGTGACGATTCCGCGAAATTTCAAGCTGCAGATGTGGCGAAGTCAAGAGTTAAAAGCTGCGTCGAAGTCGAAAGACAGAGACGCGTCGGAATACCTGATTGGTGCCCTGGTGCCAGAATTTCAAAATTCGAAGCGGAAGGTCCTGTAAGATAGTGCAAATACCCCTAATCAATTTTCCCTCGGAATGCTCTACTATTTTTAGGGACGCTGATCCCGAATCTGGTGTTCGAATTTCCATATTCGAAATGGATGTCTTGAAGCCATAAAGATTTTTTATACCCGTATGGTGAAACCAAAGTCATCTAAAAAGTCTTATCTAAAAAGTCCAAGAACAAAAGTTGTTTAGGATATAATTCTACATAAAACTCCCATACATAAAAATCCGATTGGAATAAATTTTAAAAAATCTTATTGGAAAGTTTGACTTCAAAGTGGAATTTTGCTACAACTGTTCGAATTTTGATACGAATATCACCATACGGGTTTTCAATAATTGTCAGATTGGCAATTATAGCTTTTGTTATGTTTTTTCAATAGTTTTTAAGTTATTTCTGGGGTTTTTGGTGCAAAAAAACTTTTTAAAAAAAAAACTTTAGCCCGGCAACGACGGGTATGCAAGCTAGTATATCATATAGGAGTATATTAGATTTGGTATACCGTTTGTAACCCATTGAACCAATGATCGGACACAAAAATGAACTACACCAGAGTAGATGACAAAAGTTTTTGATTTCCGCATATCCGTCTTTCTGCCTGTCCATCTGTCTGTCCTTCTGTCTGTCTTTCTGTCTGTCCGTCTGTGTGTCCGTTAACACCATAACTTTCGAAGGGATTGAGCTAGAGACTTGAAATTTTGCTTCTCGTAAATGACAAGGCTAAGTTCTTGAATGGGTATAATATTGGACCTTTCCTTCCTCCTTTCTCCATTTAAACGAACCAGTTTTTTGCAATTTTCTCGAAAACGGTAAGTCATATTGAAAAATTTGTGAAGGTAAAATGTGTTTAGAATAGGATTTTACATAACTTATTCATACATCAAAATCCAATCGTACCACTCCTTCCCCCCTCTGCTATACAATTTTTTTTAAATAAACATTTTGTCTGTCATCATAAAGAATATTTGGCGATTAGACTTTGCAATTGTAGCTTTTCTTATGTTTTTTGCAGTTTTTTTGAAAATACAAGACCTTGATATGAGGAAAGGGTAACCATACGCCCAAAAATGGTCGAGACAGTCCCGGATTTAGGCATGTCGTTCCGGCGTCCCGGAAACTAAACTTTTGACTTGGAATAATGCAATCTAGATTTGCGATTTCGTAATCACTGAAAAAAATTGAACTCGAAACCGAAAAATTTAAAGTTTCTTAAAACTTTTTTTATCAACTATCGGAAATTACGGAATACATATATTTAAAAAAATCTTTTATCAGTCTAAGTCAGCGCGTTCTCGAGTTCTTTAAGATACGTACCGACAGACAGATGCACGGTCATTCTCATAATTCTGCGTGAAACGGATTTCGTACTGGTCAGAAATCTTCTATCTGCCCCTATTCTCAATTCGGTCTCCGTCATGAATACAATACTTTCCCTCTATAGAGAAGCAAATTAATAAAATAAACTAAATATTTATCTCGCTTATATTTCTGATACATTTTGTTATCAGTTTTTTTTATTAGTTTTTTTGCTTGTTCACTCAGGATTTTTTTCCTGATTTGTAGAAGAAACGTTTTTGAAACATCCGAAAAAGGGTTTTCAAATATGTTTAACTAATTAGGAAGCAATTCTCCAGTAAAATTGACAAAAAATTCATATAAAAAAGGTCTTGAAAACATTGAAAAAAATGTGCAAAGGAAGAAATGTCTTTGAGATGTGACGAAACTCTTCCATCAAAAATTCCTTAAAAACGGAATGAAAAGCATCGTTAAAAAATTGAAAGAAAAATGTTTTGTTAAATCTATTAATTTTAAATCAAAACCATCAACACTCTTATAGAAGATTTCATAAAATTTAAAAATTATAAGTTTAAAAATTTTAAAAAAACGACGTTTATAACTGAATTATTTTGTAAATTTATATAATTTTCTTCAACATAACAGCAACAAGAAAAAAATGTTTGTAATCTAAGAAGTACGAAATTCTCTTATTTACTGCATTTGATAAGTCTTAAATATAAAATACCAAACTGAAAATTTCTGTTGAATGAAATTCAAACTTAGTTATGTCGTTCGCCGTTGAGTGTCTGAGATTTACATTTACGCGATGATATTTATTTTTCAATTTGTTGACTTCTATTCATGGTCAGTGTTTATTTTCCTTATTTCGTTTCTTTTTATTTTGGCAAAAAAGTTTATCTAGATACACTTCACGAAGAAACACAGCGTTGAGAATACAATACGATTAATAATAATATTTTTTTTTGTATTTGTTTCTTATAAACATCATATGACGTAACATAAGCCATGAGAACTTGTAAACATTTTCGATTCGTCATAGCTCTAGCGAAATTAAACATTTCCCTCTAGAAAACGAATTTCGGGGAGTGTTTATGATACTAGTCGAAAAATAAACATAACCTCAACTAAACATCGGTGGTAAAGGAGTCGAATCATCTTCGTAATGTAGTTTTATTTTTTTTTTAATTTTTAAAGCTAGAACCTGAATCGTACGTCATGCGTGCGTCCGGTTGACAGTTCGATGCGGTAACAGTTGGGTACGGCAACGAATCTGGAGTTAATTCATTGTTTTGCACTTCTTCTATTAGTTTATCGTCGAAACAATTACTTTCAATTTGTTCCATACTTAAATTGCTTAAATCGTAAACAAACTTTTTTGCGAAATGACATTTCCGTGCGTTGCCGCATGTAAAAGTATAAATTAGACCTACTCTATGCGGTTGCCGCATCGGAAAACGTATTATTAGGGGAGTACTCATAGCAGCCCGTTGATTCTACTCGAACTGTCAACGTGACGGACGCATCGACGTACGATTCAGGTTCTACCTTAATAGGTACCCTTTTTGATTTTTTCTCGTTTTAAAAAAAGAATGCTTGTTATCCTTTTTAATGTTTCGAATGTAAGATAAGATTACAAGATTTGACCCAAACTAACAATCAAGCCAACTAACAAGTGAAACTAAGTAAAAGCTAGAAAAAATTTGTTTGTAAAAAAATCGTTTTTTCGTGAACAATTTTGAACTTAAGAACTCACACGATGAGTATTTCGTTTGTACGCTCTGAAAAAATCGTTTCAATCGTCCGCTACTTTGTTTTTCTTGAATTTCCAATAGACGCTGATAATTATTTTCCGAAGCTCTTCCATTTGAGACCTCACACGATGGGTATTTCGTTTGTTCGATTTGGACAAAATGGAGTTAGATTTGGACAGTCGCCATTTTGTCTTTTCTCGTACATTGTATATATTATAATGTATTATTATATATTTTCATATATTGTATTGTCATCGTTGTCAGTGCAAAATTTCAAGTCAATCGAATGAGTGCAAGTGGGCCAAAATTATATTAAAAGATTCGAAATTCCATTATTTGTTCGTTGGATTAAGTACTTCAACTAAAATAATTTATAATTGACCTTTAATTCGCCAAAATAAATCAATTTGAAACTGACATGATTTTTCCTATAACTTGCAATCAATATTAAAAGGTTCGTTCTTTTTTACCACTTTGAGACTTATTGTTACCACATAGCAATCAATATTGCTATTATGGAAAACGAATTGTGGCAATTGGGTTAATATATGTACACCCCGATTCTGGTAGTCGTGTCGTTTTCGACCAGAGTCGTTTTACGTGTTTTTATTGGTAGAAAAGCATTAACAACAATACGTAAAACGACTTTTGTCGAAAACGACATGACTATCAGAATCAGATGATAATCTGCATAAGCAGAATTTAATGCAAAACACCAAAAAAATCATGTTGCCAGCTGATATTTTTCTCAATGTTGTTCTCCCAAATTAACTAACAAATAATAAAATTTACTACATTATTCTACATATTAATAATATTAAAATTTAAAAATTTACTGAATAAGAAAGAAATATGATCGCCCCAAAAATAATACATATATCTGTTGAGTAAATAAACGCGCGAACAAAATAAAACTATTAATTTTTTTCCAACTCAATAATTGGCTTTCTTTATATGAATATAAAATCTTTTTTAAAACTTGCTTGGATATAAATCCACACACAAATAAATCAAAGATCGTTCGAACGAATTTTTGTATACAGGAAGATATCTTTAGTTTATTTTAAATCGCCGCCTTCAACAGTAGTCACAAATCCATCATATCCAACAATGTTTGTTTAAAAATCATAAAGTGGACTAATTCAGAGGCTCACGCTTTTTATCAAGTTCTACAGAAGTCCTTAAGCCGCGAAGTTTTATTACATTTTTATCTTTTCATATTAATTTCTAACGCATTTCAGGGATGTTTATGTAATAAAAAACGATAAGAGGTTTCCAAGTGGACACTGGCTGATCTTATAAGAGGAGCATAAAAATATTGAACGACTTTCAAATCTATTTTAAAGAAACATTCCATCATTGATCACTCCTTACTAATCAAAAGCGAACATCTAGTAGTTAATTTTATTTGCTTTTCGGTCAAACGCTATAAAATATTCTGAGGTTATCATTTTGAGTTGATCATAGATTAAGCAAATTAAGTCAATGGCTTGATCAAGGCTATTTGTTGACTGAATGTTTTTCAAGTTTCTAAAATCCGTATAAAACTTAAGCTTCCAAGCAGCAACAGGGTTGAAGTTTATGAAATGCATTTCCGCTTTTGAGTTTAAATAAAATTGTGAAACAATATTCCAAACATTACAAAAAATCTATTTCAAATTGAATTTTTAAGTTCCTTAAGATCAAAAATATTGATTTTTTATCAGAACTCTTGATTGGATTTAATAATTTTAGAATCAGAAATACACCAATTTACATAATTGTAATTAGCAATAATTACATAATTGGAAATTACATCGGGTTTTTCAAAATTTTATGGCCACTATTTTATGATCCTGATTTTTAGGGTCAAATGAGATTTGACTCATCCCCTCATTCCAACGGGTAGAAATTACTTTGTTACCATTGGCCAATTACCCTTCTTTTATCCCTTTCCTTTTACCTTTTATTCGCGGACACATGTTCCTATTTCTCTCTTACCTGCAGCTGTGCTACCTAAAGACAGAAATTCCATGGCAAATAAGGATTTTACACTTTATTGTCTGGAATCCAGCAGGAAAGTTGTTATAAAACGTTAAGCTCAATGAGGTGATCTTCAGTTTACTGAAAACTTTTATCAGAAGCATATCAAGGAAGTTGAGTGCATATAAATTCTAATTTCACTCTAGTGTTCAAAGCAGTTTTTATCTGAATTTAATCAAAATGGCTGGTAAAAAAAATCAAAAGAAAAACAAGAAGCCAAACCCCAAGAAGACCTGCAAACTTCCCGACAACGAGTTCAAAAAAATTGTAGAAGAGGTGATGGAAGAGTTGCCGCAAAGGATTCAGAAAGCAAAGAACCCGTTGGAGTTTTCGTACAATCCGAGGATGGCAAGAGTATTTCCCGCAAAAAAACGCACTCCTGCAGAAGCAGAAAAAAGAAGAAAAAATACAGAAGCAGCCCGTGCAAGTCGCAACAAGATCAAGGTTCAAGAGTTTGAGCTCGCCGTTAAAAACGCACAGCTCGAACAGGAAGTGCAAAATACTTTGATGCAATTGGCTGAAAAGTTGCATAAATTAAATTTGCGACGAAGAAAGAAGGACCCCAATGCAAAGGAACTTACGGTTGCGGATCTTGAAAAGGATTCGGGTTTAAAGTTGGATCGAGGAGAAGTGCCAGGTGTCAAGATTGCGGACAAATGCGTCTGGCAACATTTGTTTAACTTCGCGAAGTTACCTCCAGGTGCGCAAGAATGGGAGGCGCTTAAGGAAACCGGAAATATGAAGGCCTTTCTGCTGCCTCCTGAGAAACCGGTTAAGAAGGACACGGGCACGAAAAAGAATTGGTTTAAGCAACTCGATGCGTACAAGGACTTTGATAAACTTTTGGAGGACCCCGATCTGCTCAAGCCCAGCATACGAGCAACAAGAGAGGAGCAACTAAAGAAGATCCAGGAGGATGTGGATGAGTGGGCCAGAAATTTGAAGTTGGACGGTGCAGAACCGCTTGACCTCACCAAACTATCACCGGTACAACTTATGGATGATCCGGTATTGAAAGATGCGCCATGCACTTCCAAACAAGCTTTTCTGAACGAAAAGCTTAGGATGGAGAATCTGGGTAGAAATGATAAAGTACCAAAACCCGGACCTTCAAGCGTGCGAGAGAATTTGACCCCCACTATTCAGGCAAGACCGGCAATGCGACACGAATCACAGGCCAATTTGAATCTCTTGGCAAATGTTGCTGCTGCCGTGAGTAGTTTAAACTCCTTGGAATCTAAGTCTACAACACCGGAACTTCCGAAGAACATTGCCCCAAAGAAACTCTTCGCAGCGAGGCACAAAATATCTGTCGAAAAATTGTCTTCTGACGAGAAATCTTCATCTGTTATGGAATCGCCGTCTTTGCAGAAGTCGTTATCTATTGAAAAATGTTCAAAAGCTAAGCAAGGGAAATCTACGAGAAACATTCCACCTACCGAAGAATCGCCATCAACGGGAAAAAAATCTTCCAGAAAATCATCATCCAAGAAGGAAGCGCCATCCACCAGTAAGAAGTGTGACAAGTGACTCATTTGGGACTAATTAAGTTAACAAAATTGTATTGGATTTAAGTAGAACTTTGATTTCTTGTTCAATAAATCTTTAATTTTAATTTTGTAAAAAAAACAATTTTTTTTGCAAATATTAGGCAATAGTTTTTGCAATGGATTATAAAAAATAATTGAAAATAAAAAATGATGAAAAGAAAACTATTTTTCCTTAATCCAGTCCTGCAGAAAACTCGAAAATCGTGTAAATTCAAACTATTGATCTTTAGCCTGAATCCACTCTATTTTATGTGAGATCCGATCAAGTTCCATGGCAAATACCCGAACGATCTAAATTCTAGAATGAACATTTTTCGCTGATAGGTGCTGAAATGTTTTCATATGTGGAAAACACAAACAAGTTGAATATTAAATGGTATTAACTAAAAATCATGAAAAAAAACAAATAAATTGATTAAATTTTGGAGCAATGACCTGTAATTAGCAACGATTGCAATACAAAAAATAATTTTGCAACGTTCGATGCAACTAGAGTAGTTCGAAAGCGAGCAAATGGAACTCATTGAAATGTTGTGAATTTTCAATTTACGTTTTTTTTTCGTGATTTTAAACTTTGTTAAATTTGCTAATGCAAGCATTTCCAGTAATAATGCTACTGTTGTTAATTATTGGGAATATTGTTAACTCGTTTAATGTTTTGTCAATTAAATTATTGGGGATTCAACGGACCTAAGTCTGCAATTGAATAAAAAAAAAAAACAAATGAATATGACCGTATACTGAAATCAAAAACACAAAATTTCGAAACAGAAAAACGTTTTAAATGTTCTAAATATATTTTCGCTTTTTATTGTTTTAGGTAACAGAAACATTGAACTGAAAAAAAAAAAAACAAAAACCTTTATTCGAATTTTAAAGAAAAAAAAACTTTTGTATTGTATTAAAAACAATTTTAATATATGAAAAAAATACAAAAAACACTTTAAACAAAATCTAATAGAAAAATATTGAAGAAAAATTAAAAAAAAAACCTTCCGAGCATGATCAACTTTTAAAAAAGAATACAAACAAACATTATTTGATAATTTTCGGGCTATAACGTCCGTCGTACACTTGAGCTAAGCTACGCGGCGATATTTTCTGTAAATGTGTGCCGTCAGCTGTATTTGAGCACTTACACATTTATGTCCACAAAATACTACACTTTTGCAAACACCGATTCTACACTGTATAACGCCGAAAGTATTTTTATGTAAGTGTCAGCGATGCCATCGAAGTCGTTCGCGTAGTTGAGGTCTGAATTACGCGTAAGTCATAGTGGAATACATATCTTTGCTTCTATCGAAACGGTTTCTATTCAAGTACCAAAACTTCTCATGGCAACAATTGAATAATACAATGAAATTGAATTAAAATGGTAACAATGAGGAATAGAAAAAGATTTTTTGAAAGGAAACATCAAATTTGGATCCCGAGAATGGGGGATCTCATCAGACTGACGCAATGATCTCCATCACTAACCTGACCTCTCCTCCCTCGTGCACATCCTTTGTGATCAGCTTAGTGACAAAGAATGACAGAAGTAGTATTTTTGGAAAAAGTGTCCTTTTGTTTCATTATCCAGATAGAGTACGTAACTGAAAAACAGAGATGACAAACGAAAAAAAAATCGTAACGTTATACATTTCGTTATGTAACGAAATTCAAATTTTATTTCGTTACGTTATTTCATTTTGTAACGGTAAAAAATTTTATTTCGTTATGTTACAACGTTATTACTTCGTTACACATTTTATTAAACTGCTAACTAAAAAAATTTCACTTTAATCTTTATATATAAAAAAAATGAATATTTGTCTGTAATAATTTCTGTTTGTTTCCAAAAATCTCAAAAACTACCAGTCCGATTGAGTTCAAACTTTTACATAAAGTAGATTTTGAAGAGAGGATGGTTTGTGTATACAGTATGATGATTTTGCATTACTCCTCCCCCCGCCCTATTCAGTTTCATCAAAAATAACTGTAAGAATTTAGAAACAATGTAAGAATTTATTTTTTAGTAGGCAACGATTTTATTTTGACATGTCGAGAAATTAAAATCAAAAACTAATTCTATCAATCTATATATATATTAGGGTGGGTCAATTTGTTCGGGACGAAAAAAGTGACAAAGGGTATAGCAAAAAAAGAATCTACGGGCATTTCTAAGACTTTTTGCCCAAAGAACCATGGGTCTAAAATCAATATCGAGCTGCCGGAAATTTCGTTGAAGTATGGAAGTCGGAAAATGCTAAAAAATTGTACATTCACATACAAATGAGATAAAAAAGTTATTAATTTTTTTATAAAAACTTGCCATAGGGGGTTTTTTGGTATGAGAAATCTATTTTTGATATTTATTTTTTCCTAAGGGGTCCGCCAGATGGCGCTACAATGGAGTTTTTCGGTTTTTCTTCTATTTTAAAGCGAAAAGTTATTTTTTTTTTAAATTTATTTTTATGCGATTAATATACAACAGAAAAAAGGAAAATTTAATTATTTTTAATAATTTTATATTTAACAAACATAAATATTGATTTTTTTTCAATTTTTGATACAAAATGGCACCGTGGCACTATATTTACTTGAAAGTATGTTTTTCAAACTTGCGGTGTCAGAAACTCAATCAATTTTCTTCGGATTTAGTTGAAATTTTAATTGTATTTTCTCAGATACATTGTCTATGGAAGTACACAGTTTTAATTTTTTTTTTTTTTTTGAAAATTCATAAATTGGCATCAATTTTAATTTTTTTTCGTGTTTTTGGCCAAAAATCAACCTTAAATTGATTATCACAAATGTAATTTTTTATCAATCTTAACCTTTAATTGATGAGGTTGGTCCAGTGGACCCACATTGACTTTTTCTCTCGTTGCTATCTCTCATGTTTTCAGCACAGTGACTCTGAAATCTCCAGTACCTTCATACAGTATGGTGTAGACATGGGTAACGCAGTAAAATTTCGTGCGCTGATACAGTAGCGCAAGCGCAGTACACTGTATCAGCGCAGTGCGTTAACGCAATTGTGCCATATGGCGCACCGGTTGGAACCATCGTCATTATCGCTGCGCTTTTTTGCCACGCTGTCAATTCGCTGTGTGAAATAGTCAATTTTTCGATCAAGAGGAGGAACAAACAAAATAACTCAATACTGCGCTGTGTATCATATGTATTTACAATAGACATGGGATACAGTGCTGAGTTGAGTTACTGCGCTAACAAGACCCATGAAAAGAGAATATGTACATAACAAGAAATTGTATTTTTGGGCTTGTCTATAAGTCAATGTGCGAGAAAGCAAGACAAGGCGATATTTCCCCTCTATCGTATTGAATACATATGTAAAAATTTCCCCAACAGTTAGCTCGTTTGACTCGTTTGCGTTATGTGCGCAATTGCGCTACTAAAATTTTTATTCGCGTATCAGCGCACATAGCGCAGTATACTGTATCAACGCAATGGCGCAACACAGCGCTGCGTTACCCATGTCTAGTATGGTGTTGCATTCCGAATTAAAAGCACGAATTTGGTATGTGATTAGAACGTAGTGCGTTTGGATCATGTGGGTCCATTGAACCCCACCTCATCATTTACGCATATGATTTTCACCTCATAAATTAAGGGTTAAGAGTCCTGTGTACTTCCATAGACAATCTATCTGAGAAAATACAATTAAAATTTCAACTAAATCCGATGAAAATTGATTGAGTTTCTGACACCGCAAGTTTGAAAAACATACTTTCAAGTAATATAGTGCCACGGCGCTATTTTGTATCAAAAATTGAAAAAAAAATCAATATTTATGTTTGTTAAATATAAAATTATTAAAAATAATTAAATTTTCCTTTTTTCTATTGTATATTAATCGCATAAAAATAAATTTAAAAAAAAATAACTTTTCGCTTTAAAATAGAAGAAAAACCGAAAAACTCCATTGTAGCGCCATCTGGCGGACCCCTTAGGAAAAAATAAATATCAAAAATAGATGTCTCATACCAAAAAACCCCCTATGGCAAGTTTTTATAAAAAAATTAATAACTTTTTTATCTCATTTGTATGTGAATGTACAATTTTTTAGCATTTTCCGACTTCCAAACTTCAACGAAATTTCCGGCAGCTCGATATTGATTTTAGACCCATGGTTCTTTGGGCAAAAAGTCTTAGAAATGCCCGTAGATTCTTTTCTTGCTATACCCTTTCCCCCCGAAAAATTTGACCCACCCTAATATATATAAATGAATGTTTGTCTTTTTGTGTGGGTTTTGGGATGGTATTGATGGGTCTTCGGGTGGGTTTTGGGATGGTGTTGATGAGTTTTCGGGTGGGTTTTGGGATATTGTTGAGGGGTCTTCGGGTGGGTTTTGGGATATTGTTGATGAGTTTTCGGGTGGGTTTTGGGATGGGGTTGAGGGGTCTTCGGGTGGGTTTTGGGATATTGTTGAGGGGTCTTCGGGTGGGTTGTGGGATGGTGTTGAAGTGAGATCAATTGAATTGAAATGAGATCAAATGAGATCAAATGAGATGAAAGGATATGATATGAGACGAAATGATATGAAATGAGATCAAATGAGATGAAATGACATCAAATGAGAATAAATGAGATGAAATGAGATGAAATGAGATCAATTGAATTGAAATGAGATCAAATGAGATGAAATGAGTTCAAATGAGATGAAATGAGATCAAATGAGATCAAATGAGATCAAATGAGATGAAATGAGATTAAATGAGATGAAAGGAGATGAAAGGAGATGAAATGAGATCAAATGAGATGAAATGAGATGAAATGAGATTAAATGAGATCAATTGAGATAAAATGAGATGAAAGGAGATGAAATGAGATCAAATGAGATCAAATGAGATGAAATGAGATCAAATGAGATCAAATGAGATCAAATGAGATCAAATGAGATCAAATGAGATCAAATGAGATCAAATGAGATCAAATGAGATCAAATGAGATCAAATGAGATCAAATGAGATGAAAAGAGATCAATTGAATTGAAATGAGATCAAATGAGATGAAAGGAGATGAAATGAGATCAAATGAGATCAAATGAGATCAAATGAGATGAAATGAGATGAAAGGAGATGAAATGAGATCAAATGAGATCAAATGAGATGAAATGAGATGAAATGAGATCAATTGAATTGAAATGAGATCAAATGAGATGAAATTAGATCAAATGAGATGAAATGAGATGAAATGAGATCAAATGAGATGAAATGACATCAAATGAGAATAAATGAGATGAAATGAGATGAAATGATACCCACTGATATACCATTCCAATTCAAACGGTTGCACTTTCCAGTACGACTGGCATTTGCAATGACAATCAATGGGCGCGTTTATACCGGTGCTAAAGTGGCAGTTTTTGCAATGTAGCGCCGGTCTAAACGCATTCTACTTTAGCAATGCCTGCCAGTTGAGCAGTAGGTTTTTGGCGCTGTTAATTTTTAGCGCTGCTATTTTCCGCCCCGAGCGGTTCGGGGCGGAGCCCCTAGTAATATTATATTTATCTCAAAGTAATTGAATTCAGTTTCGAAATTTTTTTTGTCAATATCAAAGATTTTGAATTTCAGGCTATTTTGACGTTGCTGATTCTGAGTCGGACTTTCCTTTCGCCAGATTCACTCTACTTACCTCTGGAGCCCAATGAACGCAACGCGAACGCAACTCCAACGCAACTCCAACGCAACTCCAACGCTGTGAACTGTCACGCAGCGCAACATTTCAGCTGCAGAGCCCAATGGCATCTCGTAAAGTATTAAAAGTGACATAATATAAAGTGGTATAAAGCTGGCAAAATTACAAAAATGGATAATTTTGAAGCGATAATTTGCTTTATTGATCTTTATCTTTGTCATTTGTCTGTTATTGCACTAAGGCTATCAATTTTTCCTCGAACGACATTTCCCCAACCTCACTTTATGAACTTTCAACGCAGAATTTCTGCGGCAAAGTTAGAAGTTTGCAAACTTTTGCGTTGTAGTTGCGTTCACTGCGTTCACTGTGCTCACTTCAAATGATTTCTATGGCACAAACTTGTAAGTGACAGTTTGTGCGTTCGCGTTGCGTTCATTGGGCTCCAGGCATTATGGAGATACCAAACAGAAAATGTTTTCAATACCAAAAAAGTTGCTTGAAAGATTTCCTGTTTCGTATCTTCATAAATAGAGTAAATCTGGTCAAAACAAAGTCCGATTTAGAATCAAAATATGATTAAAAATACTACCCCAATATTTTTAATTATATTTTATGCAAGTGGTAGGTCTATACTTGATGAACTTTTGTGGGATATTTAAAAAAAATAATAAAGCCAAAAAAAAAAAAAATAACGAAAAAACGAAATATTTTTTTTTGGTTTTCGTTACGTTTTACGTTATTGTAACGGAATTAAATTTCTATAACATTATAACGCAATTTTGAGGAAAAAAGCGGAAAATCGTTATTTCGTTACTAGTTTTTTACTGTTTGTGAGGTTTTCTGAACTTCAATTTGTAATCCAGGCTTGCAAATGAAAAGCGAGAGCCACATGACTATCATTATTGCTTTAAGACCGACATTTAGAAAATTTCTGGTCGAATGTTGGAATTAAACCTATTTTTTCTATTCCTTTCTAATACTGAATACTCCTCATCACACTGCAACGAAGACTTGGAGCGACAGTACATAGCCTTATCGTCCATTGTGTCCTGTTACAGAGCTTGGAGGAGTATTCAGGCGGCGGGAGGCAAAGACCAAACTGGTCCGTGTTTAGGTCCATGAGCAGAAAAGTTCCAAATTCAAATTCAAGCCGAATTATTTTGCCCTGAGTGGGATTTGAACCACCGCTCTTTGGATCACAAGGCAAGCACTTAGCTGACTGAACCATCCACGGAAGGATTACTGGCATTTCATTTTGATCATG
Source organism: Chrysopilus asiliformis (assembly GCA_964034945.1). Taxonomy (NCBI): domain Eukaryota; kingdom Metazoa; phylum Arthropoda; class Insecta; order Diptera; family Rhagionidae; genus Chrysopilus; species Chrysopilus asiliformis. The sequence continues at coordinate 48,028,175 of OZ035960.1, forward strand.
ACTTCATGTATGTAATGGTATTGTAACTACAATACCATTACTCATTTGATAAGAGGCTGTCCATAAAATACGTCAAACTGTTAGGGTGGGTTTGGGAGGGCGGTCTTAAATAAAAAATAATGTGACACAGTTTGGCGAACTTCAAATCTGGCATGTTAGAAAATCTTTTTTTTTTGTCCACTCGATCTCTTTGATAAAATTCAAAATTCTTTTTTAATCAAAGGTATGGCCACCCATTATAATAACCTTACCCCACGGTCAGTTCATCTTTTATAATTTTTCTGATCTTCGAATTAATCCATCCGAAAGTGAAAAAAAAACTCTCGTCATATAAAACTCAACCCGTGGGATTTCCACAACAAAAAAAAAATCAGAATAAATTATTCGGCTAAAATCACTCCACACAAACAACTTTTTACATATTTTTCGCATTCGGTTGGGCTAGTAAAGCTCGAGATCGATTGGCATAAAAAGGGCAAAAATATTATTTTATTGACCATCGAGCATAATGTTTGGGTCAACCCTAGCATCACAAAAAATAAATAATATGGGAAAAGAGACAAAGTTCTGCGGTCAATTGAATGCGCAACCCAGATGTTCCCATAAATATTTGACCCAGAGCATAGTTATCTACCCTCCTCACACAATGCGAAAACTCCATCCATGAAGTCATGATCAAAATGAAATGCCAGTAATCCTTCCGTCCCCACTCATTGGGTCATTTGCATTTATTATTGATAAACATAGGGAAATCAACATTTTCTTCAAATTGAACTTAGCACAATACCGCGTAGTTTTTGTTGGTTCGATTACAAATAAACTTTTATATGGCCTCGGGGGTGCTTGTAAGCCTACTTACCCTTGATACCCTCGGATTAGACGCGGCTTAGCAAGAATTTGTTACGGTAATCGTTGAATGTCGTTTGTCTTTTACGCACACAACATAATATGTTGGCCACTGACCAGCATAGCCACTAAAACTGATGTACGGATGGAAGTAGCAAAATTTAGGATGTTTATTGTGCGGGGATAGTTCCAAATGCTGCAATACTAATAGATACGAACTGTTTCACTGGGTTAATCTTTTAATGCTTTTAAGTGTTTTGTTTTTGGTACGTCATCGACTACAATTTCAGATAATGGACAACAAAAATAGGCAATAGTTCGACATCGTTCCTTTTGATGTTTGCAATTTGTTTCTTTACTTCAGTTCCAAAAACTTACCTTGATACGTATACGATTATGTCATTGTCCTGTTTTATTTTTATTTCGAGACAAGTGATTTTTTTGATCAAAACATGTTGACATATTCTGTATTTTTATAGTTTTTTTGTATTTTAAGATATACGTGTATGTTTCCAATATTTCTACATTTAAATATTAAAATAGAACCGACTTTAAAAAAAAATCGGGAAAAATGACATAAAAAATAACGAAAATAAAGCGCAAAAAAATAAAAAATAATTTTTAAAATTTATAATTTAGGATATAATACTGTGAAATTTAAGTACCCCTGGAGCAAGTAACCTAAAATTTTCACATAACTTTGTCACCCACTGTGGCGAGGGTTTGTAAAATTCAATTTTTCTGACTCTCAAAAAAATTTTTTTTCCTTTTTAGTGCATTTTTTTTTTAAATAAAAGCTTTTTTTTTTAAAAAAAATGGGTTTTTGTCATTTCGAATTTGATTAGTATGACTAAAAATCTAAAATAAACCGGATAATCACATTACCCTAACCCTTCCGTTATCATTAATGCCTGATCAGATTCAGTGACCCCAGAAACTCCCAGATGAGATTTTTCTGGAAAATTTGAGGAAAATGATAATCACGTTATCCTTACAGGACATTCCCTTATCCTCACAAGGACGAAATTGTAAAAATATTGTATTGTCATAGAACTTACGTATGTGTGCCAAACTTCAAGTGAATCGGATGAGTGGAGGTAGATCAAAATTAGATTGCAAGATTTGACCCCGACAGACAAAAGCTTTTAAAAAGCAAGAATAAGTAGGAACTGGGTTTTTGGGGCCGCTGGTGAAGAATATGATATTGAAATTTCAAAATTCGAAATGGAATGTCCGGCAACGAGACTATCATTTCTATCATTTATCAATTTCTATTTTTTTTTTTGAGATTATCATTCCAGCTAAAGAAAACTGTTGGAGTGTTTGGAATTCCGATCGTGATCAACGCTTTCAAAAAAATAGAAAAAAAGTATATTCGCGTTATCCTTACAGCATCTTTGCATTTGGGGAAACGAATCTGATGTTGGAATTTAAAAATTCGAAACGAAAGATCCTGTAAGGATAATTCGAATATGCTCTTTATCATTTTTGCTCGAAAATCTATCATTTGGCGGTTTGTGGAATTGCAAATCTTGAATCTGAGAAAAGATCCTCCAAGGATAGCTTGACTATTCCGTTCTTAACCTCTGGAGCCCAATGAACGCAACGCTGTGAACTGTCACGCAGCGCAACATTTCAGCGGCAGAGCCCAATGGCAACTCGTGAAGTAGTACAAGTGACATAATATAAAGTGGTATAAAGTTGACAAAATTACAAAAATGGATAATTTTGAAGCAATAATTTGCTTTGTTGGCTTTTATCTTTGTTATTTGTATGTTATTGCACTAAGGCTATCAATTTTTCCTCAAACGACATTTCCCAACCTCACTTTATGAACTTTCAACGCAGAATTTCTGCGGCAAAGTTAGAAGTTTGCAAACTTTTGCGTTGTAGTTGCGTTCACTGCGTTCACTGTGCTCACTTCAAATGGTTTCTATGGAACAAACTTGTAAGTGACAGTTTCTGCGTTCGCGTTGCGTTCATTGGGCTCCAGGCATAAAGAACCTTCAGTTCCGAATTCACTTCCGAATGATGTTGGAGTTTCATCAGATGCGTGATCGGGGCCCCAAATTCCCCCTAATAATAATTTCTCCGAGAAAAATGAGGAAAAGGATATTCACGGTATCCTTACAGGACCTTCCGTTTCAAATTTTGGAATATCAACATCAGACTCGGAGTGGTCAGAAAACCACCAAATGCCAATTTCCCCGAGAAAAATAGGACAAAGGATATTTGCATTATCCTTACAGGACCTTATTTAATTTTTCCGAAGATGGAACCTAGCGCATTCGCATTTCGTCTTCTTTTGGATGCGTCTGGAGTGTTCCGATTTAGTCTGGAGTGTTCCGATTTAGTCTGGAGTGTTCCGATTTAGTCGTTCGCGATCATAGAACGATTTAGTGCGTTCACAACGGCAGCACTTTGTTTTATATAAAATGTCTGAGCATGGTGACAGCTGTTTCTTTGATCTTCTCATTTTTGATTCAAGGGCTGCGTTTTTGTGTAGTATTCTTTAGCAATTGTTCGATTTTTCTAATTTGTAATTATGCTTGACAATGTGTATACCAGACACAAAGTTGTTATCAGAAAAATCTATGGTCCGAATGCAGAAGTAGGAAAACAAATCCAAATGTTTTTTTTTCAGGAAAAACTGTTATCGTTAGCACAAAAAAAAAATGTCCCGATTTCTTTTCGTCACAATCTGGCAACCCTAGACTACGATCAAGCTTCTGATCGTCATCTAGGGTTGCCAGATTGTGACGATAAAACGAAAGGTCGCCAAATACGACGAATAAATAGGAAGCTTCATCAAATAAGTCGAATAAATAGGAAGCGTATTACAGTTATTTGAAACTGCAACGACTAGCGGACGAAACTGATGAGCTCTTCTGCCTTCAGAAATTCAACATCGCACTCGCAATGTCGTTTGGAGAGACGTACTAACCCGGCCTTTACACGAGACTGTAAAGTCTGTCAGTAGCACCGACTCCAAATGTCGAAATACTGACAATGAATTAGAAGACATTTAGCGAACTGGCAGTCAGTTCATTTTCAAAATGACTTCGTTTGCAACGCTCGTATTCCAGAGGCATGGATTTTGCTCGTATGCTTCTATTATTTTAATTATCTCGTTCCTAGTTAGTCTTCTTTCGCTAGTCTGAGAGTTCTAAAAGTTAAAAAATGAATTAAAAAAAGTGGATTCATAATAATTTAATAGATTTAGCTCAAATTCTTCATTTTCCGCCATCTTAAAAGTATAAATTGTCAAATTACTGGGATGTCTGTACTGACTACAAAAAAGTCCCGTCAGTACAGACTTGTCAGTGCCAGTAAGCATTTACATGAGACTGTGTCAGCGACTGTGTCAGTTCTACTGTCGCGTTTAAAGGCCGTGTAAGGAACCTCGCACCTAGTACCGTTGAACCACCTACGAAGCTTGACGTTATGATGAGGCCATTACGATAAAGCCTTTTTGCGTGATGTTAAAACAAACAATTAGATATGCATATAGACAGTATTTTAAAAATGTTAATTTTCACTTAAGTACAATAAAACACATCACAACTTACAATAAAACGTGCCAAAAACCCGAAATCTGAAGAATTGCCATACTTACAAATAAGCAAAATATAGAAACAGTTACTATATGCATATAGTGTAAATACCTATACTTTATTACAACTGCAACCATATTTGTAGTTTATACAAAGCCATCTAATATTTTTTACAGAAAATATCAGCTCCTCATATCTATAAATTATAATTGAATGCACTTAAAATTTTTAACCCTATTTTTGCCCTCAATTTTTCCACCACTTATTTATTATATGGCTCATAACGACGACGGTAGCGTTCTTTGTATATTTGACATATTGCAGTTGGTTCATACAATTGAGATAATCTGCCTCAACAATTTGTTCCTTCCTTATTTCTGTCAATGTCTACAAGTGTAGCGAAAGGCATCAACATAAACATAACACATAAGAAAAATAACTTCATAAGGCAACCATTCCCCAGATCTCCAGTCTTAAAATTGTACCATACCGCGTTTTAGTCTCCAATTCCCCCAAATTCCCATAAGACACTCAAAGCATATTTTTAAGACCATCATAAAGCGAGGATAAAGGACTCAAATCTCATATTTGAGACTCAATTGCTATAAAAGCGAAGTTGTAGAGTGTTTTTCCCAGCGATGGGTGAATTGTGGTGGGTTAAATTCACCTCCTCTGCTCAGCGTATAGTAAGTGGATAAGTTTAAGAATTCGAAATTGACTCGATACATTCTCACCCTTAGAAAAAAGGATAAGCACATACCCGTATATAACGTTTTCGTTTTTCCCATCTTATTTCATTCAACGTGTCGTTTGTATATTTCGCTTGAAAAAGATGATATCTTTATGTTTAGTCTTTTTGTAAAACTTCATATCTTCTTTCGGAGGAATATAGCAAACGGGGTGGTTAAGTTGCTGCTGTGTAAAGAATATCATCTTCTAAGTCACCGTTTAAGGATCCAGTTTATCCTTTCACTGTGACATAAAGAAAGTTATCAAGACGATTTTAAACGGATAAATTGAATGACCGACTATGAAAGAATTCGGTTTTTTTTTATTCATTTCATCAATTTTTGAAAATATTAATATTAGAGCGTTTCCTTTGAAAAACCAACAATTTTAATAGCTTCAATTGATTGTTATCAAAGCTGGTAAACATCTTCAAAAGAATCCAATTAAATTTCTATCATTTTGAAAGCTGATTCTTCTTTTGGATGTTTTTCTTTTGTTGCCTCAAAGGTTTTAATTGAATTTTACAATTGGTTTGTTCTCTTTTTCTATCGAATGCAACGCGATTTGGTCAAATTTTGGTCAAATTTGCTCAACGAAACAAGTTGAGCAAAAAGAATTGCAAAAGGCAAATTTAATAAAGATTTCATAAAAACGAATGATTTTAATTTGAATTTCGAAACAAAAGTTTTTATCACTTTGAAAGTATTTTAAAGATATGAGGATGTAAACATTTTAAAATGCGGTTTAAAGCGAACCTAAATTCGCTTTCGTTTTGCACCGAAAGTATTCCTCGAACTCATCGGAGCCATTACAACATGATTTTTACAAATTAAGATTCTTAATTAATGAAGCCTTAATGAGTGCGTTTACATTGGGATTCACTTTGAGACGGCACGTCTTTCGTCATTTTTTTGCCGTGTGCACACGGTTCGCTTCATCTGGATTCACTAAACCAGTTTCATCAATAAAACTAAAGACACAGGTTTCAACGACCAGACTCAAAAACCGGTTTGCGACCGATAATTTTAAGTGAATCTAAACTTCGTTCGCTGTTTTTGATTTCCCTCCCCACTGCGTCCCTCACCTACACTTGGCCGGAGCGAAAGACTGCGTCCCTCACCTTCACTTGGCCGCCTCAAAATGAATCCCAATGTAAACACAGTCAAAGAAATTTCTAAGAAGTTAATACAATCCTACGAAAAAAAACCACCGTAAAAATACTTGGACGAAGAGTTGATTTTAATAAAAAAAAATATATTGAAAAATTTATAAAAGTAATTTATTTCACTATTCGTTAAATTCATGATTTTTCTTAAATCCAATACAATTTTGTTAACTTAATTAGTCCCAAATGAGTCACTTGTCACACTTCTTACTGGTGGATGTCGCTTCCTTCTTGGATGATGATTTTTCGGAAGAAGATTTTTTTCCCGTTGATGGCGATTCTACGGTAGATGGAATGTTTTTCGTAGATTTCCCTTTCGTAGCTGTTGAACGTTTATCGATAGATGGCGACTTCTCTAAAGATGAAGATTTCTTAGTTGTTGAACATTTCTCGTCAGAATACGAATTTTTGGTGGATTGTGCCTCATCTATTTTATGCCTGGCTGCGAAGAGTTTCTTTGGGGCAATGTTCTTCGGAAGTTCCGGTGTTGTAGACGTCGATTCCAAGGAGTTTAAACAACTCGCGGCAACAGCGACATTTGCCAAGAGATTCAAATTGGCCTGTGATTCATGTCGCATTGCCGGTCTTGCCTGAATAGTGGGGGTCAAATTCTCTCGCACGCTTGAAGGTCCGGGTTTTGGTACTTTATCATTTCTACCCAGATTCTCCATCCTAAGCTTTTCGTTCAGAAAAGCTTGTTTGGAAGTGCATGGCGCATCTTTCAATACCGGATCATCCATAAGTTGTACCGGTGATAGTTTGGTGAGGTCAAGCGGTTCTGCACCGTCCAACTTCAAATTTCTGGCCCACTCATCCACATCCTCCTGGATCTTCTTTAGTTGCTCCTCTCTTGTTGCTCGTATGCTGGGCTTGAGCAGATCGGGGTCCTCCAAAAGTTTATCAAAGTCCTTGTACGCATCGAGTTGCTTAAACCAATTCTTTTTCGTGCCCGTGTCCTTCTTAACCGGTTTCTCAGGAGGCAGCAGAAAGGCCTTCATATTTCCGGTTTCCTTAAGCGCCTCCCATTCTTGCGCACCTGGAGGTAACTTCGCGAAGTTAAACAAATGTTGCCAGACGCATTTGTCCGCAATCTTGACACCTGGCACTTCTCCTCGATCCAACTTTAAACCCGAATCCTTTTCAAGATCCGCAACCGTAAGTTCCTTTGCATTGGGGTCCTTCTTTCTTCGTCGCAAATTTAATTTATGCAACTTTTCAGCCAATTGCATCAAAGTATTTTGCACTTCCTGTTCGAGCTGTGCGTTTTTAACGGCGAGCTCAAACTCTTGAACCTTGATCTTGTTGCGACTTGCACGGGCTGCTTCTGTATTTTTTCTTCTTTTTTCTGCTTCTGCAGGAGTGCGTTTTTTTGCGGGAAATACTCTTGCCATCCTCGGATTGTACGAAAACTCCAACGGGTTCTTTGCTTTCTGAATCCTTTGCGGCAACTCTTCCATCACCTCTTCTACAATTTTTTTGAACTCGTTGTCGGGAAGTTTGCAGGTCTTCTTGGGGTTTGGCTTCTTGTTTTTCTTTTGATTTTTTTTACCAGCCATTTTGATTAAATTCAGATAAAAACTGCTTTGAACACTAGAGTGAAATTAGAATTTATATGCACTCAACTTCCTTGATATGCTTCTGATAAAAGTTTTCAGTAAACTGAAGATCACCTCATTGAGCTTAACGTTTTATAACAACTTTCCTGCTGGATTCCAGACAATAAAGTGTAAAATCCTTATTTGCCATGGAATTTCTGTCTTTAGGTAGCACAGCTGCAGGTAAGAGAGAAATAGGAACATGTGTCCGCGAATAAAAGGTAAAAGGAAAGGGATAAAAGAAGGGTAATTGGCCAATGGCAACAAAGTAATTTCTACCTGTTAGAATGAGGGGATGAGTCAAATCTCATTTGACCCTAAAAATCAGGATCATAAATTAGTGGCCATAAAATTTTGAAAAACCCGATGTAATTTCCAATTATGTAATTATTGTCAATTACAATTATGTGAATTAGTATATTCCTAGGGTGACCATATTTTTCTGTGTGAATCCGGAACAGATAACATGTTGAAGGGGGTAGTGAAGAAAAAGAAATCCTTAATGCTTCGATTTGAATGGTAAAGTACTCAACAAAACTAAGCGACGTCTGCGGCTAAAACTGTATCTTATGCCCCCACTCTTTCAAAAAATGAACTTTTTTCTTTGAAATAGAGCATAAATCGCTCCGCAGGCCACATTTTAAGAGAAAAATATCTCTTTATTGAAAAATTAAATTCTCCGCAGCGGGGAACAAAGCTGCGCGGTCTTGGAAAATATTTTTTTTAAGTTTTTCGCTGTAGAGAGGCTACGTTATAAAACGTTTAAAATACTTCTTTGTTGATATCAGCCGGTTGTTTCTGCCTTACATCGTTGGTGAGGAGAAAATGCCGTCGTCGCCTAAACAAACCTAGTTGGTGGACAAAACCCTGGAACCGAAACCAAAGACACATTTTCTCTTTTATCGTGTTTGTTTTCCGTTGAAATAAGATTAGAAAAGCGAAAAATCTGATTCAAAGTTTCAATTTCTGGTTCTAACAAAGTAGCGCCGCAAAAGTTTCAACCAGATGAAATTTTTTCTGGCAGCGGCTACTTTTCAATTTTAGTGTTCACACGTAGTTCTTTTTAGGTTGCGCAGCATTTAAAAATATTACGCCTGTTTTAAAAGTTTCGCAGTTTGGGTTGCAAAAAGCTTCATACGTTGCAGCATGCAAGTAGCGGATTTAAAGTAATACTAATCTGTGGGACTCTGGTAATACTATTCATCTGTCATCGAGGGAAGCAGCCAGCTGGGAGAGAGGGCACTTGTTGTATCAGTAAAAATACAGAATGGCTGTACAGTTTAGTAGAGAAGAACAGCGCCGGCTCTATGGTTCTATGCGCCCTATGCAAGTTTTTTTTTGCGCCCTTTTTGTTTGAATTTAAAAAAAAGTGTACATATGGGAGATAAGTAAATAAATTTAAAGGCACAAAACGTTTTATGTAAAATAATTCGTACAAATAAAATAATTACAAGTTCAAAGAATTATAATAGTTCAACATAAAGTATAAAAAAAGTTAACAATTTTATTTATTCAAGTTTCTAAAATTTTACTTTTCTTGCTTTTAAGTTTGCGAATTCTTCAATTATTTCATTAGTGTCGATTTTTTCACAAATATCTCTTTCAATTGCTATCATCGATAGCCCTACCAATCGCTCCTGCGAAATACTTGATGTCAGATAATTTTTAATAATTTTTAATTTCGAAAATGATCTCTTACCACTTGCAACTGAAACTGGAAGACTCAAAAATATTCGTAAAGCAACAGTTACGTTCACGAATATATTTTCTAGCAAATTCGAATAAAATATAGATCACAAAAAATATTTGAATTTGTATTTAGTTTTCAAATATTTTTTTTATAAATTAAACACAGAAATTTTTTTTGAAAAATTTTTGTTTACACAAATATAAAATATCAGTTGTGGTCAACACAAAACCTTCTTCTACAAAATCTACGACCCTTCGCAATTTACGCTAGAGCCCTGTCGCGTTGTCGACGACCTCCCAATAAATTCTTGGTTTATTCCAAAATATCAAAAACGTACAAAATTTGAGATAACTTGAGAATTGTAAAAGATATCAATTTACGGTAAATGGCAAAAATGTAGAAAATGTTAACATCTTTAATTCTTCTTTTAACTGATTTGTCGAAAAACCGTTAGTTTCCAAATTATTCGCAAACATATGATTTCTTACATATTAATGAAAATATCTCAATAACGGTAAAAGATAACGGATAACGGTCAGAAACAAAATTGTGCAGAATGCCATTCTCATTAATTCACTTCATACATTCAGTCAGCAAAAACCCGTTAGTTTTCGAGATAATCGCAAAAAACTGTTTTTTTTGGAAATAACGGTTTATCTCGATAACAGGTGGATATATCGAGTTATAGCTAAAGACAAAAGTGTGGGAAATTTTATTTTCTCCAAGTTTTGTCATACTTAAGGCCACTGAAAAACGCGTAGTTTGGGAGTAAATCGAGAAAAACGAAATTGCGATTTTTGAAAAACCGCCATTTTGGATACTTCCGGTTAACGGATTTCCACCAAAAGTTGATAGGATCGTCCCATTTCAGGACCCAACATGCCTATAAAATTTCATGACGCTAGCTCTATTAGTTTTTGAGAAATCTTCTACACAGACTGACAGACAGACAGACTGACAGACAGAAAGAAATTTTTTTAATATGACTCCAATCGACTCAGGAGTGATCGGGAAATGTTTTTTAGGCAAAATTAAGAGGTCGAAATTTTTCATGAATACAATACTTTATTATACTCCGTAGAAGAAAGTAAAAATGGAAAATATATAATTATTTAAATCGAAAGAGGAAAGGCGCCCTTTAGATCGGCGCCCCCATGCCTTGCATGGTCTGCATATTAGGTTGAGCCGGGCCTGGAGAAGAATAAATAAACTTATGTAAATATCAATCGTGCGTTTTATTAGATCACTACATAATCAAACACCAAATGACAAAAAAAACATCAAATAAAAAAATGTTAAAAGAAATGTTCAAAAAAGCTTTTTTTTAGAAAACATGCACTAAAAAGGAAAAAATACTTTTTTGGGTGCTTTATATCAGAAATAAAAGCAATATAAAGCATAAAATACACAGCATGGCACCCAACAAATTATTTTTTCATGTTTAGTGCATTTTTTCTAAATAAAAGCTTTTTTAATTTTTTTTTTAATTGTTAAAAGGAGTTCTTTTTAAGACTATGTATTATTTTTCGCACGATTTCCCGAATACCCTGAAGGTGTGTGTCCTTTCAAATGTTCTTTTTTACATTGTTTACCACAGATTTCCTTATTTTTTTAAAATTTAACAAAAAAAGTCACATCTATTTTTAAATGGTAATAAGAGACAATCGAAAGAAATAGTGATTGACTTAAATTTGGTGTAGAAATTCGAGAACATTAAATGATGGCGTAACAAGTTTTGTGGCATAAACAACAATATTCACTGGGACTTTGAACTCGATCGAAAACGTCTCGAACAACTATTTCGACAAAGTCATCAGAATTTTCCGAATCTCTTCATCATACCCTGTCGCTGTCGTCACGTAATCTTTGTCTTGAGAGTTTCCCCCCGGCCATTTTTCGCCACTATTTTTTTTTACACAGAGAACAGACCTAGACAATATTCAATCGAACTACGAGATCCTTAAGGCTCTACCATTGCTGGATTCACACATAAATGTTGTATACTCTATGTACGCGCCACCGTAAATTGATTCACTTTGAAAATCGATTTCCTGGTCGGCCTCATGAACATTTTTCTGCATATCGTTGCAGATTTTTTTTTTCTTTTTCAAAAGCAGATTCAGATTCATGGCATAGACCGACGTAGACGAAGAGCAAAATTTTTATTTTTTTGATGACAAGGTTTTTGTCTGCTTTGGCTACGTTTGAAATTTCCGAATTCGATCATCGAACGAGAACTTTGAAGCGCCCCGGCTATTAATATCGATTTGTCCAACTTGTAAAATTCCATCACTGCCTTCCGCCCGCTCTAGCAGATCAATGAGAATCGTCCTAGATCTCTGTATTTTTGAGGTTTTTGTACGAGCGATGGTGGCTGGTAGAGCGCAAGGTGGTAAATCGCCCTGGTCTGGTAGATAGCGGGTGTTTTCTTCGAGCCCACACAGAAATCCCCACATTATGATGAAGATGATGGGGATGCGATTGGTTAGGTGGAGCAAGGACACCATACCATCACGATAAAATCCAAAGTCAGCGAGTCCCAATAGGAGGACCATTCGCAAAATCTAGGATATTTCATTCCTGGCCAAATGTCAGACGACAAGGGACTGATGCGTGGTTTCGCTTTGGTTTCCGTTGTGTGGCTAGCGACATGAATGAGGAATTGGAACAGTAAAACTGCTTGGGTCGGTAGATTTTCTGATAAAGTTCAAGGTCCCCCTAGAAAATGATACAAAATGAAAGGAAAATCGAAAAATGATACCACAAAATTATCGCAAGCAACCGAAAATTCCCCAGCAAAACAAACGAAAACTTCAATCAGGGACACCGAAAAATTTTCTCAGAAGGAAAAACTATTCCTCTGAGTGTTCAATTTTGTTCTAAAGTTAAATTTTTTTATGTCAGACAAAACAAGTTTTTTTTTTGAAAATTATTTTACAGTATAGGGGGTCGCTTATCCTATTAGAGAAAAATGTCGCAAATGAAGTGTCAAAAAGGTAAAGGGTGATGATGTGCAACAATCATTTAGCACGTGTCGTCAATTTGGAAGCAAGAAAAAAAAAACTTTTTCCATGGTAGGAAAAATAAATGAACAAGAATTTAAAAAGAAAATCTATGGCAGTCCGTATCCGTTTCCACTACATTTCATTCCTGTATCCGTTTTCGTGTGCGTGGAAAATCTCTTGGAGCAGAAAACTGGAAAACTTACACAAGTTATGCGCCATTCAAAGAAACTAAGCCAATTTGATGGATTGTTTGAGCTTTTCTATTTCTTGTTACCAAGATTTCTCGTTGTTTTCATTTTTTACCTTTCTTTGGCCATTATTTTTCATTTGCGATCTGAGTTTTACAATTTGTGAACATGTTATTCCGCCACTATGTTGCAACGAGCTTTATTCCATCAACAAATTGTTCATTAATAAATAAAATTGTGTGGGTTGTTTGTTTTTATCACATGTCGGTGAATTTTATTTAACTTGGATTATATTAAATGAGATTTAGAGCGGATGATCTTTTTTGCCTAGAAAATATGTTCTCTCGAAATCGTGAAAAAGGGTCGAAGTGACGGAAATTAGTGTGACGTATTTTATAGACAGACCCAGAAAAAAATGTGTTGATAAAAAATTTCCAAGAAATGTGGATTTACAATTTTTCGAGTTTTCCGCTAGAAATTTTTATACCCGTATGGTGAAACCAAAGGGTATATTAACTTTGCTTTACCGTTTGTAACGCCAAGATCCCGTCATCATAACACAATTACACCAGTGTGTTTAGAATGATAAAAAAAAATTGAATTTTGCATGTCCGTCCGTCTGTCTGTCTGTCCGTCTGTCTGTCTGTCCGTCTGTCTGTGGCGCGGATTGCGGGCGCACGGATTGAGCTAGAGACTTGAAATTTTGCGTGGATCCGTTTTTCGTAAAATGTGAGGCTAAGTTCGTTCATGGGCAAAAATGGACCATTAGGGGGGGGGGGGGGGTACCCCTCATACGAACGAAAAAGTTTTTTGCGAATATCTCAAAAACGGTGCATCTTATCAAAAAAGTTCAAGAACAAAAGTTATTTAGGATATAATTCTACATAAAACTCCCATACATCAAAATCCAATTGGAATAAATTTTAAATAATCTTATTGGAAAGTTTAACTTTAAAGTGGAATTTTGGTACAACTGTTCCAATTTTGATACGAATATCACCAAACGGGTCTCCAATGATTGCCAGATAGGCAATTATAGCTTTTGTTATGTTTTGATTTTCAATTAGTGACTGTCGATGAAAACCATCACGCTAGTAGAAGGTTTTTCGTACAAAGTTATTCGGAAACTTATGAAAAAACTGCGCTGCAAGCGGTTTTTTAGGATTTAAGATTTACTCGAATAATCCAGGACAAATATTTAAGTTCCGAGACAACATGCCTATTCCCGGGGCTATCCTGGCGAATCTGGAACGAATGGTCATCCTAGTTATGCTGTCATGAATTATCCAAAGTTTATATAGTCTTCAAAACCAATTTCGAGGCATTAACATCCAGATGGAGGCCCAACAGCGAGATGATCACAACTTCGACTATTTTCGCATTTGACCACTGCATCATCGCGTCAAACCCAGAACTGAACTAATTTAGGAAAGGGGGTATAAGAACGGGAACAGTTGGACTGAATCAATTCGCACCTAGTCAAACTAGGACCAATCACTGCAAACCTAGACAAATACACGACTCCTGCATTCCCTGTGAATCGCGTGCATTCGACGAGAGTGTAGTGGCGCCATAGACGCCAAATCGATTTTTGTAGTCAGCTAAAATTACCTGTATTTGTGTTTTCACAATCATTGGTTCAGCACAATTCAGACTAACGATTGCGATTACGATTACGATTGCGATTACGATTGCGATTACGATTGCGATTACGATTGCGATTACGATTGCGATTACGATTGCGATTACGATTGCGATTACGATTGCGATTACGATTACGATTACGATTACGATTACGATTACGATTACGATTACGATTACGATTACGATTACGATTACGATTACGATTACGATTACGATTACGATTACGATTACGATTACGATTACGATTACGATTACGATTACGATTGCGATTACGATTACGATTGCGATTACGATTGCGATTGCGATTACCATCACGATTGCGATTACGATTGAAGCTTCTCGTCCAATGATATCAAAGCTTTCAACGACAGGGACATGAAATCTTAGATACATCGAGGAAGCTCAATCGTAATCGTAATCGCAACCGTTAGTGTGATTGGAAAAAAGAGTGAGAATTCACACCAAAATCAGGGTGAAACATAATAAGGGTATTCACTCATTGATGCATTTGGTTGTGTATGAGTGTATTGGATGTATATTTACTTGGGCTAGCAAAAATTTTCATACAAAATCGCTTTACACTCTGGCTTCCTGTTTGCTCCACTTGAAAGCTTGTTTTTAGTGTAAATTATGACAGCCGATAGAAGTTTTTAGTAGCGAGAAATTAATAAATATGGCGCATAATATTAATCAGCACAGAAAGCGGAAAAGGGAAAAACCCAACAAAAAGTTAAGTGAATCTGAGATTGGCAACATTTGATATTTCTCGAGGAGGAGAAAGATTTTGAGGTTAGAAAATGTAAATATATAATGATTTTTTTAAATTCGTTACCTGAAATAATAGTGCAATAGCTTTTAATTGGATTTTTAAAGCTGACGATACACGATTAACAAAATGATACCGCCATATAATTTTGTATCCGCCTGCAGCGGGTAATTAGACCACTTCTTGGTAATGACGATACAAAATAGTGTAAAATCACACTACTGTTGGGATTTCATTATCTGCAATGACGTATTTCACACAAATTTAGTGTAAAATTACACTAATTTAATTTTAATTGTTGGAAATCACACAAATTTTGCAGTGAAATTATACAAAAATAGAGATTTCACGCGATTTTTGGAATTCACGCATCAAAAGTGAGAAAATACTCAAAAAATTAATTTTTTTCAAAAATATTTAGTGTGAATTCACACAAACCATTTAGAGTGTACACAACGGTCAGTAATTACATTGCAGCCTATAACTCGAAAAAATATTTCAGACCGGTTTAGGGACTTGGACTGAGTGTACAGCATTTCAAAAGACACATCTTCGCTCCACATCCCCTAACCTGTTTTTTAACGCATTATCGATTTTCGATCCTGTGACATGTTTGACTTCAAATTTGTAATAATAAAAATTAATTTGAATAAAAATGACTTTAATTTGGAAGGGGATTTATAAAGATATGATTATCGTCTATAACTTCCAAACTGTCAAAAGTCTGAAATTTATAAAAGAATTTCTAAAAAAATTCCACTTCCAAATTAAAGTGTCGCAGATTAAAGAAAACCTAGTCCTTAAGCGAAAATTTTATCCACACGACAAAGAGATGTTGAAGTAAAATTTCGGATTAGACACGTTTCAATTGTTATGCCTCGAAGATACCTCCCCCTTTTCTCTTTTTTCTGGCATCTAAACTTTGTTCCAATTTTATTTTATTTCATTGGAAATCATCTCCAATGTACTCGAATGATGGTCGCCTCACTTCGATTTCTCAATAAGTTTTGGTTAATATGTGGACTAGGGCTATCCTTAAATGAGGGGATCAATTTATTCTATTGGTCATTACGGAAGTTATGTTTCGCGTAAAAAACAGTAAAGTACCCTCCATGGGGTCCACTATACAACAACTACATTCCAAAAAGAATTGACACTTGGATATGTACGGATGTATGTTGTCTGTATCTACTAAAGATATTCGTCTGATGGCGGTGAAGTAACCCCAGTTTTTTTTTTATTCCGATTTTACGTCGTTCAATGATATCTCTCTGAAAAGACTTAAACTGTTCAACTCGATTGTATCGATAGGCAACTGAAAACAGCCGGCCAGGAAGAAGTTCATCCAAGGCAAAATAACATTGGGATGAGGATGAGATCTTAACCAGATATTCTAGACATATACATGATTTTTTACATACAGATGCATTATCGATACACGTCTATGTTGATGGCATCGAATGTCTAACATGTTTTTCTGGCCAAACGATACAAATTGCAGGCGAATTATTCAAGTCACTTTCAAGAACGTAGAATTCCCTACCGCAATCCTTGGCCACAGTGACAAGAACGATGGAATTTGCGAGAACTTACATACGGATATCGTAAGAAACTACAACAACAATGTGAACGAACTTCCTTAGTTTTGAACAAGTGGACTAAAGCGGACAGCAGAGACTTAACCCTCCAGGCGAGAGGCGGGCAGCTATCCAGGCAATGAGACAGGATAGATACTATAATCTCTCTCGATGCTGGACTTCGAGCGCCATACCCACAGGGAGTCATGTCAATAAAAAAGGGAAAATTTATACACTTTGTGACATTCTTCTGGACTTATTTATATCGGTCCCAGATACAACGAAGGACATGTAGCGTCTTTATTATAGCTTCACACTTGGCCGGTAGCTATCGCAAAATTGTTCTAGAATACCAATCTACACACAAATACTATTCCTTCAATTTTCTAGTGAGGATACATAGAATTGTTGGATTTTCTCATCCTTGATTTCGACAGTTTTTTTTGTTCAAATATCTTGCTACAGATTTCTCCAGCAGCGTTTGGTTAGTATTCGATACTCGTCACTGTGTCTTGTAATTGAATCGATCATTCGATTTGACGTGACACGGACTTGGTATGTTATTGTCACATTTAATAAGTTTACTTCAGTAGACCAATAACAATGACAGGAAAAATAACAGACGGAAAGGTGTTAAACGCAACGATGTTAACAAGATTGGAATAATCAAAAAAAACCTTTATTCTTCAAATCATTTTATTTTATCTATACTAAGGCAATAATGATAAAATTTCAGTGTCGTATACTACGTAAAAAAATCATTTCTTCTAAACTATTATCTTGAAAATATTTGAAAAGAAATTCCTCTAGTTTAAAACCTTAAAAATATTTGAGTTTTTTATTTTTAGTACAATATGGTATTGCATGAAACATTTAGATCTCTATATTTTACCTGAAAACATTTCCCGTCACTTCAGACTCAATTGGAACATTATTAGAAAAATTTGTTTCAGTCTGTTAGTCTGTTAGACTGTTACCTCCGTTGCACACTTCAACTAAGCTATGTGAGCGAGGCTAGTTATAGTTACATAGCCTAGCTGGGTTAGCTCACCTCGTTGCACACTTGAGCTAGCTACGCGGCGATATTTTCGGTAAATATATACATTTTTCCACTTTATCTGCAGCCATTTTTAGATATAAATTATTTAACGCGATTGAAAATATTCCGCAAAAGAATTCAATTTTCACGTTTTCCTTACACTTTTATGTCCACAAAATACTACACTTTTGCAAACACCGATTCTACACTGTATAACGCCGAAAATATTTATATGTGAGTGTCAGCGATGACAGCGAAGTCGTTCGCGTAGTTGAGGTCTGAACTACGCGAGCGAGCTTAGTCCGTGTCGTCCATGACTACGCGATGTAGTTTCATAGTTTCGCTGAAGGGTGCGGTCGCCAATGCAAATGCTAAGGATTTTGCTCTCAGCGAGAAACTTAGCTCACGTAGTTGAGCTCGCTTAGCTGAAGTGTGCAACGGGAGTTAGTCTGTTAGTCTGCTTGTCTGTTAGTCTGTTTGCCTGTTAGTCTGTTAGTCTGTTAGTCTGTTAGTCTGTTAGTCTGTTAGTCTGTTAGTTTATTAGTCTATTAGTTTGTTAGCCTTTTAGTCTGTTAGTCTGTTAGTCTATTAGTCTGTTAGTCTGTTAGTCTGTTAGTCTGCTAGTCTGTTAGTTTGTTAGTTTGTTAGTCTGTTAGTCTGTTAGTCTGTTAGTCTGTTAGTCTGTTAGTCTGTCGATCTGTCCGTCTATCTGTCTATCCGTCTGTTTATCTATCGGTCTGTCTGTCGATCCGTCTGTCTGTCTATCCGTCTGTCCGTGAACACCATAACTTTAGAAAGGATTGAGCTAAAGACTTCTAATTTTTTTGAAGTTGTGTTTCTCGTAAACAGTAAGATTGAGTTCTTGAACGGGCTGGTTTTTGCAATTTTCTCGAAAACGATATATCGTGTCGAAAATTAATTAAAGGCAAAATGTTTTTAGAAAATGCTTTTACATAACCATTCCATACATCCAAATCCCATTGGACCACTCCTTCCTCCCTCCATTATATAAATAATTATTTTTTAAATCAAAAGTCGGGTTGTTCTTATATAGAGAATATGAAGATTACTCCCTGGCAATTGTAGTTTTGCTTGTGTTTTACCAGAAAATTTATATCAAACAAAGATCTCTATAATGAGATGTAATAATAGAGATTAATTCGTTGTTCGGTCAACATAACCACTTCAATAATCATCAGTAAACTGCACTGCACTTTAAAAAAAAAGTGTTATTTACAAATTTTCACGAATTGGTAGGCACTTCAGATATTTTATTATAGAATAAATTAACTTAAATTTAACTAAAATTATTTTCACAATTTTATGGTCCGATAGAAAACACTAAAATTTCTTGGACTGTTGCGAGATGAAATTTTTGAGAAGTGATAGTAACCATCATATTTACTAGAGGCATACTTCAGCGAAACTCTCTAAACATCAGCATGGACCAAAAAATCGTGAAAACATTATGGAAAACTAAAAATCAATAGGCAACACTTTTCTTAAACCTCGTTTATGACCGGCAACAGCATTGAAGTAAACATTTTGAATAGAGTAAAGATTTTATCCGATTAGCAGATAATAAACAAAGTTTTTCCTATTCATAAATTTGATGAAAATCAATTCAACATAAAATTCAAGTACTCTCCGTACTTTACTCATCAGGCTAGCCACATAAATTCTCATTAGCTGTGAATGTATTTTAGGGCCATCACTAGCTAATGAGCCATTCAATGAGTCAACACTTATCCAGAGTTTCTTGAGAATTATTTCGCTTCTTTGACTTCCAATTCAATACAAACTTAGACATTAAATAAACCTTTTGAATTCCCATAAAAAGATAATTATGAATGATAACTTTTCAGATTGACGCGAAGCGCAAGTCAATCTTAGATGTCCTGAAGAAAATTTTCGAGAAAAATATCACAATTAAATTTGTAAAAATTTCAGAAATAAAATGCGCTTCTCTTTTCAACTGTATGTGCGTATGTAAGAAAGACGGAAAACAAAAAAAAACACCCATAAAATAATTTCCAAATTAATTCATTTCGTTCTCCCTTCTAATAAATCGAAAGGCAATCTTCGAGATTAACTTCGATATCCAAAGATCAGTTTCACATAAATCAAAGACAAATCGTCCTCCAGTATGCTCTTCCACCCTGTCACACATCTCTACTCCACTGGAATCGTGTCAACATGGAAGGGGATGATGGCAAACATACGGCTACCCTCTGCAAAGGAATCTGAGTATCAAAAGGACTAGCAGTTCAGGATACAAATGAAAGGGCGGACTACTAGCTATACTAGCAAAGATTCGTAGAACAGAAGACAAAAATTGAAGAAATCTTGGGAAATTGTTTTCCTTGATTTTCCTCCGCATTGGTGGTACAAGAACGACAAAGTTTCGATTTCAGTTTCACGATGAAGACGACAATCGTTTGAATTAGGAAGTTGTAATATAGAAAAGAGCGTGGGATAATTTTCTTTAGCGGGTGGTGAATTTCTTGTTCGGCTAATCTATTTACAGTCTAAGAAATTTTTTCTAGCACTTTGCTATAAAAACGGTAAAAAATGTAAGAAAAGTAACATTGTTGCAGTTTAAAATATTAATAAGCGGTTGTCTTTAAAATGTGTAACCCATTTAAGGATAAAAGAGCAGTTAATATTTGTGTGAAATTTTTTGAGAAAAATCTCAAAAATTTGTGCCAGTTTGGAACGTACGATGGAGGGTGAAGAGGGGGGATTAAAAAAGCCAAAAATTAGCGTGGCATATTTTATGGACAGCTCGAAAGAGAAAAATAATTGCATCTTTTATATGTTCGGTCACCATACATCTCGGAATAACTGACACTGTCCTACGTTTAGGTACAAGAAAAAAATTCTTGAAAAAATTATTGAACAAAGTTGATTTATAAAGGTTCAATTTAATCTGTAAAAGGTAATGTGACGGTGGCACTGAACTCTATACAAAAAGTCGCGAAACAGTATAAAGAGGGAGGAGGGAAATGGGGTTATGGACATCCGCAGGTACCGGTAGGGGAGGAGGGAAAGCACGCCCCCTGGATTTAAAAAAAACTATTGGTTTTTTAAACTTTTTTGAACTTTTTTGTTTTTAACTTTTTTGAAAAAAAAAACTATTGGTTTTTTTGAACGAAAATTTGACTTTTTTTGTTTTTAATTAAAATGTTATTTTTTTTAAATAAAGATGGTTAAAAGCATTTAAACATACATACATACATAGAGTGCAGCCCCAGTTTAGGCTTGTTGTTTCGGAAACTAAATTTTTGTGCCGGATTTTTCAAATTAGTGTAAAAATTTTTCAGACACTAGAAAAACCGATCACTAAATATTCACAACGTACTCTATTTCGGCTGCAGGTTGCTCCAAAGTAGATTTTTTTCGTCTGCGGCACATTTTCGCAACAATTTTCCACAAAAGATAATTTTTTTCTTCAAAAATTGTGGGCTGAGGCGAATTTTTCTTTATTGTTGTTTTTATTTATAACTAGAATTGGGACCCGGCTTCGCCCGGCTAAAAGCGTGAGTAGAACAAAATCTAAGAAAACGAACTTCAATTGGCAATAAATTAGATAGAATAAGTTGTCCGTGCTTTTCTTTAAAAAATTCGGATTTTCTTTACCCCCCTCCCCTTACTCCCCCACCTCTCGGGCTTCTTTTTAATGGGTCTATGTTGGGGCTGGACCCCCGACGAACAACTATGCCAATCGGCTCGGTAGTTTCCCGCGAAAGAGTAACATAGCGCAAAACTGAGTTTCGAAATCACTTTACCCCTCCCCTTACTCCCCCACCCCTCGCGATACTTTTCCGTATGCCTATGTTGGAACCAGAACTACCACAGAAACTCATGCCAAATTTCAAGTCAATCGGTTCAGCCGTTTTTGCGTGAAAGAGGAACAGACAGACAGACAGACAGACAGACAAACATCCATTTTTATATATATAGATTAGTATGATTTCCATTGCGGCTATTTAAAAAACGTATAAATAACTGCGCCGCATTCTTTTAAAAAAAATGTTAACAATAATAATTTGTTTCCTTGATTTTAATCTACATCATGGTTTCTTTTCTATAAAAAATTTGTTGCTCATCTTATCTCGGATTGGCCCCAAAAAAAGTATGCTACCCTAAGTATAAAAGAACGTTTACCTCCACCTCTGGAAAAATTCAAGAAGACGACCATGGTGGGGTCCTAGTCGCCGAAAATTGACATCACGATTTTATGGGCAATTCCAAACATAAAGAACGATGCAAAAATGCAACTTTTTGATTTCACTTGCGTTGGAAGGGTGATGTGCTCTAATTTTATGGACATGAGCTCTTTGTTGGCGGGGAACTGAAGGGGGATGGTCAGTTGGCATCTTAGACGCAATGATTTTTCTATAATTTTGAACCTGTTGGGGATTCACATTCGTTGCGTTGGAAAGGTAATTTGCTCTAGTTTCATGGACATGCAAGTACAACGAATGTGACACCCTTACTGGTTCAGAAACTAGTCCATCAGGCGCATAAAAAACGTTGAAAACTGTATTGAAAAATCATTGGGTCTAAGATGGCATCCCTCTGCAGTTCCCCGCCAAAAAAAAGTCCATGAAACTAGGGCAAATTACCTTTTCAACGCAAGTCAATGCATCTGAAACCCCCACACTTGTTTAAAAGTAAGCCCGGGCCATAAAAACGCCGAATCCTGCATGGTTCTTTGTAAGAAAGTTCGGAAAAAAAAATTCACAAACAAAATACAATATCCCGAGAACGAATAAATCGAATGAAAGTCAATTTGTCTCATATGGACCGCCATTGAAAAAATCCAAAAATTCAAATGATCAAAAAAGTTTATATTTCGAAAACTATTCTCGGTATAAAGTTTCCATAAGAGGCAAAACCACATTAAATTTTTCTTTAAGTTACTTAAATTTCAACATTAACAAACATGCATTGCCTTTTTTCAGTGTAAATATGAAATCCTCAACATAAAACATAACTGTAGGCTGAACAGATCAACTCCAACAATCTGCACAATTCCCCCAAACAAAAAAAAACTTTTCTACTCATATTGGAAACATATTTATGCTTTATGTGGCTAATTTATGCATTTGATGTTATTGTTATGTGAACATAGACCGATATGAATTTATTAATTACCAAAATGGGTGTTTGTCTGGTAGATACAGGATCAACATTTGGCCGTGTTTCATTTCATCTCTTTTTGGTCCTATTGTAGTTTTAGTGACGTCGTTCGTTGGTCGGATCTCAAATACGATTTATGTTATTTTAATGGCAAAAATGAATATTACGAATATTGTCGATGGTCGTAATAAAGCCACGAATCTTCGTAAATGGGCAATTTCAAATATTCACTACCAAAGCGATGGATTTTTCGGTGGGTGGGTGGGTAAGAGAAGTTCGATTCTGTTAATTAAGAGATGCGTATATGAATTCACTTAAGGGTGGTGGTAAGTTAGTAAATCAGATATGCGACTGATATCTGTTTTCTTGATTTAATGCACGTGTGGAGCATTCGAAACGGTTATCATAAATATTAATTATGATCTCATCTTTATGTTCTTTATTAGCATAAAATTTTTAGCATTACATCAAAATCATTTGATAAAAAAAATTATTTTAGTTGAAAATTCCGAAAAGAAGTTGAATAGTTTTGTGTTTCAAGAAAAGTTTTTTAGCTTCGAAAATATGAATTTTAAAAATATTTAAATTAAAATTGTGTAATAAATCTACGACAAAATATTGTTTCTTCATCTTAAATTTAAGTAAAATTAATGTGTAGTTTTTATTTATGTGTAAAAGTGTATTTTTAGCCGCCTGAAATCAAAAACATGAAAATTAGAATTTCTTTCTAGTATATTTCCATGAATACCTTGAGATGTTGAATTTGCAGCAAATTTTCACAAACTCTTAATTCTGTTTAGAAGTATTTCCGTCGGATGCATTGCCAGTAGATGAAGATTTCTTCGCAGTAAAAGGTTTCTTGGGAGCAATATGTTTCGGAGCGTTCGGATTTTCAGATGCGATGCGCTTTTCTTCTTCAGTATTACTCGGCAAACCTGCAACATCTACTATACGCTTTATATTGGCCTTCGATTTACGAGATTTCTTTTTGCGAGTAGATTTTGGTCTTGGGTTAATATCAGAATCCTTGGAACTTTCATCTGAGCTATTTTTATTTATCTCAACTTGTTTGGAGGTACAAGCGCCATCATTTTTATTGTGATTCAGGATTTCCTCCTGACTTTTTTCTTCGGCGCGTTTCTCTAGTTTTCCAATAATATTATTCAACTTTTTAGATTTGGTCGATTTTGGCTTCGACTCTTTGGACACCTCTGGAGATAATTTCAAATCTTTTAGAGTATCTTCAATGCTTAGTCCATCTGAGCCATCAGAATCGAGTTTCAAATCCGTTTTGACATTAATTCTTTCAGGTAAGACTTTCTCCACTTCATTGCCGCTTGCTTCAACCTCTTTCTGATTGAACATCGTTTCCTCGCAGACATTTCCAGACGTTTCCGATTCTTTTGCCTTCTTCTCCTCCATTTGTTGAATAAAGAGATCTACTTCTCGTTGTATATCAGCCAACTGCTCTTCTCTAGTCTTTTTTATGGTAGGTTGCAATAAATCTGGGTCTCTCAATAATAAATCGAAATCCACTTCTCTGTAAGGGGTGCTTGTTCGTAGCTTAGAGATAGGGTCTACATACATTTTTTGCGGTGGAGGTGGTCTAAAGTTTTTTTCATTTCCACTTGCCTTGGCCGCTTTCCACGCTTCTGCACCAGGAGAAAGTTTTCCAAAGTCCATAAATTTCTGAAATAAGCCGACTGGTGGTACTTCGCTATTCGGAACCTGCTGTCTCCTAAGATTGGTAAAACGCTTCCTAGATGTTTTCTTAGTAGTATTGTCATAAGGTCTCATCAATGTATCGAGAGTTATTGGTGGCGCATTTGGATCCTGGGCTTTTTGCCTTATGTTGGCTTTATGTAAGACTTCTTCTATACCCATTAGAGTATCAGCTATTAACTGTTCTTCCTCCGCCTGCCTTATGGCCAATTCATACTCTCGTATAGTAGCTTGATTTCGGCTCGCCCAGGAGGTGGTCTCCTCAACGTCGCTTAGGAGTTCATTTTGCTCATCAAGAGCTCGCTCCTTCGCTGGGTCAGAACGTGCCATTCGACGATTAGACCGGTTTCGGACGGATCTCGATTTTGAGGGCAATTTTTTCATAGCTTTCTTGACAGTTTTCTTAGATTGTTCGTCAGCCATTTTTTTTTTCAATTATTCACAAATAATCAAACTAGAATCTTGTTGGCATAAACTTTTGCAGTGCTCCAATTTGTCCGAATTGCCCGAATACAGTCAGCTATCTAAAATATATTTGAATTTATGAAAAAAAATTTAAAATTAAAATTTAAAAACTATTTAAGGTTTTTTTTTCAAATTATGGTTCGTGTGTTTATTTTTTAGAGCCCCATGCGAAAACAATCGTATATCGTTTCATACAACCCACAAAATTTAAGTTACGCATAGGTAAAAACATTTCATTCATATCCAGTCCTGCCGGTAACAGACAGCTTTTTCGGGACATTTTTTCATAGGATATCAATTATGTTAGGACAGGGATGAAATTCCAATCGAGATAAAGCGTTTAGAGCAACGAGGGCTGAAATATACACAAACTACCTTTTTCCATTTTCCGAGTAGCGGTTCATTTTCCTCGAAAAATTTTCTTGACGATATTTTTTTTGCATCTTAATTTTTTCTGAAACTAAATATTATTTTTTGTTGACGAATTTTAAAGAATAAAGACAGCCAAATCCACCTAGCGGTGAGACGGTACCTTTCTTACACAATAAAAAATCATGTGACAAAAAGTTGGGTGTAATATTCCGATTCGCTTCGTGTGGTATCTCGAATAAGAAGGAGGAGTAATTCTTTGGTTCAAACACTACGCGGCGCTGGTTGCGCGGTATTGACTGATGGCGGTACATTACAACGTCTTTTGTCCTTCCAACCATCCCGAGCTGTGCTTCGGCATTAAAGGGTCTTCCCCTAAGCTCTGGCTGGATCTATAAAAAAAAAAAAAAAAAAAAAAAAAAAACGTTCACTAATCATTCGGAAACTCAAAGAGAAATCAAGGAAGAAACTTGAAATTTAGCTCAAAGATGGAAAAAATTGAGCCTCTCTTTCCCCTCCCCCAACAAGATAGAAATTTTTTTTATGATTTTCTCGAAAACGTTTCATTTTTGCAAAAAAAAAATTTTGAAACTGTTTTGAATGTGATTCTACCTAACTTTTCCATATATCGAAATCCAATTGAATCCAATTTTAAAAAATTTGATTGAATTGCAGTACTCGGATTGGAATTTTTCAACATCGCTGTGAATAAGATTTTGTGGGACGATACGTGCAGCGAAAAAATAGTGACTCTAACTATTTTATAATGGGAAAACAGGAATACAACTAAAATAGTTAATTTCAATAACAAAAAAATAGAACCAACTTAAGAGAAGTCTAAAAAATAAAAGAAAACTAAATCGCTAAAAAGAAAGAAATAATTTTTAAAATTTGTAATTCGGGATATAAATACTGTCTTATTTTATCTTTCTAATCACTTTGTATTTGATTAGTCTCCACATTTAAGATTTCTTATCTAAAGAAATAGTTCACCGCAATGACACAGCCTTTACACGCGTCTGTAGAACTGACACAGTCGCTGACACAGTCTCATGTAAATGCTTACTGGCACTGACAAGTCTGTACTGACGGGACTTTTTTGTAGTCAGTACAGACATGCCAGTAATTTGACATTTCAGACTTTGAAGATGGCGGAAAATGAAGAATTTGAGGTAAATCTATTAAATTATTATGAATCCACTTTTTTTAATTCATTTTTTAACTTTTAGAACTCTCGGACTGGCGAAAGAAGACTAACTAGGAACGAGATAATTAAAATAATGAAGCATACCAGCAATATTCATGCCTCTGAAATACGAGGGACTGTAGCAAACAAACGAAGTCATTTTGAAAATGAACTGGCTGCCAGTTCGCTAAATGTCTTCTAATTTGTTGTCAGTAATTTGACATTTGGAGTCTGTGCTACTGACAGACTTTATAGTCGCGTGTAAAGGCCGGGTGAGAGTTTTTTGACAGAAAATTACATGCAATTTCATTTCTTTAAATCACTTTGAAATGAAAACAATTCGTCACAGCCATGACAATCCATGCCAAACACGAAATTGGAGAGCCAAAAAAAGTAAGCGAAAAGAAAAACTCCTAAGTATAGCAAAAATCTTCTTCCAAAGGCTTTACAATCGTATTGTTAGTAAAAATTCGTTATATTCGCGTCATCTTGTCGAGTAAGTTTAGATTCCGCCATTTTGAATTGGGAAATGTCGAAAAAAATTTCAGCATTTAAATCTTTGAAAAAATTTCTCTCTGAAATTTTTTCTCACAACCAACTCGAGCTCTGTTTCATCAATCGTTGGGATAAAAATCACCTTAGGATAAAAAAATCGTAAATGTAGAGACCCAGTAAAACTTAAAATCAATAATGACGTCTGTTTTTCACCAGGCTTTTTTATTTAAGAGTCCATAGGATATTTGCTTTGTTTTTCCAATTACGAAAAAAATGCGTGATGCGCCAGCCATTTTGTTTTCCTACGAGATCCAAATACGGCTTTATGATTATTTCTCCAAGCCCTTTTATTTAAGACCCCACATGGTGGATACTTCTTTTTCCGATCTGGACAAAATTACGTCTGCCGGCCGCCAAAATTTCAAAGCAATCGGATGAGTGGAACTTCACAAAAATCAAATTTCAAGATTTGACCTTGACAAATAGACATACGAACAAAAAATCAAGCTAAAGAACAGCTTTCAAAAACGTAGAAAGTTTTTAAACTACAGTAATCCCTCTAACTGCGCGGTTAAGTTTTTAATACCAAAATTTCGAACTGCGCGGTAAAAATTTCGCAGCTGCGCGGTTTTAAAAAAAAAAACATGTTCCTGACCCCAAAATTTCATACAAAGTAGGGTTCACAGTGCGCGGTTTCGGTTTGCGCGCTCTTTTTGTGGAACGTATCTACCGCGCATTTGGAGGGATTACTGTACATAAAAACAGAATTAACTGGAGGTGGCTACAAAATAATCTTCTTAAAAAAGGTTTTTTAAAAATCCAGTCTCTTAAGAAAGCGTTTTAAAAATTCGGACCTCGAGAAAATATCATATGGATTTTCAACTGTAGGATGACCACGAATATTTTTGGTATATACTAAAGGAGGGGTTAATTTAGTCTTCCAAAATTTGCACTGCACCGGATCTTTATCAATAGATCCCCACGATTGGTGTAATTGACGGATAATTCAGATCTATAAGAGGAGTGTTTAGGCATCGATCTTCAGTTTTAGTAGAAAACGCTAAAATTTGAAGTATAAAATGGGACAACACAATTCAATAATAACGTTTAACGATAAAAAAAATTAATGATCGTTGATGGAAGAAAAACAAATAATAGAAAAATTTATTTAAAACAGTTTTTTTTTCTGTAAAAATCAAAAAATATATTGCTGTCCACTTCAAATATTTGACATCTACCATTTGAGAGAAAATCGAAAAAAAAGTTACTTTTTATAACGAAATAATAAACGATCGGCTTGAATTTATCCGAATTGCACACACAATTGAACTGATTATGGAAAAATATATTATCTACAAATTTTTTTAATTTTAAACAATCGCAAGAATTTAATAGTATGGCACCATCTGAAGATCAAATATTAATTAATCAAAATTTTAAATATTTTTAATAGAATCACAAGGTCTTTTTAGATTCGGTAAGTTACCGTTACATTAATTAGGACTAAGTTTTAAGGTAAAATACATTTTTTCAAAAAAAAAAAATATGTTTCTACCTTG
This sequence comes from Chrysopilus asiliformis, assembly GCA_964034945.1. Classification (NCBI taxonomy): domain Eukaryota; kingdom Metazoa; phylum Arthropoda; class Insecta; order Diptera; family Rhagionidae; genus Chrysopilus; species Chrysopilus asiliformis. Next base: position 48,056,914 of record OZ035960.1, read on the forward strand.
AGAATTTGCCTTAAAATTCGGAACTCTGCAATTTCCAATATAAATTTTATAACTTTTTTTGAAATTGAAAAACAAGTAATATCGAACCACTTTTTAACTTTTAGCTGATAAATATATTTTCTATGACGAACAAGAACTGTTACTGTACACAGGACACCCAAGACACGGAGAGTTGAACAAACACTGAAACTGAAAGTTTTAAAACCGAACCACGGTTTGTACTTGGGAAGAATGAGAACAATTTAAACAATTGGAAACCTGTTATAATATCTGAATACAATTAAGCAGTATTGAATGATTTATTCAAAAATGACTGTAGGAAATAATCACAAAACTTCAAACAATCAAATTTTTTGGTGATTTTTAGGATGTTGTTAACACGCCATCCAGACCTGCCGGAAACTCTGACATAAATGTTAGCAGAAATGTCATTAGAAAAGTCTGTTGTGACGTAGGTGGGCTGCTGATTCTGGCATGACATTTCAGTTCCAGAAATGCGTTGAGCAATAAACAACTCAGAGTAGTAAATATGACGATCTGTGATTTCACTTTTTTCTTTAAAATCTCCGCACTAAAATGAAATTCGGCCTCCTGCTGCCCCCACGATGCATTTTTCAAATCATTTCTTTGTAAAAATTACTTTTAAACAGTATTCGTTTATAACACGGAGCCACTCTGCACGTGAAAAATTAGAATCCGCCATCTTAAATTCCATTTCTGTTACGATTTCTGTTAGCAAAGATGTCAACAAAAAATGTTAGACTTTTATGTCGTAACAGCTGACATTTCAATCTTCACTAGACATAACATCAGACGTGACAGCGACACTGACGGCATTCATGGCAGGTGTGGATTAGTAGTAAGAAGCAACAAATAAGATAAAATAAAATCAAATAACTGTTCTAGGATCTGTAGAGTGTACTTTGATTTTTCGATTTTTTACTTTACATGTAGTATAATATTTCGATATTTCAAAGCTTTTTAATTGCAGAAGTTTTTTTTTTTTAACTGAAAAAAATCTAGATATTATAATAATAAATATTATAATTTAGTGTTTGTCTGTATATCTCGGTTATCCTATAATATAATACGAGGAATGTCTGTCTGTCTGTCTGTCTGCACAAACGATCTCGAAAACCCGCCTAACGATTTTCACGAAACTTGGTGGTTAGGGATTTTCGGGAACAAGGAATCGATCTAGATAGGTCTCACCTCTGAGACAATTCCCCCTCGATACCCCTCGCCTGGTATCTTCGAATTGGGTGGTCCGATCTTAATGAAACTTTACAGTATTACTGAGGGGGCTAGGGGCTTTCGATTTTCCCACTACAAACCTGACTTTTCCCTCCCCTCGATAACCCTCACCTGGTGTCTCAAAACAACGTTTCAAAAATCGGTGACAGCGATTACTCAATCAACAGATTTCTATGAAATTTTGTTATCGCGCGTTAGTTTTAGTTCTAGCTTTCTAGGTCGGGAATTTAAAAAAAGGTGAGACGACTTTGAGGTGGCCGAGCATGGCTCGGTTTTCCTGGTACTAATTTAAGAATCACTCAACCGGTTTGAAGCAAAAGGTGAGCTACACAATGTAAAAATACTGCTTTTATGTATGGTATGTAAAAATCAAAACTTCCCCCTCTACTTCTTACTCCTTCCTCGTATACCTCTTGAACCGTTAAAAAAACATAACAAAAGCTATAATTGCCAATCTCACTTGAAGTCCAACTTTCCAATAAGATTTTTTAAAACTTATTCCAATCGGATTTTGATGTATGGGAGTTTTATGTGGAATCATATCCTAAATAACTTTTGTTCTTGCACTTTTTTGATAAGATGCACCGTTTTTGAGATATTCGCAAAAATCGTTTTCGTTCGTATGGGGGGTACCCCCCCTAATGGTCCATTTTTGCCCATTAACGAACTTAGCCTCGCATTTTACGAAAAACGAATCTGCGCAAACTTTCAAGTCTCTAGCTCAATCCGTGCGCCCGCAATCCACGCCACAGACGGACGGACGGACGGACGGACAGACAGACAGACGGACGGACGGACGGACAGACGGACGGACGAACGGACGGACGGACGAACGGACGGACGGACGAACGGACGGACGGACGGACATGCTAAATTCAACTTTTTTCATCATTCTAAACACACTGGTGTAATTCATTTTTTTGTGTGATGACGGGATCTTGGCGTTACAAACGGTAAGGCAAAGTTAATATACCCTTTGGTTTCACCATACGGGTATAAAAATGATCCACTAATATACAGGTAGTTCCGTAACACGGAAAATTTAGACCCACTAAAATTGATTCATGTTTCTTGAAGCGCTACATATTTTCACATCTTCGTCCATGTAAGGATAAATGAAGGTTCTGTAACTGTAACGTGATTATCCTTATTTCAGTCTTTCCGGAAAAAATCTTATCTGGAGATTTTTGGGGTACCTGAATCCGATTTTGGTGTTAAAAAGTTCGCAAGGATATATTCGCAAAGGCAAGAATATATTCGAAAAGGGCAAGGATATACATTGAAAGCCTAAAATGTATTCAAAAATATCAGTTGTGATAAAATTTCCTTCCCAATATTTAGTTTCGAAAAAAAACAGGTAATGGCCGAATTAAAGGTATTAAAATTCTACACATTTTTGCTTTTCATCGTAAATCGATATCTCTTACCGTCATCGAGATATTTCAGATTTTGTAAAATAAAAATTCATATTTTTATGTACATTAATATTTTATTCGCCAGGTAAATTATGCAGAAACGTAAATTTTATATAAGAAAGTCATGTGCTGTTCACATCAGATATTTTTATACCCGTATGGTGAAACCAAAGGGTATATTAACTTTGCTTTACCGTTTGTAACGCCAAGATCCCGTCATCACACACAAAAATGAATTACACCAGTGTGTTTAGAATGATAAAAAAAATTGAATTTTGCATGTCCGTCCGTCTGTCTGTCCGCCCGTCCGTCCGTCTGTGGCGCGGATTGAGCTAGAGACTTGAAATTTTGAGCAGATCTGTTTTTCGTAAAATGCGAGGCCAAAAATGGACCATTAGGGGGGGTACCCCCCATACGAACGAAAACTTTTTTTCTGAATATCTCAAAAACGGTGAATTTTATCACCGTAACAAAAGTTATTTAGGATATGATTCTACATAAAAGTCCCATACATCAAAATCCGATTGGAATAAATTTTAAAAAATCTTTTTGGAAAGTTTGACTTCAAACTGGAATTTTGGTACAACTGTTCGAATTTTGATACGAATATCACCATACGGGTCTCCAATGATTGCCAGATTACCAATTATAGCTTTTGTTATGTTTTTTTTTCATTTTGAAACTCAAGTTTCCCAAAAATTGGTATGTGGTGAACGGCAAATCATAGAAAATGATTTATTGTAAGTGAAATTTCCTCTACAACTCAAAATATTTGGCCAGATAATTTTTCACGGTAAGATTTCGTCTCGATTACAATGATACTACAGACAGATTTTTTTCGAATAGATTTTTTTCGAATACAAACTCACTTATATTAATACTTACTCACATTTACTCCCGCTTATATAGGGTCTTTAGACAAGGACATAACAATTTTGCATTTTAATAAAAACGCACCCTAAAACTTTTTTTTTTCATCTGGCAATGCTAAAACGTCTGTCAAGGTTTACATTTTTATCATGGTGAAGTTCATGAACTAGCAATGCCACACAGCTGGTCAAACAATTGATCTATTGTAGGAGAAGTTCGGTAATCGTGTAATCTCGAGAAATGGTCCGGTCGAATGGCCACCTCGCTCATGCGATTTAACGCCGTTGGATTTCTTTTTATGGGATTATGTTAAGTCGTTGGTTTATGCCAACAAGCCAACAACGTTAGAAGAGCTCAGGAACAATATCGAACGCGAAATTGCCAACGTTCCGGCCGATATGTGTGGAAGAGTGGTGGAAAATTGGCTCCAAAGAATCAATCAGAGCAAACGTGCTTGCGGTGGCCATATGAACGACATCGAATTTCATACTTAAATGTAACATGTCCACTACACCTGGAATAAATTTCAGCCCTATATCTCAATTATTCTGTGTTTTATTTAAAGTACCAGGAAAACCGAGCCATGCTCGACCACCTCAAAGTCGTCCTTTTGCTGAAATTTTGGAGAGGTGAGACCTATCGATCTAGATAGGTCTCACCTCTATTAGAAAAAAACACGCAATATGTTAGAAAAACACACACGGTGAGACGATACCTTTCTTACATAATTAAACTTCATATGACGAATATAATTGGGTATAATGTTGATTTTTTTTATATAAAAACATCAGGTTTGTTGTGGAAAAGTCAGGTTTGTAGTGGGAAAATCGAAAGCCCTTAGCCCCTTAGTAATACTGTAAAGTTTCATTAAAATCGGACCACCCAATTCGAAGATAACAGGCGAGGGGTATCGAGGGGAGGGAAGTCAGGTTTGTAGTGGAAAAATCGAAAGCCCCTAGCCCCTTTAGTAATACTGTAAAGTTTCATTAAGATCGGACCACCCAATTCGAAGATACCAGGCGAGGGGTATCGAGGGGAGGGAAAAGTCAGGTTTGTAGTGGAAAAATCGGAAGCCCTCAGCCCCCTCAGTAATACTGTAAAGTTTCATTAAGATCGGACCACCCAGTTCGAAGATACCAGGCGAGGGGTATCGAGGGGAGGGAAAAGTCAGGTTTGTAGTGGAAAAATCGAAAGCCCCTAGCCCCCTTAGTAATACTGTAAAGTTTCATTAAGATCGGACCACCCAGTTCGAAGATACCAGGGGAGGGGTATCGAGGGGAGGGAAAAGTCAGGTTTGTAGTGGAAAAATCGAAAGCCCCTAGCCCCCTTAGTAATACTGTAAAGTTTCATTAAGATCGGACCACCCAAATCGAAGATACCAGGCGAGGGGTATCGAGGGGAGGGAAAAGTCAGGTTTGTAGTGGAGAAATCGGAAGCCCTCAGCCCCCTCAGTAATACTGTAAAGTTTTATTAAAATCGGACCACCCAATTCGAAGATAACAGGCGAGGGGTATCGAAGGGGAATTTTCTCAGGGGTGAGACCTATCTAGATCGATTTCTTGTCCCCGAAAATCCCTGACCACCAAGTTTCGTGAAAATCGTTAGGCGGGTTTTCGAGATCGTTTGTGCAGACAGACAGACAGACAAACATTCCTCGTATTATATTATAGGATACAAAATTGTTATGTCGTTATTGAAAGACCCGATATTAACACTGGATATTCTGTTATTGGGCACCTTATTATACTAACACGCGTTGACTTGGTGACTTGAATTTTTTTTGAATAAGTCTTGCAAAAATCGTAGTTTTCTGTCAACTTTTGGAAAAGTATAGCGGGTATAAATTTTTTTGGAAAAAATACCGTTTTTTGATAATTTCTCGAAAGGTATGCATTTTTGGCAAAAAATCAACATAACAAAATTTAAAGGACATAAAATTTTCTACCACTTTAAAATATTTTTGTATTCCTAACGGTTCTTAAGATATTTGGAAAAAAACTGTTTTTTGAAAATCTCGAAAACTATGCTCTTTTATAACCAAAAATCTTAACGGTTCTCAAGATATTTAAGAAAATGTTATTTTTTTACATATTTTTTCTGAAACTAAATATTTAAGAGGAAAGTTTTGTATTGATTACAAGTAATATTTTTTTTTTGGTTTTTTATTTGAACGAACAGATTTATCCTGACAGAATGAAAGCATCATTTGACTTATGCTACATTTACACGAATGACAAATTTGTCATTTTTTTCTTGTCATTATGTTAATTCCCGTGTAAACGGCATAATTTTTGTAATTTTTTCTGTCAGAAAATGTCAATCTCTCATAAAAGAATGAACTTGTCCATTCTTTTATGCCAGATTGTCATTCGTACAAACGCAATATTAGTTATGACAACTTTAGTATTCAACTTTTGTCATAACTAATATTGCGTTTGTACGAATGACAATCTGGCATAAAAGAATGGACAAGTTCATTATTTTATGAGAGATTGACATTTTCTGACAGAAAAAATTACAAAAATTATGCCATTTACACGGGAATTAACATAATGACAAGAAAAAAATGACAAATTTGTCATTCGTGTAAATGTAGCATTATTCAATTAAAATAAGAGAAAAAAATATGACTTTCTCATCACGATTTCATTCAATAAAATGAAATTATGACGCCGTATTTATAGTGAAACTAAAATCATTTTCATAAAAATATGAATCAAATATTTACTAAACGAGATACCGTAAGATTCTATTAGTTTTCATATGAATTCAATGTTGAACATAAGTGAGTGAATAACTGAACAAAGACCATAACTGTATGCCACATTTATAATATTTGATATGTTTGATATTCGCTCCATCCTCTTGATTTGATTCGTGTCTAAAAGTGTAACAAAGTTTACACCCACTAATAACATGTCTCTGATATTTATCAAAGAAATTTAAGACGGACGTTCAACTGACCACACAGACCAGCCACAGATAAGGAAATGTCCCTCATAAAAATTCATCCCGGACACAATGGAAGTTGAAAGTGATGATTACGAGGGGAACTGGAGGAATCAGGGGAAACATTTTTACTACATAAAATATTTGATACTATGGTCGCTCCCTTCGTCCTCTATAGATTCTTATATGTTTATACATATAAGACTAACCGATTCACATGAACTACAAGTATAGCCGGTAAGGGCTGAAGATGGCGGTAAAATTACACAAAAAAGGCAAATATGCTAGAGACAGTGATGATGTGATGATATGATTTTTTGGAAGGTTATCTTCGAAGTAACGTAACGAGCTTCTCAGTGGCCAAATTCTGGACATCCGTTCATATGTACGGGCATTCAAACGAAAAGTTTCACTGGTAAACGACGCCAGCCACATAATTTTCCTACCCGATTTTTTAAGGGTGCATAATGTTCCCGATGGTCGTTATACTCGTATAGCCAAAAGGTAAACAGTCTGTTTGATCACATCACAACCCTTCCACATTCGTTTTCAGAAATCGTGTTAGTGCAGTTTTAAAGGGATTTAACCCGATGTTTCCATAAGGGTAGCAAACAATGTTAACACCACTTCAAAGTGTTTAAACTTTGACCAAAAATATGTTAACGAGTGAAGTTCTTCTCCGGTGACTGAAATCGCCACACAAGTATGTCTCGTTGAAAACCTGCCTCGCCACCCAAAATAACTTCTTCAAAGGAGTCAAATTCTATTCATTGATGGTGTGGTAAAATGACCACTGCTTATCAAATATCAAAAATCATACGTGCATTAAAAACAGTAACAAAAAAAAATTTGATATCCACATCAAAACACGCCAAGAATTTAAATTTGCTGAATTTTTCCTTTTGTTTCTTGGAAGTTTTCAAGCTGTACGGATCTTTATATGCAGCCGGTCAATACCAAATAGACATATCTTTAAACAGCATATAAAAAGGGTTGAAAAATTGTATTATCGAACAGCATTGAAATGTATCAAACGTCATTAAGAATAGAACAGGCCATTGGTCAAAGTTTATTGCTTGGAAAGTTCTGCAACATAAAATTTAAGTCATTCATGAATTGGACATTTATAGTAAAATATCCTATTTAGAAAATTATCAGATTGTGTGATTTTTTTCTCGCAAGCTGTAAATTTTTTTTTTGGTTAAATCGCATGGAACAAAAAAAAATCAATAAAAAATCAATTAGCTAATCTGACGATGGAATTAAAATGTATTGAACAGATCTTTTTGAAAAAAAAATGCAACATGCACTGGTTTTATTTGTGGTACCTGTTAACCAAATTCGAATTTTCTAGCGCTCTCTTAACAAGTTATTCAAGTTTAATTAAAACGGTTATGTTAAAATATTTCGTTATAATTTATTATTTATTTTGTTAGTTAGAAAAGGAGGAGGCTTTAAAATTCCTACAAAGTATTACAAAGGTTCATAATTGTTACAAATTTATTAAAATTTAAAAGAAAATACTTTAGTTTTCCCTCTTATTAAAATTTCGGTTCTCTGTCTAGATTGTTCCAACATTCTTTCTTCTTTGATGCCCTTTTCTTTTTATTTCTATTTTTTTTATCAAAGTATTTTATTATCAAAGCGTTTTTATCTTCATTTTAAAGGGCCCATAGACGGCCAACTTTGTTGCCAACCTGGTCGCCAACATTCCGTCTCGTCTGTGGTGAAAACTACCAACCAGGTTGGCGACCAGGTTGGCAACAAAGTTGGCCGTCTATGGGCCCTTTTAGATTCTTATTTTTATTTTTAATTGTCGTCAACATTACCGACAAGCAATATATTTTTATAAAAAATATATTGTATTAAAACCAGGAATTTCGTTAAGTTATTTGGTTTTGTAACGATAAAAATTTCAGTTTGTTACGTTATAACGTTATTATTTGTAACGAAATTGCATTAAAACTGAAAACTAAAAAAAAAATGAAAAATTTAAAGAAATGCATTAAAAAGGAAAAAAATATTTTTTGAGCCCTGTACCTATTGTGTATCAGAAATAAAAGCGAGATAAATATTTATTTCATTTTCTATGCTTTTCATCTCGCTTTTATTTCTGATGCACAGAGCTCAAAAACTTATTTTTTTCCTTTTTAGAGCAGTTTTTTTAAATAAAAGCTTTATTAAAAAAACTTTTTTTAATTTCCTTTTAAATTTATCATTTTAGTCATTTTGTATTTGATTAGTATGACTTAAACTCTAAAATCAAAAGAATAATTACGTGATCCTAACAGGACCTTCCGGTATCCTTACGGACTTCTTAACGTCAAAATCGAATTCACGGACCCTAAATAAAGGTGTTTGATAAGATTTTTTTCCGAAAAACTTGAGGAAAAGGATAATCATGTTATCCTTGCAAGACTTTCCATTGTCCTTCCGCATTTCTTAATGTCAGAACGGGATTCAGCAACCCGAAAACCCCCCAATAAGACTTTTTCCCGGAAAATTAGAAGAAAATGATAATCATGTTATCCTTACAGGACCTTCCGTTATCCTTACGAGGACGAAGTACGGAAAATATTGCATTGTCATCGGACATACGTACGTGTGCAAAATTTCAAGTCAATCGGATTAGTGGAAGTGGGTGAAAATTTGATAGCTGCCTGACAGACAGACAGAGAGATATACACGAAGGCAAGCTAAATAAAAGCTTTTAAAAATGGTTCGAATAACTATTTACTCTCCAGTATAATTCACAAATAGAAGAATTATTCCTAGTTGGTTTATATATAGAGAAATTTCGTGGCCCGGTCAGTTAAGCGGCCCCTACACATTCAATCTTGCAGTCAATCATCGCATGCTGTGACAGCATTTTGAACGTCTATGGTGATGCTGTCATGCAAAATTCCATGATTGCCAGCATGCTGGCCAATATCAAAATCATTTTGATATTTTTCAAGAGAGCTTTGTGAATGACAGCATGCTTGAACCACGGCATACAGACAGCCAAGGTATGCTGTAAACTCAAATCTGACATTTCGTTGCTACGTCACTTGTGCCGATTAGTTCTTCAAGTGCAGAAGGAATTTTGTATTCTGGATGGTTTTTTTTAAATTTGTGCGATTTAAATAAGATATTTGTAAATTAGTAGACTGATTGCATTAAATAGTGATCAATAAACATAAAAATTAATTAAAAAAAGTCGGCACAAATGACGTCACACCTGACTATCAAAAGTTTACAGCATACCTTGGTTGTCTGTATGCCGTGGCTTGAACGTGTATGGCGATGCTGTCAATCATTTCGTCATTTCAGGGGAATTTTTAGTAGTGAAAAGATGTCGCATATAAAAGACAAAGTTTTTTGGGAATCCTTTTTCGAGTTATACAGATAAAGAAGTGAGTTGTGGATGACGAAAATCGAAAAATATAAAGACAAAAATTATTTAAATTCATATTTGTGCTGTGTGCTGTCGGTTTGGCTGTTTCGAATTAACTGATGCTTGTGTGCATGATTGAGCGTCTAGTGCAAATAAGCTTTTTGCTATGACAGCATGATTGACTGCACGGCATACAGACAGACAAGGTATGCTGTAAACTCAAATCTGACATTTCGTTGCTACGTCACTTGTGCCGATTAGTTCGTCAAGTGCAGAAGGAATTTTGTTTTGTGGATGGTAATTTAAATTTTTGTGCGATCTAAATAAGATATTTGTAAATTAGTGGACTGATTGCATTAAATAGTGATCAATAAACATAAAAATTAATTAAAAAAAGTCGGCACAAATGACGTCACACCTGACTATCAAAAGTTTACAGCATACCTTGTCTGTCTGTATGCCGTGGATTGACTGCAAGATTGAACGTGTAGGGCCGCTTAACACAGATCATGGCGTCACTCTGATGAGATCCACCATTGATTCTCGGGATCGAAACTTGATGTTTTCTTTTCAAAAGATCTATTCCAATCCCTCATTGTTTCCATTTAAATTCAATTTCATTGTGGCCATAAAAATTCTGGTACTTGAATAGAAATCGTTTCGATAAAAGCAAAAATATTCCAATATGACCTTTAGCATGAAAATTATCAAATAATATTAATAACGAAGTCATGTGCTGTTCACATCAGATATTTTTTTATACAATAATTTCAAAAAACTGTTTTAAATATTTTTTTTCCATTAATTTTTACTCAAACTAAAGATTTTCATACATTCTTAAATTATATTTTCGGTTTAAATCTGAACTAATATCGATTTGTCCGTAAAATCAAAGTAAATAACCGACAAAAACTACGAGGAGAAAGTCCATATTAAACGAAAGTACTACGAATTCAGCCACAGTGCCACTTCAACAGGCGGAAAATGTGATTTTGCTTACATTGGCAAATTCCGTCCAGTTCTTTGTCACAAAATCAAAACTCTTTCAGTCGAGGTGGTTAAAGTTAAGGCCGAAAAGCTCACAAAACCAAAAATCGGACTACCAGGAAAATGGATAGAAACAATTCGAAATCCGTTCAACAGTAGCCGCCAACGAATTTTGTAATCAAAGCAAGGGGGCTGATTCCCCCCGGAAGGCTCCGAAAGCCAACATTGGATCAAATGACACTAAACAGCAACAAGCTACGCTACATCATCAAAAAAATGCGATATTGCAATGTCCGCTTGTGTTCGATGTTGGCTCCAGCTGAACTATTGCCATATGAAAAAATTGATGAATTTGCAAACATTCAGTCATTCACATTTACCAGGTGGAAACTTGTCGCCGTACAGGTGTATAAAGGGAAATTTACGTTGCTTAATTCACCGGTGAAGTGGTTTACCATCCGATCAATTCACTCAAAGTTCGCGAAAAACCCATTTTCAATTGACTGTCGAAAGTCGTCGATACACTTGTTGCAAAAGTTCTCAGGAGTTTGGCCTGCATAGAATTTTAAACCCATTTGGAAAAAAAAAATCTTAACTCGAATCAAATCAAAGGAAAATTCATGCAAATGATTTACATCTGAACCACCCCTGTTGAACTTGCATAGGTTATACCCTTTCATCTCCCTTTTGTTGCAGTGTCTTCTTGTTTGTCATTTGCTGTTTTTATATTTGATTTTTTTTGGGGTGTTCCCTCAAATCTTTTACAATCAAACAAAATGATATGCACATAATTTCCCGGTATCTCTTGAATTTCTTGTTTACGATTGGAGGTGGTGTACATGATTTCCACTTTTCCACATTTCCCAAATGCACACGATATAAAAAGCGACAGCAAAAGAGTCAACTGGAGGACAATAAACAAAAGGAAGACGCATCCGACAATAAAATTTCTTTCGATTATACGCGGTTGTCTTGTCTAGAGTATTTTCGACTATTTTTTTCAAAACGAGTATTTTTATGTTTAAGAAGCCAGGGGTGGATCACATATATTCTTATTTGTATCTTTGCAAGGACTTTTTTAGTGCAACTCAAGTTTGTTCGTTTCAAATAGAAGGCATCCAAAGTTGAAGGTTGGCAACTTTCCAAATTCAATTTTTTTTCACGGTTTTTTAAAATTATGTTTAAAAACTTTTAAATATTCGAACTAAAAAATACACAAATTGCGGAACCTCGGTTTGTGAACTTAATTTGTTCTTGAAGACCGTTCACAAACCGAAACTGTGTTTTCATCTATAAATAGGGCATCATACATTCCGGAATTGCCAGGAGAGTCCGAAATTTAGGTCCGTTATCCCAGCGTTCCAGAAACTGATATTTTGTCCCGGATTTTTTATGCTTAGTGTTATAATTAGTCAACTGCAAGAAAAAAACGAACACTAAATTTTGAAAACATATTCTACTTCAGTTGGGGATTGCTATAAATTTTATTGTTCCCCTGCGGCGCATTTTTAACCATTTTTCACAAACCGCGCATGTATCTCCAAAGGTTTGGCCTGCTAATAGTTAGTTTTACAATTCCCAATTCAATTATTTGTCGAGTGAAAAGAAGGCAAAAATTGAGTTAATTTTCGCAAGCAACTGTATTAATTTGAATAATTGCGTCGCAATATATTTACAAAAATGTCGCCTGCGGTGCAATTTCTTAATTGTTAAGTATCCATCTCCATACTTGATCGTTGACCGTTCATAATATTTTACTCAAATTGAGGTAAATTGACAAATAAGATCAAAATATAAAGTTTTTTAATTTTTTTTACAGAGAACAATCGAAGTCTCCATACATTCAAGACATTCCATACATTCCAAATATTCCAAACATGCCATACATTCCAAACATTCCATACATTCCATACATTCCATACATTCCATACATTCCATACATTCCATACATTCCATACATTCCATACATTCCAAACTGTCTAGACATATACGCCAGTGAGCAGACATATTGTTTAAAAGGGATCCCCTTCGAAAAAAAACCGTTAAACATTATTAAATATTCAGAGTTTTTTTTTAATTTTTCCTTATAACAAAAACACTATTGAACTCTGAAATTTTTATTGCGAATGTTGTTCACATTGCTCATGAACCCGGCATTTTTTTATCTCAAAAGTAACTTATGAATCATGGTGTCCCAATGTATTAAAAATTTGTTGGGGAAAAAGAAATTTGACGGGGAAAAAACGAATAATAGTTAATCATAGTTAGGAACAAATTTTTGGGGATTTTTTTTTAAATAAAAAATCTAGTTTTTTATCACCAACATTTCTTGATTATTCTTACAAAAATACGTATTTCAATAAAACTCTACCCTTCCCTGTACAAAAACAGCGCCGACCACTTCCATATGAAATGAACTCCATTCTTTTCCTTTGGGACTTATCCACTGAGCTACTTAAGTGCGGCTCCCGGGAATTATTTAACATGTGTGAAACGTATTTGAAGTTGATCATTGCGATTGCTGCAATTCCCATAAAAAACGAATGGCACTAAAAGATAGTCGCCAATTCTCTGTTTAGTACTTCGCAAATCAATCGATTTTCAATGGTTTTTCGCATTTATTTATTTTTCTTTTTTCAGGAAAGATTTTTCCAAAGAGATTTTTCTGAAATTGTAAACTATAAACAATGGCATTTATATTTTATGTTTAATATTGTTAGAAAATAGAGTAATATCAGATTTATAGAAACGATCCAGAAGAAAAATATTTGATGTGAACAGCATATAACTTTCTTATATAAAATCTACGTCCCTGCCCAAACCGATAAAAAAATAAGAGTTTACATAAAAAAACAATTCTAAAAAATATCTCGATTCCGGGAAAAGACATTGATTTACAGTTAAAGACAAACATAACAAAAGCTATAATTGCCAATCTGACAATTATTGAAAACCTGTATGGTGATATGGCATTGTTCGAAGTTTTATTGAACAGGGAACAGTTGTATCAAAATTCCACTTTGAATTCAAATTATTTGAATTTATTCCAATCGGATTTTGAAGTACGGGAGTTTTATGTAGAATCATATCCTAAATAACTTTTGTTATTTTTTTTTTGATAAGATGCACCGTTTTTGAGATATTCGCAAAAAAACGTTTTCGTTCGTATTGGCAGGGTGCGTGATGGCAACGCCATCTAGTGGTTGCAACTAGGGCGGAATTTTTGACATTTGAATGACCGAACGAGAATCAAACAAATAAATAATTTCGAAACAAGATGTGAGAAGAAATCGGTATGTAAACCGCAAGTGAATAAAATTCAACAAATTCTAAAAGCTTTTACAAGTCTGGTGTTGATAATTATTAAACGTTTTTTTTAGATTTTTAGGAAATATGAGTTTATTAGTTATCAGAACCGGCTTTCAAGCTGTCACACACGACATCGCCTTTCAACCTCAGACTCCAATAAAGGGAAAAAATTTGGTTCTGGCTGAACATGTACGAGAAGTAGAAGAAGTGCGACAAAATGATTCTAACATCACCACAATTAAAGCTCGAATTATTCGCCAAACATCGGTTACATCGACGCCATATATTACATCCCTAAAAGTAAGCATAATTCTTGGTCTTTTTTGCAACCTTCATCATAACACAGATGCAAATTGACTTAAATATGAAAATTGCATTTTATATAAATTATATAAACATTAGCAAACAATTTCATTTGTTTACAGATTAATTCTACTCGTTTTGTCACTAGTGCAAGATGTGATTGTGTCTACAATCAAAGCGCTAGATGTAAACATATTGCGGCTCTGATTTACTATATGAATCATGAAGAAAGCTTCTCCAAAACTAGTGAAGAACAAAAATGGGGTAAACCAAGTGCTCGACAATTTGCAAAACATAAATACTCAAAAGGAAAATACTTTGAAGAAATGTATCCTACTCCAAAGAAAATAATGTGTGATCCTCTGCAAGTTGATCTTTCGGAATTGGAGGGACCCTCGGCTTTAAACTATGTGCTGCAAGCTGCTGATTCGAACTTCAATAATGAAGATGACAACATATCCGTCACCAATTTTTGGCAAGATTTAATAGACCAGGTTGACACTGATATTCAAAAAGAAGATTGTGTGGAATGCGTTAAGAACTTTTGTATTTTTGGAGAAGAGTTTGAGGTATACAAAAACCATAATATTGAAATTGACAAAAATTTAAAACAATTTTATGAAAAAAATATTGTAATGGAGGATGAGGACATTTTTAATTTGTGCTGTGAAACCATTGAGCAATCGAAGCGTATAGAGTGGTATACTGCCAGAAGATTAAGAATTTCGTCCAGTACGAATGTACATAAGATACAAGTGCGCACAAGAAAATCAATTGACAGTCTAGTAAATGATATTCTGCACCCAAAATCAATTGATTGTGAAGCAACGCGATATGGTAAACGTAATGAAATGATTGCTTTAGAACAATATCAAAAGTTAAATAACTATCAAGTAATACGAGTTGGGGTAATTGTGAGCAAAACTCAGCCTTGGTTATGTACAAGTTTAGACGGAGTCGTAATTCAGGATGGATGCATAAGGAAGGTAGTGGAATTTAAATGTCCTATATGCTGCCAGAAAAAACCTGTGGTAAATTTTGATATGAAGATTTGTAACGTGCAATATCTGGAATTTGTAAAAGATCGAGTTGAATTAAAAAAAAAACCAATATTATACCCAAATTCAAGTTCAAATGTATGTCACTGGAATGACAATGTGTGACCTCTTCATATATTCCCCAGTAGAAAACGGTACTTGTTCAGTAAGAGTAGACAGAGATGAAAGCTTCATAAAAATTGCAGTTTTAAAGAGTGAGGAGTTTTATTTTAAAAGTTATTTACCACTTCTTTGCACTGTAATTAATAATCAAAAAATAAATGAAAATAATAATAATAGACAGATTCAGGCAAAGCCTACATTTACGGGCAAGGATGTAAAAAAATTTTATAGAATGTAATGTTTTGAGAAAAACCAAATGTAGTTCTAAAATTCATATTTATTGAATGTATGAAATAATTTTTTTTGAAGATGAATTTATAGAATGTATATAGTTATTGAATTTATTATTTATTTTATATAAAATTATTTTACTGTTAAAAAAACTTATGGAAGAAAAGTTTTATGGAATTTCAATAAACAATTTTAAATCATACAATGTATTTTATATGATTTTATTTAAAAATATAGGGGACTGCAGGTTTACTAATACACAACAAATATGCATAACATCATCAATACGGCTGAATAAGTGCTCAGGAATTTTATTCAATATCTGATAAAGTCTCAGTCGTTGCATTATTCTCTCAACATGAATCCCGACCTTAGCTATATTGTATGTTGAATCTGTCTCATCCCTGGAAAGTTGGGTGTTATTCTGGAGAAAAGGTGGCATAATAATTCCTATTTCTTTTCCACTTTCATCTAGGATTTTTTTAATCTCCGGAAATCCTTTATCAGCCAAAACGATATCTCCGTTTTCTAAATAGTCGACCAATCCTGATTCAACTGTTATTTGCGAATCACTTTTCCGTCCACCTGCCACTCTGGATTTAAATGAGATGAATCCTCCTGGTGTAATACCTATGAGCACCTTAGCAGTGAAACCCTTTTTATAATGGGAGTAACACAACACACGATTATCAACACTTGATGGCACTTCTATTCGAAACTCGGTGCAATCAATAATTACCCGAGTGTTACTGTAATTTGGATGAAAGCAGTCCGGCATTGTTGCTTGCACAACATTTTTAGTGGGCCAAAAAACCAAATTAGATGTTGCAGACGTTAATTTTTCAAGATATGAATAAAAGATTCTTGATACTGTTGTTCTATGAACACCAAACAAAACACTTAAAGCTGAAAAAGTCACACCAAGTTTCATTTTCATCAGAAAAATTAGAAGCCTATCTTCTTTGCCAATAGTATATTTGTGATTTTCTTCAGTCCTTTTTAATAAAAATCGGAAGTTGTTCAAAGTAACACCAGCCAGATCTATAAGTTGTTCGTCATCGTTAATTGACCGAAATCCAGCAAAATATTTGTTCTCCGTTACGACAGATTGATCAGCATAAGTTTTTTGAGCAGTATTACATCCTTGGTCTTTCATTATTTTGTAATTTTTAAAAACTGTTGAATTATTGGATATTTCTGTTTGAACTTCCGCATCACATCTTTGTTTGCCGTAAATGAATCTGTTACAAATAAATGTTTTTTCGTGATTCTCTTGATGCGAAAATATGTCAACTTGACACTCTTTATCAATACTTGCCCTTTCAGTAGTTTGAGGCACCTCAATCTCACAAGTCTTTTGAATATTAATTACATCTGCTGCCATATTTTCTTTCTTGATCCTTCGCTCAATGAATCGGTTGTACCTGGATATAGCTGCATTTTCATTAATATTTGTCGAACTGTATTTTGAAGCAAATATTGTTGGCACATAACTAGGACTGGCCTGCTCGTTAGCCTTTTTGCCTGCAATAAAGTGAGCACTGCATATTCTGTCATGTGGTTTTGGGCGCCATGACGATCCGTCAGCACTAAAATATAACAATAAGTATATTAAGGATCTTTAATCATTCTGAGGTGTTACTTCCCAGAATGTGAAAATTTCGTTTCATAGGTTGGCTTACTTTTTCCTCTTTACAGCAGCTATCCATTTGTTTCGTTGATCTAATTTCCAACTCGCTCTTGGAAATCTGTAGAATTTGTAGTTCTTGTTCAGTCCATTGTTCTTACAATTCACTACACAACACGTTCCGTAACCCATTTTAATTTTCCTTTTAAAAATATGCGAATAACCAGATTTTACCAAGTTTCACTGACAGCGACAATTTCTCGCCTGAAGTTGTCAATTTTAGCCCTTCGTGCGCTGCGATCGATTTTGATTCCCCCACCAGGTAGTTCGCACCCAGCCAATAGGGGCTAGCACGGGAAATGTATTTTAGGCAAAGTTAAGAGGTCGAAAATATTCATGAGTACAATACTTTGTTATACTACGTATAAGAAAGTAAAAATGCATAAAAGAAATGTGAAAGGTTTTGATACACATACAAAGGCAATACTCAACATCAAAAATTTTTTTTGCAAAGCATCCTCTTTTCTACTCAGGTATATCCGGTCACTATATACATATACTAAATGCAATTATCTTCTTAAGTTTTGTCCGGCCTACAAAAAATTTAAAATATTCAACAATAGTTTGAAACAAAATTTTCCAGGTTTTTTTTAAATACAAAAATCCAGTATTCTAGCACCAACATTTTTTTTAAATTTTCCTTACCAAGAAAACCTAAAAATACGAATTTCTTAAAAGGTTTACATATTAACCCTTCTTAAAAGTAGCACTATATAAATTAATGGAAATAAAAAACTTTTTTGAGCGTACATTTAATTCATATCATTTATTGAAAAAAAATGAAAAAAATTAGTTATATACTTCAAGGATATTCTGTGAGGACATGGTATATACTACAATACTCAACTATCCACTTACCAACACAAACAGTTGATTTAATAAATATAGGATGTATCTACCATAGAAAAGGGATATACATATTTTAAATATTTATATTTCAAACATTAAAAAAATTAAACGAAAAAGTGGTATATATTTTATACCATCGCCCTTGAAAGGGTTAAACCACGGTTCAAACACGCATTCGCCGACGTTTCATACTGGTATTGCACAAAAAGTGACCAAAATGTAGTACAGTGGAGTCTCGGTAATTTGAACACACATCAGACAAGGCTTGTTTACATTTGTGAATTTGTTCACGTTTAAGAGGTGAAATTTTTAAAGAACATTTTAATAAAAAACATGCTTACATTACTATAAAAGAAAGAAATTTGTGTATTCAATAGAAAAAGTGACAAGAGGATGCATTACAATAAGTATTCTGTAATTATACCCGTATGGTGAAACCAAAGGGTATACTAACTTTGCCTTACCGTTTGTAACGCCAAGATCCCGTCATCACACACAAAAATGAATTACACCAGTGTGTTTAGAATGATAAAAAAAGTTGAATTTAGCATGTCCGTCCGTCCGTCTGTCTGTCCGTCTGTCTGTCTGTCTGTCCGTCTGTGGCGCGGATTGCGGGCGCACGGATTAAGCTAGAGACTCGAATTTCGATACGAATATCACCATACGGGTTTTCAATAATTGCCAGATTGGCAATTTTAGCTTTTGTTATGTTTTTTGTTTGTTTTTGTGTTTTAGTAGTGGTTTCCATTACTGCTTGTTCTTTTAATTTCTTGAGTGCCAATACAGTATCCCATGCAAGATTTCGATCTTCGGCCCATTGCACAGCACGAGTAAAGATTTCAACCCTATACAGAAGACTATTCATTACATTTATATTCCAACATATATAGAAGAAAAAAAAGTTGTTTTCCGCATATGTAATTCCAGTTAGTGTAATTTTTGTTCACGTTATAGAGTACCAGTTTTCTTGTTTGTTCACGTTGTAAGATACTCAATGTTGACAGCGAGGCGGTTCATGTTACTGGGTTGTTCATATAATGGAGTGTTCACGTAACCGAGACTCCACTGTATTTCGGTTTCGTTTTAGTTTTTGGCCAAGAATTAGAGTTTCAAGGATTCAGCTTCGAAACTATAGTTTCGGTCGGGCACTGCCAAAATGCAGATTACATTCAGAATACAGAATTTATCCACATCTTTTTTCCGCTTGTATTTAATAGAATTTTTTGTAAGCATTCCTTATAAATTATTTCTTATAATATAGTATCTAGTAGAATTTACAAATTGAACAAATATTGTATTGTAGATAGTTTTCTATTCAATTTGTTTTCGGAATTCTGTTTTAAACAATTATTGTTTGCTTACAATTATTAAAAAATTGAATACAAAATTAAAACTGGAATTACAAACAATTTTCAATCGATACAGTTTTAATTACTTTTGCAACATTTAACTTCATATGAACTTTGCTTTTATGTGATACTCTAGCAATTTTATTACTTTCTTTTTTAATACAAAACAATTCCACTAACTGAAGCTACAACAAAGAAACCAAACAATTTTATCTTTTGTTCCGCTAAATCTGTACGATATTCTATCATCCATTCTATGAAAATCGGTCGGTTCCAATCTACTATGGATGGCACTAAATCAGCCTCCGTTTGCGAAATACATTAAACCACCTGGAACCAACTTCATCCCACCATGAATTTCCATGTACCGTCACTATTCGATGGAAACCTTGTAAATAAACACAACAAATCTATTTCCCACTCTGCTATTGCCGTACCAAGGTAACCAGCCAGCCCATCGATGGGTCCGGATATATCGCATTCCGAAGTAATAAAAAACCCAGCCCGAACGAGCACTTTAAAATCATAACTTCATTTCGAAATGCTGTCTGAATGAACGGTAGCTACGTGCTCAACATTTATCCGGAGCATCTATCCAGAGGTATCCTTGTCGTCCCACCGAAATCACAACGAAAAAAAAATTAGCCTCACTGGCGCTATAGTATGGGTGGCTCTATAAAAAGATGGCGCAGACTTTTAATTATGTTGTTGCCACCACACCTGGCCAAATGAGGTGAGTTAGCAGAGCCACACTTTGGAACAATTCATCTACACAACATCAACAATAGGCGTGGTCTCCACCTGGGCCGGAATATTTTCCTCGAGTTTCCAACATTTATACGAGCTGCAATCTACGCCACCAGGTATGTACCTACCTATATATAAATAGCAGAGCAGCCAACACCAATAATAATAAATTCACTGCCGCAGCACTTGAAATGTGGATGTTATACCTACTAGCACAATTTTACAGTCATCGTTCATATGGATTTCAATGTTCCATGCTCCACATTGGAACAGGATACCACCATCGAAATTGAGTTCGCTGCCCCTTATTCAAACAGGACACCGTGCATACAACTATGCTCCACGACAGTGTTGGCCATGGAGCCTGCGCGGCTTCTGCCTGGTAGTCCTTTATTTCGTTTTTAAAATGGGGATTGCACTTGAATCGTTGAATACAAATGCAACATACTCCCTTTTGTGACCACAGTTTGGGGCATTATGGAGGCTCGTTTCTGTGCGATTTTGTAAAATAATAATTCAAACTTTCAATATTCATTGTACAGTTTTAGTGCAATTGAAAATTGTCCTAAGGCTCTGCTGGAAATTACTCAAAAATTTCCTTCCAGAACGACACTTGATTTAAAACTCACTTAAACGACGCTTTTAAACATAAACAGTGATTAATTTAATTTTTTTTTGGAGTATTTTTAGGTTTGATTAAAAATACATAATTGTTTTTAGTAGGTTTTTGAGCTTGACTGGATCAATTTGAGGAACCATGAAGAAACTATTAGGACAAAAGGGAAGAGTAAAAAATTTGGCCGAGAATTTTTTTCATGTAATTTTTCTACAAAAAAATTGTCTTTTTTCAATTTTATTTTTTATTTATTTATTATTTAAACTTAGAAATCATCAACACCATCCTGAACTGTGCTTCGGCATTAAATCCCCTAAGCTCTGGCTAAAACTATAAAAAAAACATCAATCACTTCATTCTATTCACGAAAACTAAATGCACCAAATTCTTACAATTTATTGAGTCTAAAACTATTTCTACACATACAAAAAAAATTGAAAAATAATTTCGAAAACGCCCTTCGGAGAGAAAAATCGTTGGTTGATTAAACTACGTCTCGTGATTAACCAACAATGCGATCAACATGTTGAAATTAACTACGAACATGATTAAATCAAATATGCAGTGTGATTAAATCAACTAACGACACGTTGTTGATAAAAAAAATTTTATGGACCACGAAAACTGTAGATTTTAACACAAACGTAGTTTTTTATTTTAAACGCAGATGTTTCATACCCCAGTCCACGCACCAAACCGCGCCCAGGTGTCGGGAAGCCCAAGTTTCGTTGTGTCAAGTAAAACGTTGAACCAGAAATTATTCAATAGTTAAACAAAAACAGTATAATCGCATCTGGTTAATTTGTTACCTTTCCATATAATTCTCATGGGATTTGGGGCAATCGGAATACAAGTATACTCAAGGTTCTAATGCCGCGTACACACCGCAGTTTACGAACAGACAGCAGTGAAAATTATCGTGACGTATACAGCTGCTAACGTCGGCTTTTGTTAAAAATAAATTAAAGTTCAAAACTAATTTCTTTTAAAATATACAAAGTGAGTTTAAATTTAAAACTATCTTCATGAAAAAAAACACAATTTTCATGAAAAAAAATATCTGATGTGAACAGCACATGACTTTTTTAAACAAAATCTACGTTTCTGTACGATTTACCTGAGGAATAAAATATTAGTTTACATAAAAACATAAATTTTTATTTTACAAAATCTGAAATATCCCGATAACGGTAAAAGATAGCGGATAAGCGTAAAGGACAAAATTATTGCAAATATTATTCTCTTCAATTTATCTCCAACTCAAGACCACCAAAAACCCGTTATTTTTCGAGATAATCGCAAAAACTGTTTTTTTATAACTGTATATCTCGATAACGAATTGAGATACGCAGTTCTAGCAAAAAACAGAGATCTTATTGCCTCCAACTTCTGTTATAGATAAGACAACTGAAAAACAAGTGGTTTCGGAGTAAATAACAAAAAACGAAATTGCGATTACTAAAAAGCCGCCATTTTAGTTACTTCCGGTTAACGGATTTCCACCAAAAGTTGATAGGATTATCCCATTCCAGAATCAAACATGCCTTTAAAATTTTATGACTCTAGCTCTATTAGTTTTTGAGAAATCTTGTACATAGACTGACAGACAGAAAGACATTTTTGTAATAATGCTACAATCGACTCAGGAGTGCTCGGGAACTGTTTTTTTAGGTCAAATTAAGAAGTCGAAAATTTTCATGAACATAACACTTTATTATAATTCGTATAAGAAAGTTAAAATCCATTTGTATGGAAGAAAGAGCAACGATTGGTCCGATTTGATATTGATGTAAAATCACATCTTAAACACTGGTGTAGTTCATTTTTGTATCCCACGATTGGTTCGATGCGTTACAAACGGTATACTACTTCTAATATATTCCTTTATTATAAGGGTATTCACTGTTTATCGTAGTTGATTGTAAACTCGTAGAATCGTAAAATTGTAAATAAAATCGTAGTTTTTTGACAGTTCTCCATATAAATTTTTTTACCACGAAAACTACACCCGAAGGTATGGTAAAATAGTAGTTTTTGTCATAATTCTAATAAAGTGAGGTTAAGACATGTTTTGTGACATGTTAACTTGGTGCCAACTCTAAAATGGACATTGGAAAAGTAAGTAAATTAAAGTATTTATATGATTTAGTATAAATTAAGAGTTAAAAAATGCTTTAAACAATTTAGGTAAAGAAAATAAAGTCAAAAATTTTACGACAAAACCAACAACCTCTAGTAATGCGCTGCTCACGCTTCGTTGTACTTCTCCATCATAGATTTACATTACAATCTACGATTTTACTATCTACGATCAAGAGTGAATAGCCCTTATATATCATATAGAATATAAAAATTTTAAATAAATTGTAGAACCCGATTTTTTTTACCAAATAACCACCATAGCCAAAATTTTAATATAAATAAAATACACTTTTTTAAACATGTAAAAAATTTGAATTATTTTTACTAATTGTAAAATAGAAAATTTACAGACATGCTTATCTGATTTTGTTGTGACACTTTTTAACGCCAACACTTATCCCAAAATACTTGCAATTGCCTTCGGATTTATGCTATACAAAACCTGTGGTATAGTTTTAAGATCTAACAAAAAAAAATTCTGTGAAATTAAAGAAACATGATAGATAATAAAATCTTACTAAATTTCGCCCGATATCCATTTTCATCGGCAACATACTGAACAACATAAGTAACACCTTTTGCATCCGTAAATGAATATTCACCAGTTACGGTGTAAATTTGTTCGCCATTTACATCTCGTAAATTTGATTCATAAGTATGTGATCTATCCAATTGTATGTCACTGTTAAAACATTAACAATTAAAAAAGTATTAAGAAATCTTCGAAAATTAAACTCAACGTACGAAAACCTTAAACTTGCAGGTAAACTGAATGAAAGCGAAAATGATGCAAAAAATATGCAACAAAAAAATATTACACCCAAATTTGAATTCATTGTGATCTAAGACGATACTTTATGATAACTGAAGCTTTACTAAGATTAAGGAAACTGACCATCAAAATTTTAAGTAATGCCATCAATGTTCAGGGGGGAGTCAGTATATTATCCGGGGGATTTGTGTGGTAACCGAAATAGTTTTTTTTTTGGTTGATGACTATTCACAAATTTATTTTAGTCTACACTCAAAAAAATAATAACAAAAACCTCGTTCCTATTGATAAACTTTTTTTTGTTGAATCTCAACCTTTTTTTTTTTGTTAAATTGATAAAAGAATTGTATGAAACATAACAAAAGCTATAATTGCCAATCTGGCAATCATTGGAGACCTGTATGGTGATATTCGTATCAAAATTCGAACAGTTGTACCGAAATTCCACTTTGAAGTCAAACTTTCCAATAAGATTTTTAAAAATTTATTCCAATCGGATTTTGATGTATGGGAGTTTTATGTAGAATCATATCCTAAATAACTTTTGTTCTTGAACTTTTTTGATAAGATGCACCGTTTTTGAGATATTCGCAAAAAACGTTATCGTTCGTATGGGGGGTACCCCCCCTAATGGTCCATTCTTGCCCATTAACGAACTTAGCCTCGAATTTTACGAAAAACGGATCCACGCAAAATTTCAAGTCTCTAGCTCAATCCGTGCGCCCGCAATCCGCGCCACAGACGGACGGACGGACGGACAGACGGACATGCTAAATTCAACTTTTTTAATCATTCTAAACACACTGGTGTAATTCATTTTTTGTGTGATGACGGGATCTTGGCGTTACAAACGGTAAGGCAAATCTAATATACCCTTTGGTTTCACCATACGGGTATAAAAACAGAAAATTGTGAATATAACAATTTTTGGTCATTTTGATAGATTAGGCATTGTTAATTTCACGATTCTTTTGTTGATTTAACAAAACATCGTTTGCGATTTTAATTTTGTTAAAATAACAATCTGTTTTTTTTTAACAAAGATTTTCCTCACAAAATATTTGTTCCAATTTCACATTTTTTTTGTAAATAAAAATTTTAACAATGATTTTATCCATATGACCAAATTTTTCACTGAGTCTAAATATGAAATAAAGGAGCTTTATAACCACCTCCCAAATAATGGATATCTAGTTGATAAATAGATATTTTCAAAATATTATAGAAATTTAACCTGTCACTCTCCTATTTAAAAAATCATTAGCACATAATTGTGAAACTGGTTTCAAAAAATTTGTAAATTTTTCTAGATAACAATAAATAGTCAATCTCACATAAACCTGCATTATACATACGGTATGTATGTAACATACCCTAAATGATAAAAAATAATTTACGAAGTATGAAAATGGTAATCAAAGGGGAATTCCCATCAATATCTAAATATTTAGTCAGAGTAAAGTTATCCGCGTACCCATACCATGACTTTAGTTTGCATTGCATTTATAGCGTTTTTTTTAAAATACTTTATCAGAAAGATTTTAATAAATATAAGCCATTCTCATATCATATGGGGTGGGCATTTCACTACAACCTCTTGGCAATAATTGCAGCCTCTCCTATGGTTTTGATATTAACCTACATAATTTGAGATTTTTGAATCAATTCTATGCCATCACTTACCAAAAGTGAAATCTTATGTAGATATTTTTCTAAAGGTCAAAAGTCGTTGAGAAGAATCCGGTGTGAATTTTAGTTCGAAAAACTTTTAATTGGATACATATTTAATAACTATTACCACGGCTATTTCGGTATAGTTATTTCGCGCATTATACAAAACATATTTGATGTGAACAGTACATGAATTTCTTATACAAAATCTACGTTTGTGCATAATTTACACTATAAATCGATAAAAAAAAATATTAATTTAGATAAAAATACGATTTTTCGTACCAAATCTGAAATATCTTGGTAACGGTAAAAAATATCGATTTACCGTAAAAATCAAACATGTAGATAATCTAATGGAACTATTTTATAACCGTTAGATTGCAAGCAATTTGCAAAAATTGAGAACCAAAAGTTTTAAAAAACCTAAGCTTTTTGTTCAATTTTTTTCTGCGAGTACATAAATTTTTGAAAATTTTAGTCACGCTTGCCATGTTAACATCGTCTATGATCGTTTTCCACCTCAAAACTGTTAAAATAACACCTTAAGGTACGTCTCCACTTATACACTTTTTCAGTGGAAATGTAACGATTCACTAAGTGGAGACAACTTCATTTTATAACTAGGGTGACCATACGTCGGAATTTAGTTATGTGGTTCCGCGGTGCAAGAAGCTAAGCTTTCGTCTCGGAATTTTGTAATCAATTGGCATCGAAACCTAAACATTTTCACCTGCGGCGCCATCTTCTCAGAAATTACTGCCTCTAGCGCATTATTCTTTAAAAAAATGTACCTGCGACGCATTCCATTAAAAAATATCAGTTGTGGTCAACACAAAACTTTCTTCTAAAAAATCTACGACCCTGCGCAATTTACGCTAGAGCCCTGTCGCGTTGTCAACCTAAGACGACCTCGCAATAAATTCTTGGTGTATTCAAAAATATCAAAAATGTACAAAATTTGAGATAACTTGAGAACGGTAAAAGATATCAATTTACGGTAAATGGCAAAAATGTAGAAAATATTAACGTCTTTAATTATTCTTTGCACTGATTTGTCGAAAAACCGTTAGTTTGCAAATTATTCGCAAAAAAATGATTTTTTACATATTAATGAAAATATCTCAATAACGGTAAAAGATAACGGATAACGGTAAAAGACAAAATTGTGCAGAATGCCATTCTCATTAATTCACTTCATACATTCAGTCAGCAAAAACCCGTTATTTTTCGAGATAATCGCAAAAAACTGTTTTTTGGAAATAACGGTTTATCTCGATAACAGGTGGAGATATCGAGTTATAGTTAAAGACAAAAGTGTGGGAAATTTTATTTTCTCCAAGTTTTGCCATACTTAAGGCCACTAAAAAACGCGTAGTTTGGGAGTAAATCGAGAAAAACGAAATTGCGATTTTTGAAAAACCGCCATTTTGGATACTTCCGGTTAACGGATTTCCACCAAAAGTTGATAGGATCGTCCCATTTCAGGACCCAACATGCCTATAAAATTTCATGGCGCTAGCTCTATTAGTTTTTGAGAAATCTTGTACACAGACTGACAGACTGACAGACTGACAGACTGACAGACAGACTGACAGACTGACAGACTGACAGACTGACAGACAGACTGACAGACTGACAGACAGAAAGACATTTTTTAAATATGACTCCAATCGACTCAGGAGTGATCGGGAAATGTTTTTTAGGCAAAATTAAGAGGTCGAAATTTTTCATGAATACAATACTTTATTATACTCCGTAGAAGAAAGTAAAAATCAATAGTGGGATAACGGTTTCTTATAGCGCAATTTTTCTTGTATTTTGCAAACAAGAAACACACATAATAAGTTTTATATAATGACCAACAAAAAAACAAAAATGGAAAAAGACCACTTTCCTCTGATTGAGCTTTCAAAATTTGAAGCATTGCCAAATGAAAAAAAAAATTTTTTTAGTTTTAGCATTATTTATTGATAAATCATTAACATATCCTAATATATACAATTTTTTTTCACAGGAATTGTACATAAAAACACAAATATTATCCTAAAATACTTGCAATGGCTTTTGGAGCAATTCGATTATTTGTCCCCATCGGTCGAAGGTCTGAAAGAAAGTTACAAAAAATTGTTAAAAGATTTTTTTTTCAGCTCCATTCTATGGCCACAGTAAAAAAATATAGTACATATCAAAACACTCAAAGAATATCAAAATATGTTGGAAACCACGGTTAATCATGTCGTTGATTTATGAACAACCTTTAAGAACAGTCAAAATCATAAATTAAAGGACCCTATCACCGAATACGAAGCGATTGGTTCGAATCGTAAATTTAAAGTTTTGTTGTTTATATAAAACACTATCAACAACGTTACATTTACGGTTCGAATATAATGTTGTTATATTCGAACCGTAAAAATCGTATCGTGTTCGGTGATAGGGCCAAAGTGTTCTCTGTATCGTGTTTTTTCTTGAAATCTTAACTTAAAAACAATTCTCAAAATTTAAACTTAAAAACAATTTCTAAACAAACTTACGATAAGTAGCGACATATCCCTTTTCATTGGCCACATACTCCACCACATATGTGACTCCTTCGTCATCTGGGAGCCTAAACCGTCCTTCTAGGCTATAAAATTTTTTTCCATTTTCATCGTGTAAAGTAGCTTTGTAATAGTGTGATCTTCCTGAACCCTGCTCACTGTTTTGATAAAACTCTTAAAATAATATTTCTTAAAATATGTTATTCAGAAATTACGAAAATTCATAATCGCCATTATCATGTTGTATGATATCTGATTGACAACAAATCACTAACAAGCATAATATTAAACTAATAGGAATAGGACAAATTTTACCAAAACTAAAATTCATTGCACCGATAATAATGGCGACCCACGATATACTAAAATTTCAAAAATATTCAGAAATAAAAACAATAAGATAAAATAAAAGTCTCTGATGGTCATTTTCTATAAACATACATATAGAGGAGGAATGGGCAAATTTAATAATAGACTAAAACTGGATAGATTTTTTCTCTTTCAATATGTTTCTTATATTATCGATTTTCATGGTCAATCTTACATTTCTTTGAATAGTAAACCAATTAATTCTGAAATGCCGGCGATATTTTGATGAAACTCTTGTTGCTGAAGCGGACAGCGAAACTTGTTTGGAAAACTTTGTCTCTTTTTTAAAGATCACCATTTAACACTCAGAAAAATATAAAAGTTGTTCCAAAAAATTTTTTTGATAAGTCAACTACAGCGTGTAGCAGACAGACGGATTTATCCATTGCATAATATTATTATCATCGAAATACCTATATCAAGTCAACCCGTGCAGCTAATTCGTTCTACTTTACTTGCTGCAGGATTAATTTTTTGAATTTCTCTCGCCACAGGTTGACAAATTTTTACTTTTCCTAATAAGTCTAGCCCACCTAAGAATAAATGGTCTTAAAATTGTACAAATGCGAAAAATAGATAGGTATATTAGTGAGACAGAAAAAGTGCAACTGACAAGAAAATTGCGCGAAAAATTGGCCAGAGAAAAATGTGTTGTATTTCCTCTGCTTACACTATTGAATCGAAAAGTTATACCGAAAACCATTTTCGAGCAAAGGGCGCTAAATTTAAAAATCAAATTGTGCTAAATTTAAAATTTGAACTTTTTGCCAAAATAATCGAAAAAACTATTTCTGTTTTTTTGTTTATGGGATATTAGGAGAATTGAGAAGTATATTTAATTTTTCTATGCGTTTGTTCGCTCAAAAATCAATCTCAAAGTTTGGTCTTAAAAGTGTACAACACGAATTTACAAAGGCAAACGTAAATTTTCTGCGCATCGGTCTTACGTTCGAGAACTTGCGTCAATTTTTAGTATAATTTTGTTCTGAAGTTTATCGTGTCGCTCTCTTCTGATAAGTAGGTATATTTATCTCTCTCTTACCAACGGAAAATCCTCATTTACCTCTCTAAGCTAAATTTTCAGATCATTTGTTCTTATAGTTGGCTAAGCCTAAAACGCAGGTGAACGCGTGCCTAGACGGAGAGAAATCCAAATAGAAATATACGAGACAGTGGGCTCTTCTGCATTGATTCCCCAAATATAGGGAATGATTCCTATAATTTGGGGAAAATTTCCTACCTGTTGGCGCAAATTCCACTTTTGTTTGGGAGTCATTACCAAAAAATTTCACTGCCTCATATCGCACATGGTCCCGTAGACTGTAGTATCTCAAAAAAATGTGTTTTTGAGTAATTATTCCATTATGTAAAGGAAAATTGACTGAATCAAATGAAAAACAAATTTAAATGTAAACGTAGTCCTAAAATTTATTTTTTTTTTGGTTTTTTAAATTCCCATTTTTTAAAATTTAAATTGATTTTGTGGAAAACAAACCTATCTCTATCTTTTATTATTGCAAAAAAAAAAAAAAAATGAAGCAAATGATCTGTAAATTGTTATCAAAAGAGTAATAAATTGAAATATTACTGTACAGACAACAGAAAAAACAATTATTCATAAACAATTATTTTGAAATGAAAACTTTGAATGCGTTTTTCTCAAAATGGCCGATTTTGAGATACTACAGTCTACGGGACCATGTGCGATATATTCCTATTTTTTGTAGGAATCGGTCATATTATTTCTCTCCATGTACACAAAAAAATTCATTAATAAATTCAGCTGCAATTTTCGTTGATCTACAGCCAACTACAAAAAATAATCGAATTGTCGACAACAGTAGACCGTTAGCTGCTAAAATATTGTCAATTTGTCTGACCAGAGCAAATTAGTGTCTACTTTTGTCGATAGTTCAACTATTTTTTGTAGCTGGCTGAAAATCAACGAAAATTGTAGGAGAATTTACTAAAACCTTTTTTTTTGTGGGAAAAATTTTTCGCAGGAAGCCAATTATGCGGTACGCAAATCGACGACTTTTACTCCATTTTTCTGAGTGTAAAGAAAAAAAATGTTCTTATTTCTTATTTAACGGTTGACATTTATATAAATTTTATTTCTGCTTTTTGTGACGTCACACGATAAAATTTCGTATCAAATATATAAAGTGAAAGGGGGCCAGTGCAACCGGTTTTATTTTTTTTTTTCATTTTTAAATAATTACTGTGAGATAACTACGAGAAATACAGGAACATGCCTCAGGTGTTCTTTAGCGCAATAACTTGCAATTAGATTTAGGGACGATCGTATCAACTTTTGGTGAAAATCCGTTAACTGGAAGTGCCCAAAATAGCGGCGTTTGAATAATCGCGATTTCCATTTTTGCGATTTACTGCAAAGCTAAGCATTTTTCCATAGTCTTAAGGAGGATCTCCATTGTTATGACTTCTGTAACTGCAAAAAAATGCAGAAAACTAGAGCAAGATAGACTTATGTAGATCTAAATAGGAATGACTGAATACAAGTATAAACGCTTTCCCTTCCAGTTTAACAATTTTATAGCAATCATGCTATGAATATAAGGTTCAAATTGGCATAGAAGTAAAGCTATACAGCTGTATAATTTTCAACCACTACATGAAAAATGACAGCTACGCTATAATAACACTTTGGATGCACCCGTGCTTACTTATTCACGTGTGATTGTATTAGAAATCGCTATAAAAAAGTTGAAGTCTGTCAACTGTAACCATAAAATCGCCATAAAAAAACCGGGGAAATTATTTTTGCAGTTGCCGACAAATTTTTGCAGTTGATTCTTATCTCCCTTTCTCGCCAAGGTATCTTCACATAAATGTGTCTCTATTTTTTTGCAGTTGGGAAAAATCATGGTAATGGAGGGCCTACTTTATGTGACAAAAGATGAAGACAGTATAATTTCCTACACTTTTGTCTCTACCTCGAATTTTGTATATCAAACCGGTATCGGGATATACCGTTACTTAAAATATTTCTGTTTGTTGCGATTATTTCGAAAACTAACGGTTTGGTGTCAAATATTTTGATAAACGAAATTTTTTTTCATGTGTAGGTAAGTGTTGTTAACATATTTATTTAGTTTAAATAACCTAATAATAGTTGCGTTTTTTTAATGTTCTAGAACAGTGGTTCCCAAAGTGGTCCCTACGGACCCCCGGGGTCCCCGGGATCATTCAGGGGGTCCGTGGAAAATTAAAATTGATTTGGGGGTCCCTGAACCACGTCAGGGGGTCCGCGCAAGGTTTAATATGAAATAAAAAAATGGTGACACATTTTTATTAATATGGAAGTTAAAATAAATAACAATGAATAAATTATTAGCGATTTTTACGTCCTGATTAAAATATTTATAGTTAGACATATTGGGTTTTATTATTTAATATAATGCACCCTAAAAGTTATAGCTTACTATTTTATATTTTTGTTTAATTTGTTTACTTCTGCGAATAACCAAATCCGCGAATGTTTGAAACTCGCAAAAACTCGCAAAAAAATAACTTTTTCTGAAAATTTCAAAGCTTGAATTTGTAGTACGATAAATAACCTCTCTTTGGGTCACAGCAGTTTGGTCAAATTGTATTAAATTATGCAAGTTTTATCAGTTGGCGCAAAAATGGCGTTTTTGCGATTTTGAAAAATCTCGGGGTATTGTGGACCACTTTGTAAATCGATTAAAACCTGAAAAATGTGATAGACAAATTTTTTTTTTTATTCGTATATTTATTATATAACAGACAAAGTGAAATGAAGTGAAAAATTGCAATGAAAATCAGTCCGAAACACAATGTTCGCAAGTCCAGTAACTTGCAGTCATTCCGGAGCATCCCAAGTGAATAGCTCGATCGCACACATTTCAATGGATGGTATTTCGGCGGTTCATTTTTTTTTGGCATATTTTTCTTACAAATTATGCAGAAATCGATG
This sequence comes from Chrysopilus asiliformis, assembly GCA_964034945.1. NCBI lineage: Eukaryota > Metazoa > Arthropoda > Insecta > Diptera > Rhagionidae > Chrysopilus > Chrysopilus asiliformis. The sequence continues at coordinate 48,089,474 of OZ035960.1, forward strand.
TATTCTTCCACCTCACAATAGGTTGAAGATGGTTGTTTCTTCTGTGATGTCTTCGATTTGACACGATCTTTTTGCTTTTTCGATTATGGTTTATCACCTTTTCTCTCCAATCTCTTTCGCTTCATATCAGCCTTCTCACGAAGGTCATTTACATCCTCTGGCAATGTCAAAACGGCCGATTTAGAAACTAGCTTGTATACCCGTCGTTGCCGGGTTAAGCTTTTTGTCTAAATTTTAGAATACGAAGAAAACCGGAAAGAACTTAAAAACTTTTTAATGGGTTTATGTTGGGGCTGGACCCACGACGAACATCTATGCCAAATTTCAGGCCAATCGGTTCAGTAGTTTCCCCGCGAAAGAGTAACATAGAGGGAAAACTAAGTTTCGAAATCACTTTACCCCCTCCCCTTACTCCACCCACCCCTCGCGCTACTTTTCCGTATGCCTATGTTGGAACCAGAACTACCACAGACACGCATGCCAAATTTCAAGTCAATCGGTTTAGCCGTTTTTGCGTGAAAGAGGAACAGACAGACAGACAGACAGACATACACCAACTCATTTTTATATATTAGTATGATTGCCGAAAATCTAATGCTGTGTTTTTGCATGAAAAAACACTTATATGCATCAAATACACGAAGTTTGCTTGTCAAATGTCAAGAATTGAGTGGTCCATAATTCCCCGACAAAAGTGGTCCACAATTCCCCGAATGCTCTTTTTTACAATATGGCAGCTATTAGTAACACAATGCAAACTTCATGCAAAATTTCTTGTCAGTGTCGAATGCTTAAGGCTCCGCGAATATTATCAATATATTTACTTGAGTTGATTCTCGAAAAATGTGGTTAAATTTAAGCGAAACACAAAGTGAAAAAAAAAATTTCGAAGTATCACTTTTCTATTTGCTATCGAAGCGATGTGATAGTGCGTATACATAAGTCGAGTACTGTTAGGAAAATTAGCTTAACATGAGGCAAACTGATTACAGTTATTTGCAGCTACCAACCACTACTAGGGGGAAAAAAATGACGCTGGTCCGCAATTCCCCGTGGTCCAGAATACCCCAGTCTCCCCTACAAAATGAGTACCTACACAATATGTGACATTTACATGAAATTTTATCCTCACATCTCAAATAATTAATTCAAGAGAGCGTTACATTGCAGCATTCAATTTTTATTATAATTAACAGTGGTTTGTTGCAAATAAAATTTTTGATATTGTAACGGTCCACGGGTAAGAAGTTGCAAGGACATTCGAGATCTGGCGTGAACGCTTCGAGAACGTTCGAGACCTCGTCCGAACATACAGGAACGTTGGCAAACGAGCCGCGAATATAAAAGGCCGCGTCTTCGGCGGAGATTCAATAAATACTTCTTCAACAAAATGTTTTATTTATATTTTATTTTTACATCACCATTTACCATTCAAGACATTAAAGTTAAATTTGTAATTTTTCTATTATGCATTTATGTAGTTTTTTACCCAGAGTCCGTGGGCAAGTTTTGACTATGAAAAGGGGTCCGTGGGCAAGTTTTGACTATGAAAAGGGGTCCGTGGGCCAAAAAAGTTTGGGAACCACTGTTCTAGAACATAGAACATTAAAAAAACGATCCAGAGTAAATGGGAAATTTTATCGAATTCAATCGCAACTGACTTCACTTTGGTTACATCAGTAGGCCGTTACTGTTGTATTTTTTCAAATTATGACATATATAGGAAAAATAATTCATTTAAATCCGAGACTTCTGTTAAAAAATGCGAAGTTAATTCGTTTCGTTTTACGTTGCGTTTATCGAAATTGTCATTCGAGTTACATAAATTAAAAAAAAACACAGCTTTGATTATTTTGGTTTTATTTTGTACTGACTAAAATGAATGCACATGTAAATAAGCCTGTCACAAAATGGATAAACCGCTGGCGCTGCGACCGTTCTTGACCCGTTGTCCTTTGCAGATTTATACGCGCAAAAAAGACTCTTCATTTTGTTTTCGAGCGCCCCAACAGTAGTTCTTGCAGTCTAGGTTGATTAAAAATAACATATAAGTAAATATTTCATCTTAAATGTACAAGACATTACTAAAATATTTAAAGATGTCAAATCTTCGAACACATTCTGGAAGGCAAATTTCTTTCTTCTTGAATTTTCACATTCTTCTTTCCAGGCGGCGAGAGTAATAATCCAGCAGCGCTTTAGTTTCAATATTCTGCCATATACGGCGTACACTTTAAAGCAAAATCTATTAAAAAAGTACTTTTAATTTTATTTTGTACTCACGATTCGCTAACTCCCATGTTTAAAATTATTTAACTGTCACGCAGGATCTACCAACCACCAACAGAAAATCCTCAATTGAAAATAAAATGTCAAAATTATTACGTTGAAATTTCCCTTTGTTCCAAACGCTGTTCGAGCTGAAAAGCTGGTGCAGGATTTTGTATGGAAAGCTTGTTCTGATCGGGTTCAGAACATTAAAAAAACACAACTAATATTATCTGATGTGAACACCACATGACATTCTTATACAAAATCTACACGTCAGGTTCCATCTTCGGGAAAATTATTAAGGCTAATGCGATTTTTTCAAAGGGTTTTAAGATTTCTGGATTTTTTCGGTATTCCTAAAACTTATATAAAAGTCTTTGAACCGGCAACAACGGGTCCAGGAGTTAGTAAGTAAATAAACTAAAACTTGAGGGGATATTTTGCAATGGAGCAAGTGGTTGCACTGGCCCCAACTACCGCGTGGTTGCAGTTGCCTCACTTGTAAGAATGACAGGGTAAGTTTAGCCATGGCTACCAATTTTAAAACATTAGTTCAATGCCAAAATAACATGTAGAGCTGAAAACTACACATTAAACTTGATAAAATACATAAGCTTTGATATTCTAGGTAGCAGGACAAAAATTTGAAAAAAAAATCCAAACTTTCATGACCGACCTTTCAATGAGTGCCAAAATATTTTTAAAAAAATCTAAAACCCCACTTTTAAGATAGATATTTTTTTGGTGAACATCAAAAGAGAAGATTCCAAAATTGTATATCCAGTGGATTTTTTTGAAAAATCAACGTTTTCCAAAAACAACCAGCCGTGGCCACACTTTACCCGGGATTTACGCGTGGCTAGAACGCAGATGTTAATTGAATTATACGATAATTCGGTTTGTGTAAAAAAAATAAATTAAAGAAATTTCTGTAAGGAATTGAAGAACAATTTGTCCCAAAACCAAATATAAAAAATATTTATAAAAAATTATAAAAAATTGTTTTTCGGTGTTTTTTTTAATCTTTGCCATATCATATTAATATTTTTCATATAATAAAACGCATGTTCATGTTTGTTCATCCCAAAATGCTTTTGATTTGCGTCACCCCTAGTTGCGTAATTGGAACGACATCCTCGCTCGATCTGATATTGTTTATACCTAAAGCAATTATTTAAAAAAAATCGCTTTTAATGTATTTTTTAAAAATTTACTAAATTTAGCATGATATCCATTCTCATCGGCAATGTAATCAACACGATTAATCACACCGTCCTCATCAGTAAATAAATATTGTCCTTTCACGGTGTAAATTTGTTCGCCATTTTCGTCTCGAATAATTGGTTCAAAAATATGATACCTGTCGGGGTGCTCGGAAGCGCTAAAGAATTAAAATATTGTAATTTGCGAATTTGATCCAAAACCAAAAAAAAAATTATGAACGCACAAGTCTTTATTCCCGACATTTTCCACGGGTAAACTTGCCACAAAAGTCAAGAAAACACTAGCAAAAGCTACTTTCAAAAAAATTCTCGAGGTAAAAACCATAATTCCTTCACGTAAGAAAATCAAAACTGCACTGAATTCAATCGAAACCTAAAATAAGAATGAAGTGCAAAACAAAAAATCATAAAATAAGAATGAAGTGCAAAACAAAAAAATAATTATATTAACATCTTATATTAACGTAATGGTGGAAAACCTCAATACCTACAATTTAAAAAATATGACAAATATCACAAGTTTTTAAACAGTTTAACAAAGTGATAAATATAAGGTCTGAATTTAACCCGTTTCTTCTCTAAAGAAATATTCTGGAAGGTCACCAAAAATAAAACTCGTTTTGACGTGATTTCAGACACACAACATAAATATCATGTAATGTAGAAAAAAAAACTTATGCCACTATAATTTGAGTGCTTCGGGTTAGTGTCAATGATTTTGTTGCAAATAATTGTAAATTAATAAAACTTTATGTTGTGAATGGAAGGGGAAGTAAAGTAGCCTGCTTTCAACATGAAGAAAATAGTAGTTTAAAAAAATGAGCTTTGCTAAATTTTTATTACATAAATTTAAGTTGACCGGGAAATTTTTAAGCTACACACACATAAACTTGAAAATTTCCCAGAAACAATCATATAATTTATGTGTTAATTTAGTTATTTTCTACTAATTATGATCTTTAGCATCTATCTATCAGCCAAATATTATGAGCAATACTCTTTGCATCATTTTTTATGTCTAATCGATACCTAAAATAAAATAGAAATAAAAAAAAAAACCTTTATCTATTCACTATTTTCATCGTTGAAGAATTTTGCAGAAAATTTAAATATATAGATATATAAAAAATTTCCGACATGGAAATTTAAAAGCGATCGTAAATGGGCAAATTTCATCCGGAATACATACCGATTTTTAACCAAACCAAAAACCATTGAACCCCTAAATTTTACTGATATATTTAATATATTTTAAATATATCAATTGTGATCATCAACACAAAACTTTCCTCTGCAATATTTCGTTTCGGAAAAATTATGTGAAAAATAATATTTTTTCAAATATCCCGAGAACCGTTAAACATACGTAAAAACCGTTAAAGCAAATAATGTAGAAAATTGAATTATCTATAAATTGGGTAACAAGTTTTCACAATACCGCATTGTTTCCGATAAATTTTCAAAAAACTTAATTTTTTTTAAATATGTTGAGAACCGTTAGCGATACGTATAAACAGTTAAAGCAAAAAATGTTGAAAATTTTATTTCCTATCAATTTGGTAATATGGATTTTTTAACAAAAGTGGATAGTTTTCGAGAGATTTTCTAAAAACTGATTTTTTTTCAAATATTTTGAGAACCATTAGAGATATTAAAAAACCATTAAAGCAGAAAATGTAGAAAACCGTATATCCTTTTTTCCAAAACCGTATAGGTTTCGAATTTTTTTTCAAAAAACGGTATTTGATAGCTACCGTTACTTTTCCAAAAATTGATACAAAACTACGAATTCCATAAAACTCATTAACAAAAAATTTCAAATCGCTAGATCAACGCGTTCTCGAGTTATTTAAGATACGTACAACGGACAGACCGACGGACCGACAGACAGATGCACGGACATCCTTGTAATTTTGGCCTAAATGAATTTCGTACTGATCAGAAATTTTCTATTTGCCCCCGTTCTTGAGTCGGTCTCCGTCATGAATACAATACTTCCTTGCTATAGGTATAGAAGAAGAAAGTAAAAATTGAGCGAACCGTCACGAGACATTTTTTCGAAGGCATGAAAATAGGCGAAATTTATGTCTAATCGATACCTAAAATAAAAATAAAAAATTGCAGAAAATTTTAGAAAATCTCTTTTTCTAATATGAGTTTTTTACATTAATTCTTTTTAGATGTTAAAATTTGTATTGTAATTGAATTTCTAATTCTTTTCCAAAAAACGGTTTCTAAAAAGGTATAAAAGCGCATTGTTGGAAACCCTTAGAGTAGAAGTTTTCTGTCTTATACTATGTTCACACCGACGCAAAATTACGTAATTTTGAAGATTTTCGTAATTTTGAACGAAATCACGCTCGAAATCACGAGATTTCCAGTACATTAACCTGTTTTCAAAATCACTAAAAGTATGCAATTTCCACAAAATTAGGAACGAAATCAAGCAAAAACAATGAATACAACCCTGCATCACTCATTCAGCTCTCTTGAGTACATCAGTTTTGACATTTGTGCTGGATTGGAACGACGGAGATATAAGAAAAAGAAGCCGTGTTCCGCACGCGAAAAGGATATATTAGTAAACAACTTACGCGGGGCAAAAAAAAATTGACTTGTTTTTGATGCGATTAGATATGAAATGGAAAATAATTGTTTATTTTCATTACAGATAATTTCCATTGTCGTCTAAAGTGTCTAATTCTGTTTGCACATATTTGATCGATGTTTTGAATTGTATTATTCATCATATTACTAAAATTCATAGCAATCCTGCAGCGGTATTGTGATTTTAATCTGTAAAAAAGGTGGAAAAACTCACACATGAGATTTCTCGCCTATTCATTTCCACTTCACCCTTGAAGAATTCGGTATTATGATTTTCCAAGTGAAACCTAGTACATACTTAATACAAATCTATTACAGAATATGATAAATTTATATTTCAAAGTTGTTTTTGGTTGCTATTTTGCAAATTTTAACTAAATTCAAGAAAAGTGTTACAGTTTTTTGTATTATAAACAATATAAATGATTCTCTAGATGTTGTTTCAACATTTGAAACATCATTTGTGCGGTATTTCAAAATTTTTTTTGCACTTTTGATTACATAGGAAATTTCACACATAAAATTTATAACAGCTTCTCTCTGTCTGGTAGTTACTTTCTTCTAGCAATATATGTGCGGAATGCAATTTTAATTAGTTTCGAATAAAAGAAATACCATAAAAAGTAAGCGCTTTTGCTTTCATTTATTTCGCCCACATAAACTCACTTTTCGTTTCCACGTCCGAAATGGGTGGCGGATTTTTTGAAATTTCGAGGTGAGATATTTCATGGTGAAATTCTCCCGTATTTGTGATCACAATACCAAATAATGAGAAAACTCACTTATTCAGTTTTCTCACGCAAAAAATTTTCTCACTTGGCAATCACAACACCGCTGCTGTAGTTGAAATGTCAAACAAAATTACCTTAACCTCTGTGTGAACACTTTGGTTTAAGATCTAAATCATTTCGCGAGTCTCTCTCGAGTTGCCGTTGGAGGTGGTCGAGATTGGTTCCGGTCGGAGGAATCGCCATCTTGGAGTGTCTTTAGAGTGCAGAGTTGTGTGTTCCAGGGGGGCTCGGGTGTCGGTCGTGATTCCGACTGTACAAGCCAGTTCAGACATGTCGCCATTTTCATGGCGAACATGTGGTATCGTAAAAAACCTACTCGCTGCACCATTCATGTGTAGTGAGAGATGATTATCTTTGACACATGGTCATATAGCTTTGCTCGACCAACCTAAATCAAATTCAAAAAAAAAAAAAAAAAAAAATAAATCATTTCGCAAAATTACGTGATTTTACGTCAGTGTGAACTTACACCGCGTCTTGACCTGGGATTTTTCATCGCAGAGATTTTTGATTGACCAATCAGAGCTCGAGTTGACGGAGGGGAAAAATCCCAGAGAGAAATTTCTTGAAATCTTGCAATAGCAAAATTTCTTGGAATTTCACAATTCAAGATGGCGGAATCCAATTTCTCCCGACAAGTAATTGCAAAAATAACTAATTTTTACAAAATACGACACAAAAAGCTTTGGAAGAGAATATATAACATTAAGGGGTTTTTCTTTTCGTCTGTTCTTCTGTTTCAGCCTTTTCAATTTCACGTATTGCATTAATTACGAGAGCGGCGACTGGGTGTTTTTTTCATTACCAATTTGAGAAATAAAATTTCAAGAGATTTTCGGCCCAGATGTCAAAAAAATCTCATTGCGGTGAGATATTTCTTCGGATGAAAAATTGTTAATCAAGACGCGGTGTTAGTATTATGACAATTTTTAAGTATTAAAAAAAGTTTCCCTCAATGCTAACAAAACTTTCCTTTATTATCAAAAAACAATATCCACATTGGTTTTGTAAATTTTCAAATGTTTATATTATTTATTATTTTAACAGAACCGCAATTGCTTCTCAAAATAAGTCCCCGCTACTGTATTAATTTTTTTCCGAATAACACTGCGAGGTGCTTACTTACACCGCGTCTTGATTAACAATTTTTCATCCGAAGAAATATCTCACCGCAATGAGATTTTTTTGACATCTGGGCCGAAAATCTCTTGAAATTTTATTTCTCAAATTGGCAATGAAAAAAACACCCAGTCGCCGCTCTCGTAATTAATGCAAAACGTGAAATTGAAAAGGCTGAAACAGAAGAACAGACGAAAAGAAAAACCCCTTAATGTTATATATTCTCTTCCAAAGCTTTTTGTATCGTATTTTGTAAAAATTAGTTATTTTTGCAATTACTTGTCGCGAGAAATTGGATTCCGCCATCTTGAATTGTGAAATTCCAAGAAATTTTGCTATTGCAAGATTTCAAGAAATTTCTCTCTGGGATTTTTCCCCTCCGTCAACTCGAGCTCTGATTGGTCAATCAAAAATCTCTGCGATGAAAAATCCCAGGTCAAGACGCGGTGTTATAGCTATGTTTTGAGGCGGTGGTTAATTGGCCCCGGATTTTTTCGGTGGTGAAGAAATATAACCAATATGATCAGGAAGCACAAAGGCCACTGAGCAGGAACCAAAACATAAAATCAAAAACCATTGAACCATTGAAATTTTGGAGAGCCAAATCCAGAGCCAAATTTCTGAAATTTTAGAAATCAAGACCTGGATCAAATCTTAATCTCAGAATCAGATTCCGCTACCCCATGAACCCCCAGATAATATTCTTTCCGAAAATTTTGAAGAAAAGGATAATCACGTTATCCTTACAGGACCTTCCCCTAACCTTAAAAGGACGAAATAGTGCAGATATTGTATTGTCATCAGATTTACGTATGTGTACCAAATTTCAAGTCAATCGGATGAGTGGAAGATGGTCAAAATTAGATCAACTTCCTATGACCATCGAAGGACTACTTTATTTGTAGAGTGAGGTATTTAATTTGTTGATTACTTATTTTAAATGTATGAAAAATATAAAGTTTTTATGATTCTACAAGAAACTTGCGCGCCCATCCGTACCAAACAAGTATCAAACTACAAACCAAACACCTCTCAGATTTGAATTACATATGCTTTTAATTTTATTTATAGAAATTCAAGATATTTGTTTTAAATTTTAAACCCCAAGCAACTGTTTCAAAATTCGGTTGCCGCCATTTTGTTCTTCAAATTTTGCCGATGTATCACTATGGTTAAGAAACACTGTCGTCGTATACATTTCCGACAAAAAAAGTTTATTCCGACAAAAAAGTGCCCACAGTCTTCCTGAATAAAAATAATTTCTTCCTGAATAAAAATCTGATTGGATTATATCTATAAAAATTCAATTGAAATACCTGAAACATAAAAAAAACCTATACAGTGTGGAGTTCTCCAACAATATTTTTAATGGAAATTTAGAAGTTAAAATTCTCGAAAACATATTGAAGGAATGAAAAAACACGATTTTTAAATCAGTCTGTCGAAAAATTGAAGAAGAAAAACTGTAAGTAAATGCTAAATAGAATTCCCGAATAAATATTTCATGGGAAGATAGGTCCCAAATGGAATAATAAAATATCCTTCCGGAACTTAACTTACATTAACTTTTCTTCGAAAAAAAAACAACGAATCAGACCCCTTCTTTTTTTAAGAAATCCCCCATCATATTACATACGAAAGGAGAATAAAGATCGAAAGGGATTCATGCACAGTTTATACTAAAAGTTTAAGCATAAACTGTGGAATATTTCTCTGGATTTTTGGTGTACTACATATTTTAGCATTTCTTCTGTGTCTGTGACGATGAAGTCAACCCAATAAAATATCGGAAAGCCTTTCAATTGCCATAAAATAAATTTATCGACAGTTTGTTAACATAAATCATACATTTATCCACTTTGATGTTATCCGCATTTATCCGATCTATGCTTTTAATAGATTTCTTGTGAAAATAATATATTTATGTGGTACGCAGGGGATGGGAACAATTGCGAAGTGGGATGACAGCATAAACAACAAAAAATTTATTGAAAAAGTATAGAAATTTTAGAACGAAACTTGATATTTTTTTTGCAAATTGTAATTCTTTAGACTTACGGCAACTTTAAGCCAAAGTTATTCCAGGAAATCTCACAAATTTTTACACATGTTTCACCCAGATGTAATCAATTGGAAAGCAATATGGCCCATGAATACCTAATGAACGTCACATTAATCGATCATAAAGACTGGGAAAAATTGATTGATATTCCCTTCGTGTAACCCTCCATTGTAAGGCATTTGTATATACTAACTGAGTACTGAACTGTTAGGCCTGTAAATGTAACCCTGTTGTAACCCTTCTGGCATTGATATTGAACTTTCCTTCATTTTCTTTCTGCCGAAAACCAGAGGGGCGCCGTAAAAAATTACATCTCATTAGTATGACGGAAATATCTTCACGCCACATATCAATCGAATATTGCAAGACATCCGTCCTTGGGAAAGGAACATTTTCAAATAACATTTTCTTCAGTTCATATGTTTATTATAACAAGGACGCATATTACAAGTAATCTTGTCGTGTAACTTTATGCGTAAACTGCATTAGAACGCAATAAAGTGGAGTCTCGATTCGTGACCTTAATCCGTTCCGTTCACACAACGAGGGCTTCAGGAATCGAAACAGTTTTGCCCATATAAACCTATGTAAAATAAACTAATTCATACCTCAGACTCGAGACACTGGCTTTCAAATCTGTACTTTTTACTAAACATAAGAAAAGCTACAATTGCCAGCGTGCAGGCAAAATTTTTATGAAAAAATCCATTTGTGTGAGAGTGGGGAGAAGGATTCGTCCGATTGGATTTTGATGTAAAAGGTCTTTCAACAAGGACATAACAATTTTGTATTTGAATAAAAACGCACCCTAAAACTTTTTTTATGATCTGGCAATGCTAAAACGTCAGTCAAGGTTTACATTTTTATCATGGTGAAGTTCACGAACGAGCAACGTTTGGAAATTATTAAAACTTACTACCGAAATTCTGAGTCGGTGGTCGCAATCTCGAGAAATGGTCCAGTCGAATGGCCACCTCGCTAATGGATTTAACGCCGTTGGATTTCTTTTTATGGGGTTATGTCAGAGAACAAATAATCTAGAAAATAAACTCTTAGAACAAATTTTTAGAGAAAATTTTTCCACTGTGAGATGAAGCAAGAGGATCCGATGTAACATGGAAAAAATTATCCATTCGATTATTCCATCTCATTGAATAGATACGACGAAAATGATTAGAAAATTGTTCTCTCTGCTTCGTGCTCCCTAGTCTAAAAGTAATTAACTTTTAGGCCGTAGCTAGTGAATGATAGGGACATTTTTCCCCCCTTCGAAGGGGAAATTTGTCAAAAATTTGTTCGGCAGAGTTTTTTCTATATATTCCCTATTCTATGCACGGCAAAAAATCTTGGAGTGAATTCCAATCAAAACTGGATTACGGTGGACCTATATGTAATCCAATGGAAAATTCTAATCCAATAATATGGATTGGAAATTTTTATAAATTTATTTTTGGTTTAATTCAGTATTAAAGTCTAAAATTTTGATTAAATTGTAGACATTAATGTTAAAAGTACTTAAGTTCGATACATAATAAAAAACTTTTCAAATATGACTGCAAAAACGGCTAAAATATTTTCAAAAATTCGCATGTATTAAATTCCAATCCAAAATATGTATTAAGATTTCGTCAATATAATTTTTGGATTGAAAAATACTCCAGGATTTTTTGCCGTGTGGTTATGTTAAGTCGTTGGTTTATGCCAACATGCCAACAACGTTAAAGGAGCTCAGGAACAATATCGAACGCGAAATTGCCAACGTTCCGGCCGATATGTGTGGAAGAGTGGTGGAAAATTGGCTCCAAAGAATCAATCAAACGTGCTCGCAGTGGCTATATGAACGACATCGAATTTCATACTTAAATGTAACATGTCCACTACACCTGGAATAAATTTCAGCCCGATATCTCAATTATTCTGTGTTTTATTTAAATACAAAATTTTTATGTCCTTGTTGAAAGACCCAATATGAACGGTTATGTAGAATAATATTCTAAACACATTTGGTCTACATAAATTTTCCGATACTATGCACCGTTTTCGAGAATATATTAAAAAAAAGTATTCAATTTGTATGGGGAAGGGGAGAAGGGGTGGTTGCAACTGGATTTTGATAGATTAAGTTATGTAAAATCATTTTCAAAACACATTTTACCTTTATAATTTTTTTAACATGACTTACCGTTTTCGAGAAAATTATGATAAACTGTTTGTATGAGGTTGGGAGGAAGGTATGGTTCAATTTGGCCCTTCTAAAAACTGAGCCTAGCCAATTATGAGAAACGTAACTACACAAAATTTCAAGTCTATAGCTCAATCCTTTCGAAAGTTATGACGTGCGGAAATAAAAATATTTTGGCATCCCAAACACCCTGGTGTAGTTCATTTTTGTGTGCGACGATTGGTCCGAAGGCTTACAAAAGATGTAGTCAAACTGATAAACTCCTGTATGATATATCATATAGAGTATAAAAAGTCAAAAATTACGTTTTTTTAAAAAAAATTGTTTTAATCTACTTGCCGGAATTTTCACACGCCTGTATAAAACATAATTTATTACTTTCCTCTGCTATAGAGGGAAAGTATTGTATTCATGACGGAGACCGACGGGGGCAGATAGAAAGAACGGGGGCAGATAGAAAATTTCTGGTCAGTACGAAATTCATTTCAGGCAAAATTATGAGGATGTCCGTGCATCTGTCAGTCGGTATGTCCGTTTTACATATCTTAAATAACTCGAGAAGCATTGATCTTGCGACTTAAAATTTTTTGTAAATTAGTTCTACGAAAGTCATAGTTTTCTATAAACTTTTGGAAAAGTCACGTTAGCGATAATGGGTACCCATACAATTTTTTTGACACATTTTTTGAAAATTTCTCGAAAACTGTGCACTTTGCATATAAGCAACTTCAAAGAAAATAAAATTTCCTGAATTTTTCCCTTCAATGGGTTTTACGTGCCTTTAACAGTTTTCGAGATATTTGAAAAAAATAATATTTTGTACACATTTTTCCGAAACTAAATATTGTAGAGAAAATTTTTATGTTGATCACAACTGATATTTTTCTTAATTGAAGGAAATAAATAAAATTCTTGATCATATTTCCCATTTCCCAAACAGCCAATGTTAGGATTGCAAAAAATTACGTCTCAGCTCAACACATATGAACAAATGTAGTTCATGCATTAGGAAACCTTCTTGGTCATTTCATACGAGAAACAAAATCTCATGATGCCAAGAATAGGAAGCGCACCAAAATCGATGAAAACAAATTGCAGCTCATTGACATTTGTGTAAACGCAATCACCTACCCTTCGATTCAACTCAATCTTCATGTCGCCAAAAGACCCCAAGGAAACTCCAAGGATGAACCACAGAGGCCACCACAAATCGAGAACATCTTCTGGGAATCTCAATTCGTTCAGAGTCTATGAAGACCGATGAGGATGTTTTCGGCATCACTGAACGAGGTAACTTAATAGAGTTAAGGTATTTCAACTGTAGTATAAAAATTTAGTCAATTTGGAGTGGTCAATTCTGTGTGCATACTACAATCAAGACATTTGAAGCTAAATGCATGCAGGATATTTCCAAGTTCGTTCAAATTTACGCCCCATGTATGGATTTCTATAAAATACACCTTCAGAAAAAAAAGTGTCACCATCGGTTGTAGGTGAAAATAAAAGAACCGAACGTCTTTCACATAATGGACTTTGAGGGGAGGCGAGGTTTAAGTTTAACACTCCACATGAGTCCTGAGGTTTGTGGTAAATGGTAAAATCAATAGCCTAAATTGGATGTATAGATGGATCGACGTGATGGGAATAATGGATTCGCCGTTAACTCTTATACTTGCTGGTTGAATTAGGGCTAAAAGTACATAACAAGTGAAGATGTTAATCTTATTTATCGATTTCTAATACCAAGGAAATCTAGAAAACTTGTTTGCTTTTATATTGGATTAAAATAGATCGAAGTCATTTAGCTAACAAATTTTGATTGATTTTATACTCAATTTAGGCAAGAAAAAATTCTAGAGAGAAATTTTATAAAAAATTTCAATGCTGAAAATTTATGGAATTTTTTTTTTGACATTTCCCAATTTATAATGGCGGAATCTAAATTCACTAGACCAAATTACCTAATTTTTACAAATACGATTTTTACAAATACGATACGATTGTGAAGGCTTTGTAAGCGATATGTCACATTGGCGATCAGCTGCTGCAGCTTCCTGACTCCGACATCAGTTGCACATGTAATACAATGGCGCATTGCATACTACAAAAATGTGCAGCTGCATGTCTGGGACACAGAGCTGACTTTTCTGAACTGACCTACATAAATGTAGCTGATATCAGGAACATGTGGGGTAGTTTCTAATGTCATTATTGTTAGATTAAATAAAATAAAATTATAATTTTCAATATTTTTTTCGTCTGGCGGTAATAATTGTCATCAGTAGTAGTTTATTAAGGTAGAACCTGAATCGTACGTCGATGCGTCCGTCATGCGTCCCTCACGTTGACAGTTCGAGTAAAATCAACGGGCTGCTATGAGTACTCCCCTAATAATACGTTTTCCGATGCGGCAACCGCATAGAGTAGGTCGACTTTCTACTTTTACATGCGGCAACGCACGGAAATGTCATTTCGCAAAAAAGTTTGTTTACGATTTAAGCAATTTAGGTATGGAACAAATTGAAAGTAATTGTTTCGACGATAAACTAATAGAAGAAGTGCAAAACAATGAATTAACTCCAGATTCGTTGCCGTACCCAACTGTCACCGCATCGAACTGTCAACCGGACGGACGCATGACGAACGCATCGACGTACGATTCAGGTTCTAGCTTTAAGGTAGCATGGCCACTCTCTAGGTTACAAGCTCTCTACTTCATATAATGTTGACTTTAAAATAATTACTAGTTGGGGACATCATACAATTTTGACAAGTCTGTTTAACTAATAAACTTTTAAACAAGCGAAAATAAACACGATGTCCATCGAATAGGAGAAATCAAACACAGCAATCGTACAAGCTGTAGGAAAAGGTAGATGCTTGTACGATTGCACAGATCCAGTTTTTTTAGCAGAGAAATAAGAAGAAGTTCTTCCTCCGAGTCCGACATTTTGACGTTTGAGGTCAGCTGATCCCAGTTCAGTGTGCCATGTCAACTGATCGAATCAATTCCTGCAACTGCGTGACCTGATGTCGGGATCAGGCAGCTGCAGCAGCTGCAGCAGCTGATGGCCAGTGTGACATCTCCCTAAGACGACTTATATAATAATTACGACTTTTTTATTTCACCTGCTCTTTTTTGCTTCTTAAATTTCATGTTTTCCATAAATTACAATCAGGGCCGCGCCAAGGCAAAGCGGCGCTCGGGGCAAAAGCTATATTTGACTCCCCACCAGTTTCTAAAAAAAAATTATGAAATGCATTTTTTTATATGCTTGGAAATTTTGAAAGACCGACCAGAGAAGAGGTTTATTCAAATTTTTGATTATGATTATCTAAAATAAAAAAATTGTGTCTTAGTTCTTCGTGATGCAACAAAATTTGCGATGCAACTAAAATTTTTATTTAAAAATGAGTACAAATAGAAATTATTGCGCCGCAAGCGAAATATCTTATATGCCAAGATCAAACACACGCTTCACTTACGTTTGCCAACCAGCCCTATATTTCCCCAGGAGCTGTCCTTTATATCCACATTCTTGCCAACATTCTCTCAATGTATCTGCCATTGCCTAGATTTTAATAAGCTCAGGACGCAATTTTTTCTACAAAATTCAAAATTAAAGGCCGGAATACAATTGGCCCGACACAACATTTACGGCGACATTTCAGATTTTAAAATCTTCTGCTTCTATATACAATCAATCCAACCAACTTTGGCGTCGTAAACAGTTGAATCGAATTGAACTTTTGTCGGTCAGCTCGCCGACAAATTTTCATTATTGTTGCAAAATGAAATCTTATGGACACTTCATAAAATCTAGATTTCGTCACTCAAGAGAAAATTAAAGAAAGTATTAGTATTAGGAAATATAGTTCGTATACCCAGCAAGATTTTAGTAACGTGTTCAACTACAAATGCAACACTTCGCATCTGTAGAAGGATGTAAATGTGCGTGTAGTGGTGAAGTATTCTTATTTACTTTCGCATCGCCATTGGACGAAGAGAGACAAACTAATGTCATTCCATCTAACCATTCTGTTCTTGCATCAACTTTTGTTATTCCCAGTGACATATCTGCGGAAGCAACATCGAATGATTCGGGAATTCCTTAATTTGAACTCGGATCTTAAAATTGTGGAATTTCCACTCGATGTTACTTCCGCAGAAATTTCATTGGGAATAGCAAACGCTCCTGCTTCACCAAATGAGGATCCGGAAAACACAAGAAATGAGGATTCGGAAAACACTTTAATAAAAATTAAATTATTGGAGTATTTTGTTACCAGTAGCGCTAAAAGTAACACATGTTACTTTTAGCGTTACTGGTAACAAAATATTCACGTATTTCGTCTCATTTCATCTCACACCTAATAAGCATAAGTCTGTCTCGTTTCTACATTGCTAGAGCAAGACATACTTATATACGTTTGGTGTTGGAGTAAGTGCGATAGACATTCACACAGATTGTCAATTGCACGTGAGTTTTTTCCCAACGCTCTAAGAAGATTCACGCATAGGGTAACAGTGAATTATCACGTTACTCCACTAGTTACGTAACTAGTTCCGAATCTTGCTGGGCAGCAAGATTTTAGTAACGTGTTCAACTACAAATGCAACACTTCGCATCTGTAGAAGGATGTAAATGTGCGTGTAGTGGTGAAGTATTCTTATTTACTTTCGCATCGCCATTGGACGAAGAGAGACAAACTAATGTCATTCCATCTAACCATTCTGTTCTTGCATCAACTTTTGTTATTCCCAGTGACATATCTGCGGAAGCAACATCGAATGATTCGGGAATTCCTTAATTTGAACTCGGATCTTAAAATTGTGGAATTTCCACTCGATGTTGCTTCCACAGAAATTTCACTGGGAATAGCAAACGCTCCTGCTTCACCAAATGAGGATCCGGAAAACACAAGAAATGAGGACACTTTAATAAAAATAAAATTATCGGAGTATTTTGTTACCAGTAACGCTAAAAGTAACACATGTTACTTTTAGCGTTACTAGTAACAAAATATTCACATATTTCGTCTCATTTCATCTCACACCTAATAAGCATAAGGCTGTCTCGTTTCTACATTGCTAGAGCAAGACATACTTATAGACGTTTGGTGTTGGAGTAAGTGCGATAGACATTCACACAGATTGTCAATTGCACGTGAGTTTTTTCCCAACCCTTTAAGAAGATTCACGCATAGGGTAACAGTGAATTATCACGTTACTCCACTAGTTACGTAACTAGTTCCGGATCTTACTGGGTACTGTGTTGCTTACATTCACATTCCTATTATGTATGACAATAGGTAACGGTGACACGTATAACATTTTTTTTAAATATTATATGCGGCGCACGGTCCAAGTGTAAAAATCAAATGAAAAGCAAGTGACGTTTAGAACCACAAAATGTGCGCGTGGGGGACAACATTGTCGCCGTAATCTGTCGCCATAATCTATTGCCGTAAATGTTGTGTCGGGCCAATTGAATTCCGGCATTAATCGGCGGCGTGGCTGGGAGCAGTTGGAGCTAACTGCTGATGATAAGGCCCCCAAATTAGCACTGATGATAAGGCCCCCAAATTAGAAAAGACAAAATAAATATTTGTAAAAACTTCGATTTTTGATAAATCAAACATACATGTAGACGCAACCTACTCTGAAAAATTAGTATGGGGTTTTTCTTTTGTCTGTCGACTAAACAAGACGCCTACTGGAAACACGTACTCTCGGCGAAAATTCAATAGCGCACAAGTAAAATGTTGTTATGTCAAGTCAAAACATAACAAAAGCTATAATTGCCACTCTGGCAATTATTGGAGACCCGTACGGTGATATTCGTATCAAAATTCCACTTTGAAGTCAAACTTTCCAATAAGATTTTTTTTTAATTTATTCCAATCGGATTTTGATGTATGGAAGGTTTATGTAGAATTATATTCTAAATAACTTTTGTTCTTGGACTTTTTTGATAAAATTCAGCGTTTTTGAGATATTCAGAAAAAAAGTTTTCGTTCGTATGGGGGTACCGCCCCTAATGGTCCATTTTTGCCCATTAACGAACTTAGCCTCGCATTTTACGAAAAACGAATCTGTGCAAAATTTCAAGTCTCTAGCTCAATCCGTGCGCCCGCAATCCGCGCCACAGACGGTCGGACAGACAGACAGACAGACGAACGGAAGGACATGCAGAAATTAATTATTTTTATCATTCTAAACACACTGGTGTAATTCATTTTTGTGTGTGATGACGGGTCCTTGGCGTTACAAACGGTAAGGCAAAGTTAGTATACCCTTTGGTTTCACCATACGGGTATAAAAATTGCCGCCCCTTTGAGAATTCTGTTTGAAGCGAACGTCTTGTAAAAAAATATTGTGAAAAAGAAATTTCCTATAAAATTTTCCACGAGAGAGAAAAGTTTCAGAAAATTCCACGGAAAGGGGTTTTCCCAGCCAGAGTTGTTTATTCCTGAACTACTCTTTGTTGGAATCAAATTCAATTACCTATATTTCACCTGAAGATTCGAAACTAGTATCGCTAACGGTTAAGTAGATTTGCTACGAAAACTAATCTACATTTGCGCATTAGACATGTGCAAAATTTGAATTTTTTACAAAATTGGAAGCAAGCAAATTCATAAAGTTGTCAAAAATCAAAAATATTGCAGACCTCGACGCCTGCCTCATTCCAGAATCTCATCGCAATCCAATTTTACTTTCTTCCAAGGCGCTGAATATGTGGATAGTATTATTATAGTTTAAAGGCGACCCTTTGTCACATACACGTGTTGCTTTACATTCTGGAAAAAAATCAGGGACATATCAACACCTCCTCTCAATATATTTTAATTTTAACACCACAGAGCGAAGTTTTTTCGACGTTCTTGTTTGAAGGAGTTAAACATTTTAAACAAAAAAATGAACTTTGAAATCGGTTGAGTGTCGAGCCAAGTTCGGACATAAAAAACAGATGTGGAAAATAAACGGTTCGGAAAATCTTTCATTTTTATTATTACGTTGTGGAATTCTGTACGAGTCACAAGAATTCATTTTAAAAGAAATATCTTATCTGTTAAAAATCCTTTTTATCCTCACTACAAATGCATACAGACTCGTATATAACAATGTTATAATAACATCCCAAGACATTTCGACTATTGTGTAAATCGCCTCCAAACATCGGAAATGGTAATTTTAAGACAATAAACAATAAGTACTGAACGGATTTTAACATTTCCGATTCGAATTTCCCCAAATTAATCACTGCACTGCATAAAGATTTTCACTTAATAACAATGATATGAACAACACTTTGAATAATTTGTATGAGACCCGATTATGTTCGCCCTTTTTGTTCTCATAAAACGTTAACGTTCAGCAGCAAACACCACCCTAACCCACTTTAATTGGGTGGTCGAAATGGGAAAGAAGCCGTAAATAGCATAGCCACCTTGGAAGCTACCAAAAAGTTCTCGTAACCACAAATCAGACAATTTTATCCCATTAAGGACGCATTTAAAACACTTTGCATTCAGTTTCGCATTCCACCACCAGCCAACCACCAGTTTCTACACTGAATACCAAAAAAATCCCCCTCTTCTTCGATTCACTTGAACCAAAGGGGGCTCTTTTTGATATTTTAGTACGCTTTTAAAGAACAAAATCATTTACCAAGCGTAAAATCCTTAACTTTATACTGATTTTTTGTCCGTTTTATCCCCCTGCAACCTAAATTTTCAAACTGATTTTATAGGAGAGCAGAGCGGAGTAGAATTGGAGTGGAATCACAGGACTTCAATAGATGAATCAGGGGATGCAGCGTCCTATTTAAGTGGATATTCATTCCACAGTTTAAAATTATGGGGGAGATTCAAAGTAGGATGAGGTAACGACGACCTCGAGGGTATCCTGCTACTGTCTGATGTTGTGCGGCAAAATGAAAAGGACTTATGCTCATTTGAAGTCATAGTCGTGAACAACAATCGAGGGGTTGAAACTATGATGCTGCTTACCCTGCCAGTAAATAATTTGATTAAACGCTATGCGGTTTTATTTAACAATTAATTTTTAATTGTGGCGTAACCATTACTAAAAATTAACTTGTGGGAAATTCCACACAACAGTTCTAAGCTTTAATAAAGTTCCGCTAGAATTCTCAATATTTCCTTAGAAAAATCGTTTTGCCGCGAACCCAACAATTTAAAGCGTCTTAACTTCTTGACGATGTAATTTGACTTAATCGGGGCTACTTTTGTGCTCTTATCTTGGCGTGTCAGAAAGTTTTACTTCTGAAATTTATGAAAATGCAGAATTGTGGGAATTTTCCTACAATTCCCTGCTCAATTGCCAAGTATTCGTTTCGGCCGTATGAAAAAATCGAATATAGACGATATTAGCAATCTTTAAACATTTTTTTCTAATATTTATGAACAAACGAGATCTAGTAATTTTAAAAAAAAAATATGTTTCTGTTGGATCTTTTGAACATCCTGTAAAGTAGTTAATAGTAGACAAATTTATAAAAATTATTTCGCCTACCATATGACTACTTAAAAGTAAGTTCATTTTTTAAATTTGCATTATTTTCTCATAAAAAAAAATCGAGGAAAAATAGGTATCACTTGGCTAAGTAATATTTAAGAGGCGATGAATTTAGAATATTCGCCTACTTATATACTACTTAATCATGTACTACCGAATAAAAAAAATGGAGGTTAACTTCTAATGATCACTGCTTCAAATACTTTTCACTACTCACAGTGCCTTAAACATAATTCAAGAGAATATTAGAAACTGATTTGAATGCAAGAATGCACTTCAATTTATACGCATTTCGAGAGTCTTATTTCTATTTACTTAAGATATTCGCAATGGACTACCGATCTGTGAGCATTCAAAGTTCAAGGGTACAAAACAAACACACAACTTTTTTTTATCATTTTTGAAAATAATTTCAGAGATAAGTTTGTATGCCAGTTGAATGCATTTTTGGGATTTTAGTGACTGCATTCAAGAGTTCTTCTTTATATTAAATATTTTACCTTTATTTAACCCTTTGTTGCATAGTGTTGTTGTACAACAACACCTTTTCTAATTCAGTTTTTTAATATTATAACATATATTTCATGCACTTATGGTATATTAACTAAATTCATTTCGTAAGTATCCTAGTACATCAATTGTTATGAAAAAAAAGTAATATGCGCTTTTGTTTATAAATACTATATTTTATAAATAAATAAAGAGCAAAAAAGTAGCTATTTTGCAGATTAAATGTAACTGTGGCAAATCTATTACAGTTAAAAAATCGGTAATTAGCTTTATAAAGGTTTTTGGGGTCGCTAATTACGAATCTGATGTCAAAACTTCAAAATTCAAAATGGCGGATCCAATATGGCGGTCAAAAAAGATAAAATTACGTACTAGTTTTCAGCGTAATCTAATGAATTTTATCTTTTTGACCGCCATATTGGATCCGCCATTTTGAATTTTGAAGTTTTGACTTCAGATTCGTAATCAGCGACTCCGAAAACCCTCGGATACCAAAAACCGTGAAAATTAATTCCATAGAAAAATGTATGCATGAAAGAGTTAAACCATATTATTATTATTTTTTACATTCGACGGAATGGAGAGCGTTTGGGGTGAAAGTTTTAAACTCCTTCTCCGTATTATTTTGATCCACTGAACTGATTTAGATGCCGTTTTCCACGTTCGGTTGGAAATAATTTAGTGAAGATTTTAATATACCAGAATTCACCCTTCCCCCTAGCTTTGAGCCCCCTAGCTTCGAGCCCCCTAGCTTTGAGCCCCCTAGCTTTGAGCCCCTTGTTCTTGTATATTTTGTTTTCGCCAGCTAGTTGGTAAGGGAAATAACTTGAAAAAAAAATTGTGAATATAAAAACATATTTTAAAAATACAAACTGCTGGCAGAAAAACTTTAAATTCCATTAGAAATTAAAAGTATTTTTTAAAAGCTTTTATTTAGCTTGCTTTCGTATCTGTGTTTGTCAGGGTCAAATCTTGTGATCTAATTTTGACCCACTTCCATTGACATAACTTGACATAACATTTTGCAGTCATATGATAATACAATATTTGTACTGTTTTGTGCTTGTAAGAATAACGGAAAGTCCATTTAGGATAACGTTAAAAATTATAATTTGGTATATCAAGTACTATTAAATTTTAGTACCAGAAAAATTTTAATTGTTATTAAAATCTAGCGTAATGGGTATTTTTATATTTATAAATATACTCCTCTTTTCCACCACCTTCACATACACCACACCGCCACTTCCCCTCCCTTTTATTCCCCTTTCGTACTTCACACCCTTCCCATTCCCACACTTTTTCCACCTTTCACACATCCCGTACCCTTCTCACCCTTCCTTTCGTATAGTTGAAGTAAGTAACAATATTTACAATGTATTCAGAATAATAAAAAATTATCAAATATTCATGCTCATGAATACTCATGGAATTTTCCAATGCTCCTATTCGTGAGTAAAAGTTTTTGACTAAATATTTGGCTCACAGCTCACGAGGTGAATAAATTACTCATGAGCAGTGTTCATGAGTTGAAAGATTCAACTCAATATCACTAACGATGTAGAATCTAGCAAGACATGGGGTTTGAGGGATCAGGTCACAGAGGGGAGATATATAAAATTGCCTTCCTGATTTCGTATGTAAAATCTAGACGGGAGGGCTTTTGAGGGTATGGAGCAACTGAACACAATACAAAAAATTTCAACTCGGTATTTCAAACGATGTAGAATCTAGCAGGGGAGGGGGTGAGTCCAGTGGGGGGAATATAAAAAAGATCCTTCCTGATGTCGTACTAAATACAACACAAAAAATATCAACTCGATATCTCAAGTGCTGTAGAACTTAGCAAGGGAGAAGGAACGAAGTTATAGTGCCACCTTCCTCTACAATCTTTTCATGGAAATGGCCAAAATCAATCAACCCAGTAAAAAGTTATGCCTGAATATACAAAAAAAATACATAGGAGTCGAATTGAGAACCTTTTCCCTTTTGAAAGTCGGTTCAAAAGAATAAACAAGCGTAGTGAAAGACAAAATCACTAAAGAGGATAAAATTTAAAAAAAAAACTTTTATTTAGCAAAAATTGACTTAAAAGGAAAATATAAGTTTTTGGGTGCTGTGTACTAAAAACATAAGCGAAATAAAAGCATAAGAAGTAAATTAAATATTTATCTCGCTTTTATTTCTTATACACAGTATCCAAAAGCTTGTTTTTTTTTCTTGTTTAATACATTTTTTCTAAATAAATTTCTTGTTTCGATTTATTTAAGTGAATTTAATGGAAAAGTTTTGAGCGCGGTTAATTGAATGTAATTAAATGTAGGACCTTTGTTAAAAAAATTTTTTTGCGAAATCAAGAAAAGAAGAATTTGGACAGAGTATGAGATATTGAATAAACAGTGAAAAAAAAGATTCAAAACGGTGGCAGGTCAGTTCGAATAAAACTGAAAACGTTTGTAACGAAACAGAATACATTTTTAATTAAAAACGTAATAAGTTTATCTTGAAAAGAAAAACCAACTGATGCTTTCATGTGAAAATTTATAATAGCATCCATTTATTTCCTGTTTAATTGTAACTGACAGTAACTATCATCGGTTTTTCCGAATTTTATGACACTTCGATAGGTAGAAATAACTCAATTGCTATTAACTAATTAACCTCCCACTTTTCCCTTTTACCTGTAATTCGCATACATTATTAGTTTTTCTTTCATACTTGAAGGTGTATTTATTAAAGGCGAATAAAAATATCAGTTGTGGTCAACACAAAACTTTCTTCTACAAAATCTACGACCCTGCGCAATTTACGCTAGAGCCCTGTCGCGTTGTCAACCTAAGACGACCTCCCAATAAATTGTTGGTTCATCCAAAAATATCAAAAACGTACAAAATTTGAGATAACTTGAGAACTGTAAAAGATATCAATTTACGGTAAATGGCAAAAATGTAGAAAATGTTAACATCTTTAATTATTCTTTTAACTGATTTGTCGAAAAACCGTTAGTTTGCAAATTATTCGCAAAAATATGATTTTTTACATATTAATGAAAATATCTCAATAACGGTAAAAGATAACGGATAACGGTAAGAAACAAAATTGTGCAGAATGCCATTCTCATTAATTCACTTCATACATTCAGTCAGCAAAAACCCGTTAGTTTTCGAGATAATCGCAAAAAACTGTTTTTTTTTTTGGAAATAACGGTTTATCTCGATAACAGGTTGAAATATCGAGTTGTAGCTAAAGACAAAAGTGTGGAAAATTTTATTTTCTCCAAGTTTTGTTATACTTAAGGCCACTAAAAAACGCGTTGTTTGGGAGTAAATCGAGAAAAACGAAATTGCGATTTTTGAAAAACCGCCATTTTGGATACTTCCGGTTAACGGATTTCCACCAAAAGTTGATAGGATCGTCCCATTTCAGGACCCAACATGCCTATAAAATTTCATGGCGCTAGCTCTATTAGTTTTTGAGAAATCTTGTACACAGACTGACAGACAAACTGACAGACTGACAGACTGACAGACTGACAGACTGACAGACTGACAGACTGACAGACTGACAGACTGACAGACTGACAGACTGACAGACTGACAGACTGACAGACTGACAGACTGACAGACTGACAGACTGACAGACTGACAGACTGACAGACTGACAGACTGACAGACTGACAGACTGACAGACTGACAGACTGACAGACTGACAGACTGACAGACTGACAGACTGACAGACTGACAGACTGACAGACTGACAGACTGACAGACTGACAGACTGACAGACTGACAGACTGACAGACTGACAGACTGACAGACTGACAGACTGACAGACTGACAGACTGACAGACTGACAGACTGACAGACTGACAGACTGACAGACTGACAGACTGACAGACTGACAGACTGACAGACTGACAGACTGACAGACTGACAGACTGACAGACTGACAGACTGACAGACTGACAGACTGACAGACTGACAGACTGACAGACTGACAGACTGACAGACTGACAGACTGACAGACTGACAGACTGACAGACTGACAGACTGACAGACTGACAGACTGACAGACTGACAGACTGACAGACTGACAGACTGACAGACTGACAGACTGACAGACTGACAGACTGACAGACTGACAGACTGACAGACTGACAGACTGACAGACTGACAGACTGACAGACTGACAGACTGACAGACTGACAGACTGACAGACTGACAGACTGACAGACTGACAGACTGACAGACTGACAGACTGACAGACTGACAGACTGACAGACTGACAGACTGACAGACTGACAGACTGACAGACTGACAGACTGACAGACTGACAGACTGACAGACTGACAGACTGACAGACTGACAGACTGACAGACTGACAGACTGACAGACTGACAGACTGACAGACTGACAGACTGACAGACTGACAGACTGACAGACTGACAGACTGACAGACTGACAGACTGACAGACTGACAGACTGACAGACTGACAGACTGACAGACTGACAGACTGACAGACTGACAGACTGACAGACTGACAGACTGACAGACTGACAGACTGACAGACTGACAGACTGACAGACTGACAGACTGACAGACTGACAGACTGACAGACTGACAGACTGACAGACTGACAGACTGACAGACTGACAGACTGACAGACTGACAGACTGACAGACTGACAGACTGACAGACTGACAGACTGACAGACTGACAGACTGACAGACTGACAGACTGACAGACTGACAGACTGACAGACTGACAGACTGACAGACTGACAGACTGACAGACTGACAGACTGACAGACTGACAGACTGACAGACTGACAGACTGACAGACTGACAGACTGACAGACTGACAGACTGACAGACTGACAGACTGACAGACTGACAGACTGACAGACTGACAGACTGACAGACTGACAGACTGACAGACTGACAGACTGACAGACTGACAGACTGACAGACTGACAGACTGACAGACTGACAGACTGACAGACTGACAGACTGACAGACTGACAGACTGACAGACTGACAGACTGACAGACTGACAGACTGACAGACTGACAGACTGACAGACTGACAGACTGACAGACTGACAGACTGACAGACTGACAGACTGACAGACTGACAGACTGACAGACTGACAGACTGACAGACTGACAGACTGACAGACTGACAGACTGACAGACTGACAGACTGACAGACTGACAGACTGACAGACTGACAGACTGACAGACTGACAGACTGACAGACTGACAGACTGACAGACTGACAGACTGACAGACTGACAGACTGACAGACTGACAGACTGACAGACTGACAGACTGACAGACTGACAGACTGACAGACTGACAGACTGACAGACTGACAGACTGACAGACTGACAGACTGACAGACTGACAGACTGACAGACTGACAGACTGACAGACTGACAGACTGACAGACTGACAGACTGACAGACTGACAGACTGACAGACTGACAGACTGACAGACTGACAGACTGACAGACTGACAGACTGACAGACTGACAGACTGACAGACTGACAGACTGACAGACTGACAGACTGACAGACTGACAGACTGACAGACTGACAGACTGACAGACTGACAGACTGACAGACTGACAGACTGACAGACTGACAGACTGACAGACTGACAGACTGACAGACTGACAGACTGACAGACTGACAGACTGACAGACTGACAGACTGACAGACTGACAGACTGACAGACTGACAGACTGACAGACTGACAGACTGACAGACTGACAGACTGACAGACTGACAGACTGACAGACTGACAGACTGACAGACTGACAGACTGACAGACTGACAGACTGACAGACTGACAGACTGACAGACTGACAGACTGACAGACTGACAGACTGACAGACTGACAGACTGACAGACTGACAGACTGACAGACTGACAGACTGACAGACTGACAGACTGACAGACTGACAGACTGACAGACTGACAGACTGACAGACTGACAGACTGACAGACTGACAGACTGACAGACTGACAGACTGACAGACTGACAGACTGACAGACTGACAGACTGACAGACTGACAGACTGACAGACTGACAGACTGACAGACTGACAGACTGACAGACTGACAGACTGACAGACTGACAGACTGACAGACTGACAGACTGACAGACTGACAGACTGACAGACTGACAGACTGACAGACTGACAGACTGACAGACTGACAGACTGACAGACTGACAGACTGACAGACTGACAGACTGACAGACTGACAGACTGACAGACTGACAGACTGACAGACTGACAGACTGACAGACTGACAGACTGACAGACTGACAGACTGACAGACTGACAGACTGACAGACTGACAGACTGACAGACTGACAGACTGACAGACTGACAGACTGACAGACTGACAGACTGACAGACTGACAGACTGACAGACTGACAGACTGACAGACTGACAGACTGACAGACTGACAGACTGACAGACTGACAGACTGACAGACTGACAGACTGACAGACTGACAGACTGACAGACTGACAGACTGACAGACTGACAGACTGACAGACTGACAGACTGACAGACTGACAGACTGACAGACTGACAGACTGACAGACTGACAGACTGACAGACTGACAGACTGACAGACTGACAGACTGACAGACTGACAAACTGACAGACTGACAGACTGACAAACTGACAGACTGACAGACTGACAGACTGACAGACTGACAGACTGACAGACTGACAGACTGACAGACTGACAGACTGACAGACTGACAGACTGACAGACTGACAGACTGACAGACTGACAGACTGACAGACTGACAGACTGACAGACTGACAGACTGACAGACTGACAGACTGACAGACTGACAGACTGACAGACTGACAGACTGACAGACTGACAGACTGACAGACTGACAGACTGACAGACTGACAGACTGACAGACTGACAGACTGACAGACTGACAGACTGACAGACTGACAGACTGACAGACTGACAGACTGACAGACTGACAGACTGACAGACTGACAGACTGACAGACTGACAGACTGACAGACTGACAGACTGACAGACTGACAGACTGACAGACTGACAGACTGACAGACTGACAGACTGACAGACTGACAGACTGACAGACTGACAGACTGACAGACTGACAGACTGACAGACTGACAGACTGACAGACTGACAGACTGACAGACTGACAGACTGACAGACTGACAGACTGACAGACTGACAGACTGACAGACTGACAGACTGACAGACTGACAGACTGACAGACTGACAGACTGACAGACTGACAGACTGACAGACTGACAGACTGACAGACTGACAGACTGACAGACTGACAGACTGACAGACTGACAGACTGACAGACTGACAGACTGACAGACTGACAGACTGACAGACTGACAGACTGACAGACTGACAGACTGACAGACTGACAGACTGACAGACTGACAGACTGACAGACTGACAGACTGACAGACTGACAGACTGACAGACTGACAGACTGACAGACTGACAGACTGACAGACTGACAGACTGACAGACTGACAGACTGACAGACTGACAGACTGACAGACTGACAGACTGACAGACTGACAGACTGACAGACTGACAGACTGACAGACTGACAGACTGACAGACTGACAGACTGACAGACTGACAGACTGACAGACTGACAGACTGACAGACTGACAGACTGACAGACTGACAGACTGACAGACTGACAGACTGACAGACTGACAGACTGACAGACTGACAGACTGACAGACTGACAGACTGACAGACTGACAGACTGACAGACTGACAGACTGACAGACTGACAGACTGACAGACTGACAGACTGACAGACTGACAGACTGACAGACTGACAGACTGACAGACTGACAGACTGACAGACTGACAGACTGACAGACTGACAGACTGACAGACTGACAGACTGACAGACTGACAGACTGACAGACTGACAGACTGACAGACTGACAGACTGACAGACTGACAGACTGACAGACTGACAGACTGACAGACTGACAGACTGACAGACTGACAGACTGACAGACTGACAGACTGACAGACTGACAGACTGACAGACTGACAGACTGACAGACTGACAGACTGACAGACTGACAGACTGACAGACTGACAGACTGACAGACTGACAGACTGACAGACTGACAGACTGACAGACTGACAGACTGACAGACTGACAGACTGACAGACTGACAGACTGACAGACTGACAGACTGACAGACTGACAGACTGACAGACTGACAGACTGACAGACTGACAGACTGACAGACTGACAGACTGACAGACTGACAGACTGACAGACTGACAGACTGACAGACTGACAGACTGACAGACTGACAGACTGACAGACTGACAGACTGACAGGCTGACAGGCTGACAGGCTGACAGGCTGACAGACTGACAGACTGACAGACTGACAGACTGACAGACTGACAGACTGACAGACTGACAGACTGACAGACTGACAGACTGACAGACTGACAGACTGACAGACTGACAGACTGACAGACTGACAGACTGACAGACTGACAGACTGACAGACTGACAGACTGACAGACTGACAGACTGACAGACTGACAGACTGACAGACTGACAGACTGACAGACTGACAGACTGACAGACTGACAGACTGACAGACTGACAGACTGACAGACTGACAGACTGACAGACTGACAGACTGACAGACTGACAGACTGACAGACTGACAGACTGACAGACTGACAGACTGACAGACTGACAGACTGACAGACTGACAGACTGACAGACTGACAGACTGACAGACTGACAGACTGGACAGACTGACAGACTGACAGACTGACAGACTGACAGACTGACAGACTGACAGACTGACAGACTGACAGACTGACAGACTGACAGACTGACAGACTGACAGACTGACAGACTGACAGACTGACAGACTGACAGACTGACAGACTGACAGACTGACAGACTGACAGACTGACAGACTGACAGACTGACAGACTGACAGACTGACAGACTGACAGACTGACAGACTGACAGACTGACAGACTGACAGACTGACAGACTGACAGACTGACAGACTGACAGACTGACAGACTGACAGACTGACAGACTGACAGACTGACAGACTGACAGACTGACAGACTGACAGACTGACAGACTGACAGACTGACAGACTGACAGACTGACAGACTGACAGACTGACAGACTGACAGACTGACAGACTGACAGACTGACAGACTGACAGACTGACAGACTGACAGACTGACAGACTGACAGACTGACAGACTGACAGACTGACAGACTGACAGACTGACAGACTGACAGACTGACAGACTGACAGACTGACAGACTGACAGACTGACAGACTGACAGACTGACAGACTGACAGACTGACAGACTGACAGACTGACAGACTGACAGACTGACAGACTGACAGACTGACAGACTGACAGACTGACAGACTGACAGACTGACAGACTGACAGACTGACAGACTGACAGACTGACAGACTGACAGACTGACAGACTGACAGACTGACAGACTGACAGACTGACAGACTGACAGACTGACAGACTGACAGACTGACAGACTGACAGACTGACAGACTGACAGACTGACAGACTGACAGACTGACAGACTGACAGACTGACAGACTGACAGACTGACAGACTGACAGACTGACAGACTGACAGACTGACAGACTGACAGACTGACAGACTGACAGACTGACAGACTGACAGACTGACAGACTGACAGACTGACAGACTGACAGACTGACAGACTGACAGACTGACAGACTGACAGACTGACAGACTGACAGACTGACAGACTGACAGACTGACAGACTGACAGACTGACAGACTGACAGACTGACAGACTGACAGACTGACAGACTGACAGACTGACAGACTGACAGACTGACAGACTGACAGACTGACAGACTGACAGACTGACAGACTGACAGACTGACAGACTGACAGACTGACAGACTGACAGACTGACAGACTGACAGACTGACAGACTGACAGACTGACAGACTGACAGACTGACAGACTGACAGACTGACAGACTGACAGACTGACAGACTGACAGACTGACAGACTGACAGACTGACAGACTGACAGACTGACAGACTGACAGACTGACAGACTGACAGACTGACAGACTGACAGACTGACAGACTGACAGACTGACAGACTGACAGACTGACAGACTGACAGACTGACAGACTGACAGACTGACAGACTGACAGACTGACAGACTGACAGGCTGACAGGCTGACAGGCTGACAGACTGACAGACTGACAGACTGACAGACTGACAGACTGACAGACTGACAGACTGACAGACTGACAGACTGACAGACTGACAGACTGACAGACTGACAGACTGACAGACTGACAGACTGACAGACTGACAGACTGACAGACTGACAGACTGACAGACTGACAGACTGACAGACTGACAGACTGACAGAAAGACATTTTTTAAATATGACTCCAATCGACTCAGGAGTGATCGGGAAATGTTTTTTAGGCAAAATTAAGAGGTCGAAATTTTTCATGAATACAATACTTTATTATACTCCGTAGAAGAAAGTAAAAAATTGTGGCAGAGGTAATGGAGGAATTACCAAATAGAATAAGCACAGCCAAAAATCCGATGAACTTTTCATACAATCCGCGAATGGCGCGAAAAGGTCCAACAAAACATCGAACCCCCGCAGAAGCAGAAAAAAGGAGGAAAAATACTGAGGCAGCGCGGGCAAGCCGCAACAAAACAAAAATCAAGGAGTTTGAACTAGGGATAAAGAACGCGGAAAGTGAAATCAAAATGAAAAATTCTTTAATGAATTTGGCTGAAGTTTTTCATAAGTTGAACCTAAGAAGAAAAAAGAAGGATCCGAAAGCAAAGGAGTTGATTTCTGAAGATCTTGAAAAAGATTTCGTTTTGATGTATCCAAAGTTGAATCGGCAAGAGGTGCCAGAAGTCAAGATTTCGCAGAAGTGCATCTGGCCACAGATGTTGAACTTCGGGAAGTTACCTCCAGGTGCATAAGAATGAGAAGCGCGTAAGGCGACCGGAAATATGAAGGAGTTTCTGTTGCCCCCAGAGAATCCGATCAAGAAGGACGTGGACACGAAAAATAATTGTTTTAAGAATCTCGATTCGTACAAAGACTTTGATAAACTTTTGGAGGATCCCGATCAAGCCCAGCATACCAGCAACAAGAGAGGAGCAACTGAAGAAGATCCAGAAGGGAGTGGATGAGTGGGCCAAGAATTTGAAGTTGGACTACGAAGTATCGTTTGATCTTACCAAAGAATTCCCTGTGCAACAAAACGATGGTTCTCCGTCGAAAGATTTGCCTCCCACTTCCAAACAAGCTCTTCTGAATGAAAAGCCACGGGACAGAAATGAGAAAATGCTAGAAACACCGAAACAAGGACCTTCATATGTACGATGCGACTTAATTCCGAGTATTCCGCCAAATCCACCAATGCGAAGCGAATTAGAGGCCAATTTAAATGGACCATGGAGCCAAAGTATGCGAAATCGAGACTTTTGAACAACATCGTTCCGAAGAAACATTTCGCAACCAGGCATCAAGTGGACAAATGTGCAAAGAAAACTTCAAGAATAGAGAAACCATCAACTTTTGTAAAGTCACCTCTTACAGTGAAACCCCCATCGACTGAAAAAATACCGTCCCCCGAGGAATCTTCATCTGCCAAGGAAAAGAAATCTGCGGAAAAATCTCCGTCTATCGAGAAACCATCTTCGACTGACAAAACACCGACTCTTGAAGAATCTTCATCTAATAAGGAGTCACCATCCGGCACTAAAAATTCTAGCAAATGAAATTATATTTCAGAATTTATATTATGTGTATTTTAAAAAGATTGTAATTTTTAATTGAATAAATATTTTTCTTTAGATCTCATAATACATATTTTTATTCAAAATATTTACAGAAATGTTTGCCTGGTAAAAGATTTAAAAATCAAAACCCTTCGAAAACACTCTTTAAGCGATCGTAAGACCCTTTTATCTGTTCGGAAGAGTATCGTGCACCTTCTAGTTAAGCTTTTATTATATATTACAGTAGAATCCCGATAATTCGTATTTCAAGGGACCAGCAAATTCATACGAATTAGCGGGATATACGAATTATCGGGGTACGAATTATCGGGATTCTACTGTATATAAAATTTAATGACCTTTTTAAAATAAGGATTTTTTGGCCAAAATAAAACTTTTTTATTATCCCAAGCGGAATTGAATAAATTAGACTAAAACTTGTTTTTTTTTCTGTCAGGGATAAATAATAAATATTTCCGTTTTCGCTAAAACATTATTTCATTTTTTTGAGTCATTTAACAACTTTTACATATACTATTTTAATATCCGAAAAACAGCCCCGAATTGTAATCTTAAGAGATAGTCAAATGTTTTACATGAGGTGCTTGTGCTGTGTTATACGTTGAATGACATTCTGTTGGTCTTGTGCCAAAGTTAAGTCACTAATAGACACCTTACACGTTCAATATATTGAACAATATTTTCATTGTGTTCAATATATTGATCGTGTAAGGACTATATTGAAGCGAATCATACGATTTTGAATACCCTTCAATATATTGAAGCAAAAACATTGAACGTGTAAAGTAGGTCTAAAGCAGGCCTGGGCACCATGTATGTAGTGATTTACTATTACTCGAAGAAATTTTATATTTCTTCATATACTATAACACAAAATGAGAAAACGCATCTTTTTCATTTTTTACGCTCTTTCGCTTTTGATGGAGACGTTTAGGAACAGTGGACTACACAATTTATCATGATGCGATTACAAAAAAATAATAAGTTCCGCCGTGCAAAAAAACTTTTGGGGCGTATTTTCGGTTCTGTGCTTCGAAAAAACATCCGCTAAATTGCATTATGTTACCTGATAGGACAGCTGTTGTAATGGCGTTCTAGATTGAATTTTTTATTCGACATGTAACTGCAAACTAGATATTAACGGTTATCATTATTTGTGGTTATTAAATATTTGTTTTCCCAATCACACGACATGGTATTTGAATTTGAATATGAGCGCTTCATAATGGAAAATGAAAACTAAAAAAATCGAATTTCTGAAAAAATTTCGTACGTCAGTGTACTTTGGGAAGCAATTAGGGTTTTGGGGAGCAAATCCGCACGCATCAACAGCAGAAATCATACTGAATGACTGTCGTAGGCTCGCTCCATCGATTGTTAGTGAATCGTTTGATTTCGGCTGCCGAAGTGGCCGTCGTCTACCAACACGTATCATTGCGTTGGAGAGTCGAGTAAAAATGTTCATACATTGATTGTATTCTCGTAAAATTTGAATAAAAATGTTATCGTTGTGAGGAGCCAGACGAGCCAAGGAGTGCCCAGGCTTGGTCTAAAGCTACTGCATTTTTTTAAATATTTTAAATAAAACCCTCGTATTTTGATGAAAAGGCTAATAAAAGGCATGCTTTACAGCTCAAATTATTATTCCAGTTAGCACAGTTTCGGACGTTCAGTTGCTTAGAAAATGTGTGTTTGTGAAGATTTGTGCCATGGCTTCAGGAACTAATACTAACAAAGGATTTGCCACAATTGAATAATAATTAAATTTAAATTTAACAATGAATTAAATTTAAATCAAAAAAAATTTCAGTTCCTCATTGTTTCTATTTAGATTTAATTTTATTGTATTACATTGAAACCTGCCTAAGTCGAACACTTTTCAAAGTCCCGTGAATCTGAGAACGGGTTTCATCCAAAATGAACCTGGATAAAACCATGCTTTGTATCAAAAACGAGACCAAAAATATCCATAATTTGCATTTCAATTGGAAATCCAAAAAATGATTTGATTCTGATTTTTCATTTTTTTCATGATAAATTTTGCAGTTATTAAACCTACAGGTAAAATTTATAAAGTAAAAAATAAGTCCCAAATAAAAAGTCTTAAGAAAGGAAAAGGGAAGATATAGTTTCGAAAAAAAACTCACCTCCATAAAACCATCAGAAAAAAGTTTTATTGGGCATTTTTCTCTATCTCGAACATTTTTTAACACCACTTGACTTCGAAACCTAAACCCTATTCGAAAACTTTCTAAAGTTTTCTAAGAACTGAGACATTTTTTGCGTGCCAAAGAAGTTTAAAACCCCAGTTTTTCCTGTACATTATGTAAATAGTTACACTATCGTAAAACAAAATAAAATATCAGTGTTTTATGGTTCAACCACAGTGAAGGCGGCAAGCGGCAGCGGCGGGCGGCATTTTTTTGCACTAATGTAGCGCAACGAGAGCTGCTACAATACAGCGGCAACGGCAGCGCACTTTTTCCGTCGCCGCCGAGTTTGAAACAAAGTCAAACTTGCCGCCGCCGCTCAAAATGTGAAAACCACCACATTCGGCGCCACATTCTATGCAGATTTTTTGACTTTTTGATTTCGCAAGATGCCGACAACGGAGAAAAAATTAATCGAGTTCGTGAAAGGAAATCCAATGCTCTACGATTTGGCTCATCTTCAATATAAAAGGATATTGAGGATATATCCGCTTGCCGCTTTCATTGTGGTTGAACCATAATAGTTCAACCTAAGTCGGATGAATTTCCTGGTCCTGTGCAAGTCTTGCTTATGCCGGTTTTACTGTATTCAATTGTGGCCATGAGACATCTGGTTTTTGAATAGAAATGGTTTCGATGGACACAAAAGTATTCCAATATGCCATATACCTCGAAAATTATTCCAAAAAAATATTGTTTTTAGTCAAATATAATATATATTCAAGTCAGTTTTCAAAACGCTCCCATTTCCACTTTTTCGTTCTTCTCCCAAAGAGTAATTGATATCAACGGAAATAAAAGTCACTATCTCTTGGGAACGAAATTTGGCTTTTCAATAAAACGCTCCATAGAACGAGAATGAAACTATGCACTCAGAAAAATGGAGGCTAACTCGACGACCTACATACGGCGTAATTGGCCTCGGGCAGGCGCGCGTTCGCCTGCATGTGAGCAAGTAAAACTGAGTTGACCTGTGGTCGGAGAAATTCTGAAATTAAGCCACCAGCAGGTGAAGTAGGGCATTGGGAGCTGCACGAGTTGGCCTTAGATAGGTTAACTCTGACCGCTAGCTGGCTTACAGAAACCTCTGTAAGGTCAGAGTTAACCTGACAAAAAGTTGACCTGAACATTTTTCTGAGTGTATACTTATACTCCACTTTTTTGGAGCAAATTTCAAAAAAAGTGGACAAATACGCTTGTTTAATGTATGACAATAAAGACCTCAGTATTACAACATCTGCTCATTTTTATTCACAAAAATTTTAGAATTTGTACCAAAAAAGTAGAGTATCAGCATATGCTCATTTTTATGAATACAGCCGAATGAGTGTATGCGATTACGCTAGGTTTGATTTTCGACGAGAAACAGGCGTCTCGTATTACTAACTATAGTGCAAAACTTCACCTAGGATGCAGGAGGTAGTTTTCGAGTGTGAAAACACTCAACATTCAGGTCAGCAAGGTATAATTTGCAGAGTGATTTTTAATATGAAAGTCTATTAATTCGAATGCTGATGATTTGAAATATTTAAAAATCATTGATTTCTAATCTTATTTTGCTTATCTTCAAGCTATCATTCTTGATGAATAGACTTATTGGTTTTAGCGTTATACTGTGGGTCAAAATTAGCTTAAAATATTTTGATGACCAAAAAATAACAAACAGAATTTGGTAAATATCACAAATATTTGTGTTTTCTTATTATTTCTCGTGTTTGAATATCGATAAACTTTCGAGATTTTCAAAATTGACCAAAATAGTGATAAATGCAATGAGTCACCCGTGAACTATTGGCTCGATAGTGAAACTCTGTTTATACGCCCTTTCATAGTAACCAGTTCTCACAAATATCCAACATCTGTGCGTATAAATATAAAGAGTAAAACCGTTTAAATTTCAGTATTGTCTCAATTTCCAAAGAATTTCATATTCAAAACCAACATTTTTAAAAACTAATTTTTCAAAGTTAAAATTAAAAAATAATACCAAAGTGCTTTTAGAACAATCAAAAAATCGATTAAAGTGTGTTAACCTAGTTATCTACAAATGCATTTTTGTATACTCGAATATTAAATTTCAAATATCTTGAGAGAAAAGAAAATGTTCCATGAACTTTCCGTATTATACAAAAGAGTTTATTGCTCACTTAAGTATTCGATTAGTGGGCATGTGCACCTTTTGATCTTTGCCATTTGTCAAATACTTATTTAACCATAACTCTTAACCTTCTGGATTTAAAACGGATTATTCGCATACTAATTAAAGGCAAACATTTTTGTGAAAGTAATTGGTTTGAATAAAAAAATGTATTATGAAATCTAAAGAAAAATATTTATTCAATTAAAAATGAAAATCTCTTTAAAATATTACATAATATAAATTCTGAAATATAATTTCATTTGCTAGAATTTTTAGTGGCGGATGGTGATTCCTTATTAGATGAAGATTCTTCGAGAGTCGGTGTTTTGTCAGTCGAAGATGGTTTCTCGATAGACGGAGATTTTTCCGCAGATTTCTCTTCCTTAGTGAATGAAGATTCCTCGGGAAACGGCGTTTTTTCAGTCGATGGGGGTGTCTTTGTAAGAGGTGATATCACAGTAGATGAAGGCTTCTCTATTCTTGAAGGTTTCTCTATTCTTGAAGGTTTCTTTGCAGATTTGTCCATTTGATGCCTAGTTGCGAAATGTTTCTTCGGAACGATGTTGTTCAAAAGTCTCGATTTCGCATACTTGGGCTCCATGGTGCTTAATCTGCTATAGGCAATAGTGACCTCCGCCAAAAGGTTTAAATTGGCCTCTAATTCGCTTCGCATTGGTGGATTTGGCGGAATACTCGGAATTAAGTCGCGTCGTACATATGAAGGTCCTTGTTTCGGTGTTTCTAGCATTTTCTCATTTCTGTCCCGTGGCTTTTCATTCAGAAGAGCTTGTTTGGAAGTGAGAGGCGTATCTTTGGATGAAGAGCCATCGTTTTGTTGCGCAGGGAATTCTTTGGTAAGATCAAACGATACTTCGTAGTCCAACTTCAAATTCTTGGCCCACTCATCCACTCCCTTCTGGATCTTCTTCAGTTGCTCCTCTCTTGTTGCTGTTATGCTGGGCTTGAGCAGATCGGGGTCCTCCAAAAGTATATCAAAGTCCTTGTACGAATCGAGATTCTTAAAACAATTATTTTTCGTGTCCACGTCCTTCTTGATCGGTTTCTCTGGGGGCAACAGAAACTCCTTCATATTTCCGGTCGCCTTACGCGCTTCCCATTCTTGTGCACCTGGAGGTAACTTCCCGAAGTTCAACATCTGTGGCCAGATGCATTTCTGCGAAATCTTCACTTCTGGCACCTCTTGCCGATTCAACGTTGGATACATCAAAACGAAATCTTTTTCAAGATCTTCAGAAATCAACTCCTTTGCTTTCGGATCCTTCTTTTTTCTTCTTAGGTTCAACTTATGAAAAACTTCAGCCAAGTTCATTAAAGAATTTTTCACTTTGATTTCACTTTCCGCGTTCTTTATCCCTAGTTCAAACTCCTGGATTTTTGTTTTGTTGCGGCTTGCCCGCGCTGCCTCAGTATTTTTCCTCCTTTTTTCTGCTTCTGCGGGCGTTCGATGTTTTGTTGGACCTTTTCGCGCCATTCGCGGATTGTATGAAAAGTTCATCGGATTTTTGCCTCTGCTTATTCTATTTGGTAATTCCTGCATTACTTCTGCCACAATTTTTTTATATTCGTTTTCGGGAAGAGTGCAAGTCTTCTTGGGATTTGGTTTATTGTTTCTTTTCTGATTTTTCTTGCCAACCATGTTGAAATATTTTTTTGATTTTTGAATACTAAGATCGTAGAGCGAGTAGAACTTGTGCGCACTAAAACTTCCTTTAACGTCTTCTGATAGAAGTTTTGAAGAAAACTGAAGATCTCTTTACCGAGCTTAGCCTTTTATAAAAAAAAATCCTAGTCATGATTTGAATTCTAGGCAATAAAGCGTGTAATCCTTAACCACCTTTTTTTATTCGCTTTTGATCAGGTGTACTGAAGTATGAAAGAAAAACTAATAATGTGTGCGAATTACAGGTAAAAGGGAAAAGTGGGAGGTTAATTGGTTAATAGCAATTGAGTTATTTCTACCTATCGAAGTGTCATAAAATTCGGAAAAACCGGCGACAAGTATGTGATTTGATTAAAAATGTTGAATACATTCAAGATCTTTAATGAAAAATCAATTTTTTTTGCTGAGCAATAAGTTAAATTCAAAAACTTAAAATTAAAATAATATGATTATAGTTTTTCACCACAAACATTTTTTAGCGCTGGTTATCTGGAATATATGTTTTTCTTTAAACTTATTTTCCTCGAAAAATAGCTCTCGGTGAACTATTAATTTTTAATCAAGTCACTAACGAAGACTCAATGTGTTGGCCTGATCAGGTTCAACATTGAATTCTTACAACCGAAACCTGATGATTCCCATGACCAAAAAGCCCTAAAAATGCCATATTAAAATAATATATAAAAGTTGTTAAATGAGTCAAAAAAAATGAAAAAATGGTTTAGGAACATCTGTAAGATTTATTATTTATCCCTTATACAGAATTAAATGTTAGTTTCACTTATTCAATTCGGCTTGAGTTAATAAAAATCAATTTATCTGGCAAAAAAAAATTTGTTCTGAAAAGGTCATAAAACCTATAAAACAAAATCCATGATGGATAAGTTCTGGATCTGGATGTTCTTCCAGATGTTTTTTTCCTTCTTCCCGATAACGTGAAATGCTGAAATTTTTAATGGGGTTTCCTAAGTTACTCAGTCATAATGTGAAAGGTCTTCAACCATGGAATTTTTTTTACGGAAAACCCCTACCCCAAAATAGGTTCCATCCAAAAAAAATTTCCAGTTTAGAAACTTACCTTTGTTTACTTTCCTCTAAC
Source organism: Chrysopilus asiliformis (assembly GCA_964034945.1). Lineage (NCBI taxonomy): Eukaryota > Metazoa > Arthropoda > Insecta > Diptera > Rhagionidae > Chrysopilus > Chrysopilus asiliformis. The sequence goes on from OZ035960.1 coordinate 48,129,826, forward strand.
GTAAGCTATAACGGGTAACTCCCATACAATTATTTTGAAAAAAAAACTTTTCTTTTTGAAAATTTTTCAAAACTAATGAGCTTTTGGAGAAAACGAATATAACTAAAGGAAAAAAAAATTTCTATATGTTTTGCTTCAACGGTTTTTACGTATCTCTAACGGTTCTCAAGATATTTGATAAAAATTAGGTTTTTTGAAAATTTCTCGTAAACTATGCTCTTTTGAGACAAAACTCACATAACCAAATTCAAAGCAAATACAGTTTTTATGTATCCTTAACGGTTCTTGACATATTTGAAAAAAAAATTAAAAGCTTTTATTTAGCTTGCCTTCGTATCTGTCCGTCTGTTTGTCCGTCTGTTAGGGTCAAATCTGGCGACTTCCACTCATCCGATTGACTTGAAAAAGTCTGATGACAATACAATATTTTCCCCACTTCGTCCTTGCAAGGATAACGGAAGGCCCTGTCTTGATAACGGAAGGCACGTGCTTATCCTTTTCCTCAAATTTTCGGAAAAAAAATCTTGGAGTTTTGGGGTCGCTGAATCCGATTCTGGAATTAAGAAGACTGTGAGGATAACGGAAGGTCCTGTAAGAATCACGCGATTATCCTTTTCCTCAAATTTTCCAGAAAAATCTCATCTACAATTACTAAGATTCACTTTGATTTTTCGCACAAAATTAGTATAGCTAAGGGGTAAAGTATTTTTATACCCGTATGGTGAAAGCAAAGAGTATATTACATTTGCCTTACCGTTTGTAACGCCAAGATCCCGTCATCACATGATAAAAAAAAGTTGAATTTAGCATGTCCGTCCGTCCGTCTGTCAATCCGTCTGTGGCGCGGATTGCGGGCGCACGGATTGAGCTACAGACTTGAAATTTTGCGTGGATCCGTTTTTCGTAAAATGTGAGGCTAAGTTCATTAATGGGCAAAAATGGACCATTAGGGTGGGGTACCCCCCATACGAACGAAAACGTTTTTTTGCGAATACCTCAAAAACGGTGCATCTTATCAAAAAAGTGCAAGAACAAAAGTTATTTAGGATATAATTCTACATAAGACTCCCATACATCAAAATCCAATTGGAATAAATTTTAAATAATCCTATTGGAAAGTTTGACTTCAAAGTGGAATTTTGGTACAACTGTTCCAATTTTATATCACCATACGGGTCTCCAATGATTGCCAGATAGGCAATTATAGCTTTGTTTTGTTATATAAAATTGAATTGTCACCAGACATACCCATGTGTGCAAAAACTCAAGTCGATCGGATATGTGAAAGTGGGTCAAAATTAAGTTTCAAGATTTGAACCAAACATGTGAAGCTAAATAAAAGGTTTAAATTAATATTATTTGTCTTCGATTATATACATTTTTGGTCAGCATGAACACCAGCTTCCTGGCGGAGACAGGCCTAAAATCTAGCTTGTATATAAAACCTTTTTTATTTGTACTAAAACTTAGCTTTTGAAAAATAAAATAAAAATAACTACTAAGATTTCATATAAATTCAAAGAACGATATAAACTTATCACCATTCATCCTCATTTAATTAAAAAGTTTCAAGAATTCAAATAAATTCAAGGACAGAAATATCTCGCGCCCAAAAAATTATCTTAAATGTCACGAAGACGTATCTAGCGTGTGTAAAATGGAGTAAATCCTTTAATGGTACCCAATAAATCAGAATTTGTGACATTCAAATTAAAAACTAGGGAAAAAAATTTAATAGCATGAAATAATTGTTTGGTGTGCGGGCTGTTATTCTTCCGGGAAGGAGCTGATTTCCTACCTTTCTGCCTTCCACAACTCAACGAGAAAAGTATAGAAAAAAAGCCTGGATATTAATTTTAATACGATTTCCAAGATGATTTTCTTGTGATTGTGGAAAATCATAGGGAAAAAGCGTACTCCCTCACTCTATATCATTTTTCCGGCCTGTTGAAAATAGGATAATTTGTAATTGCACAAGGATTATAACGGTCGGAATGTTTAAAGGAAAGTGTCGCTCCGATGAAACGAAAGAGAGTGAAAGTGTCAGACTTCGCTCCTCTAAGGAAGAGTCCTTCGGCCAGGACGCTTCCATTAGAGTCCATTAAAATGATCAAGGGAGCAATTTTGGCTGGTGGTAAGGTGATTACAATTAACGTTAATCGACTCTTAATTTAGGCATTATCCGATTTCACTAATGCTTTTCATCTAAATAAAGTTAGTTATCGAATCCCCTTATTCCGTATTCAGAAACATGAATGAAAAATGTCGGACTAAAAATCAACGAAATTGGATGAATTTTTGTTGGATTTAGCAGTAAAGGTGGACAAAGATACGTACGTAAATTGTGTCGCATAAAACTAAACTCATCAAAATTTCTTCCATTGGAGAAAGTAATTCTAGATCCCCATTTTATAAACTAATAAATGATGTCGTTTAAAAATGATTTAGTAGTGCGTTATTATTACCACTTGTTTTAATTGGATGTTTTGTATGGACATGACAAATTTTTATTGATTGGTCAAAATCGTTCACTTTGAAGCATGAAACCAAAGATGAGCAGCTTTCAAGTTTTTTATTGATTTTTTACTTTCTTCTACGGAGTATAATAAAGTAGGTATTGTATTCATGAAAAATTTCGACCTCTTAATTTTGCCTAAAAAACATTTCCCGATCACTCCTGAGTCGATTGGAGTCATATTTAAAAAATGTCTTTCTGTCTGTTAGTCTGTCTGTCAGTCTGTCAGTCTGTCAGTCTGTCTGTCAGTCTGTCTGTCAGTCTGTCTGTCAGTCTGTCTGTCAGCCTTTGTACAAGATTTCTCAAAAACTAATAGAGCTAGCGCCATGAAATTTTATAGGCATGTTGGGTCCTGAAATGGGACGATCCTATCAACTGTTGGTGGAAATCCGTTAACCGGAAGTATCCAAAATGGCGGTTTTTCAAAAATCGCAATTTCGTTTTTCTCGATTTACTCCCAAACTACGCGTTTTTTAGTGGCCTGAAGTATGACAAAACTTGGAGAAAATAAAATTTCCCACACTTTTGTCTTTAGCTATAACTCGATATCTCCACCTGTTATCGAGAGAAACCGTTATTTCCAAAAAAAAAAAACAGTTTTTTGCTATTATCTCGAAAACTAACGGGTTTTTGCCGACTGAATGTATGAAGTGAATTAATGAGAATGGCATTCTGCACAATTTTGTTTCTTACCGTTATCCATTATCTTTTACCGTTATTGAGATATTTTCATTAATATGTCAAAAATCATATGTTTGCGAATAATTTGCAAACTAACGGTTTTTCGACAAATCAGTTAAAAGAATAATTAAAGATGTTAACATTTTCTACATTTTTGCCATTTACCGTAAATTGATATCTTTTACAGTTCTCAAGTTATCTCAAATTTTGTACGTTTTTGATATTTTTGAATAAACCAAGAATTTATTGGGAGGTCGTCTTAGGTTGACAACGCGACAGGGCTCTAGCGTAAAACGCGACAGGTCTCTAGCGTGAATTGCGCTAGGTCGTAGATTTTGTAGAAGAAAGTTTTGTGTTGACCACAACTGATATTTTAACTTGGGTATTACTATTTTATCTCGACTTACGATACTTGAATTTTTAAATTTTGGAATACCCTAACTTGACTTATAACATTGGGCTTAAATTAAAACTCCAAGCTAAAACATCGTATCTAGACTTACAACATATGAAAAATTTGATCAAATGTTGTAAGTCGACTTACGATATTCTTGTTTGGAGAAATATGAATTTTGTCAAAAAAAATATGAACATTAAAGTTAAATGACTTTATTTAAAACCATGAGACCGTTATGAAATTTTTTTTTTGTAGGTATATTTTTACCTAGAGAATCTCGTTGTGTCAATAAGACAAAAATGTGGTAAGCCGAGTTACGATAGCCTTGCACGAAGGCTTCGATATAAAGGGTCTTTCAATAAGGACATAACAATTTTGTATTTTAATAAAAAACGCACCCTAAAACTTTTTTGATGATCTAACAATGCTAAAACGTCAGTCAAGGTTTACATTTTTTATTTTTAAGGTTTTTTTTTAGGTTTACATGCCACACAGCTGGTCAAACAATTGATCTATTGAAGGAGAAGTTCGGTAATCGTTTAATCTCGAGAAATGGTCCGGTCGAATGGCCACCTCGCTCATGCGATTTAACGCCGTTGGTTTTCTTTTTATGGGGTTATGTTAAGTCGTTGGTTTATGCCAGCAAGCCAACAACGTTATAGGAGCTCAGGAACAATATCGAACGCGAAATTGCCAACGTTCCGGCTGATATGTGTGGAAGTGGTGGAAAATTGGCTCCAAAGAATCAACCAGCAAACGCGCTCGCGGTGGCCATATGAACGACATCGAATTTCATACTTTAATGATAAACATAACAAAAGCTATAATTGCTAATCTGGCAATTATTGAAAACCCGTATGGTGATTTAAGTGAACGGCGAACAGCTGTATCAAAATTCCACTTTGAAGTCAAACTTTCCAATAAGATTTTTTAAAACTTATTCCAATCGGATTTTGATGTATGGGATTTTTATGTAGAATCATATTCTAAATAACTTTTGTTCTTGCACTTTTTTGATAAGATGCACCGTTTTTGAGATATTCGCAAAAATCGTTTTCGTTCGTATGGGGGGTGCCCCCCCTAATGGTCCATTTTTGCCCATTAAGTTCGTTAATTTTACGAAAAACGAATCTACGCAAAATTTCAAGTCTCTAGCTTAATCCGTGCGCCCGGAATCCGCGCCACAGACGGATGGACGGACGGACGGACAGGCGAACGGACGGACATGCTAAATTCAACTTTTTTTATCATTCTAAACACACTGCTGTAATTCATTTTTTTGTGTGATGACGGCATCTTTGTGTTACAAACGGTAAGGCAAATCTAATATACCCTTTGGTTTCACCATACGGGTATAAACATAATTGAATTTTGCATGTCCGTCCGTCTGTGGCGCGGATTGCGGGCGCACGGATTGAGACTTGAAATTTTACGCAGATCCGTTTTTCGTAAAATGCGAGGCTAAGTTCGTTAATGTGCAAAAATTGACCATTAGGGGGGGTACCCCCATACGAACGAAATCGTTTTTTGTGAATATCTCAAAAACGGTACATCTTATCAGTTATTTAGGATATGATTCTACATAAAACTCCCATACATCAAAATCCGATTGGAAAATTTTTTTAAAAAATCTTCTTGGAAAGTTAGACTTCAAAGTGGAATTTTGGTACAACTTTTCAAATTTTGATACGAATATCACCATACGGGTTTTCAATAATTGCCAGATTGGCAATTATAGCTTTTGTTATGTTTTTTTAGAAATTTTGATTCTCAATGGGAAGTTTTAAGTCCCCAGTTATTTGATGACTTTATTTTACATTTGTTTTACATTTGTTTGTTTTTTTTTTCAATTATTTCACATTTCTTTTTTTTTTTGCGCAATTTCGTTTCCTGCAATTTACTTATGGCAAAAGCTAGAGATATTGAAATTTCCTACATTTTTATATTTCACTGGAATTGCGTCTCGTTATCGAGATATGCCGTTATTTAAAAAAAAGTTCCTTGAAAACTAACGTTTTTCAGTAGTTCAATGTATGAGGCGAATTAAAGAGAACAACGTGTTCATTTTGTTCTTCCACCGTTATCCGCTGACTTTTACCGTTACTGAAATATTTTTATTAAAATGTAAAAAATTAGATTTTTGCGAATTTCTTGCAAACGAATGGCTCCTTATTAAAGATACTAGAATTCTTATCAACATATTTCAGATATTGTTAAAAAATTCATATTTGTATATTGTAAGATAATATTATATCTGTATGGTTATGCTGTAAATTGAACAGGAACGTGGATTTTTTTATAAGAAAGTCGCGTTCTTTTCACATTAGAGATTTTTTTAGATATTTTATTATAGACGTAAACTGCAATAAGTGACAAAAAGTAGTATACGAAAGAGCAGTTTAAAGGTGACCCATTCGCATAGATCTACATATATAGGAGATGATATTCTATAATATGTCATTAAAAAGAGCATAACAATCTGTCCCAGGAACTAGCAAACAATTGAACATGGAGTTTACCTCCTAATATATTTTATACCCATAAATGGCTACCTGAGATCTACCGTAACCAAAAATTTAAAAAAAAACATATTTTTCTTAAATGGAAAATTTCATTTTCACACATTAAAATAACAAACAATTTTTAGTTTAACAAAATATTATTTCACCGGTATTTTAAAAATCTTCAAATCATATTTTTATAATTTTGATACATCACTACTTTGAATCGATGGATTCAAATGACCATATTCTGGCTCAATGTTAATAATATAATGAGTATCATGTGAAGAACGATATTCACCACGATGTAAATTTTTTCCTAATCCTCGAACAACATTTAAACTTTTGTCAACATGTAAATCTACGTCGTGTTCACATTCATTCCAATTGATGTTTTTTGGGTACAAATCGTCACCTAAAAATTGAAATGGTAATTTTTAAATCGTGAAATTGAAAATATGAAAACAATTTGAACGAAATTAAAATCAAACCTGGTAGCACATGTAGAATACCATCCGCACAGCGGTATTGGACTGGCAAAAACAGGGAACATCCTTTTGAGCTTCGTTTCTTCGTGAATTCAGCGACATCGTCAATTGATTTAAAATTGCACAGCCTCGACAATTCATAATGTTGCGGAGGTGGTAGCCAAAGTTCTTCATTTTTGTGGCATTTGAGCATTTCTTGAGGCGATTTCCACTGAAAAGTTATGATAATAAATATAGGTAAAATTATTTAATAAGAAAATTCTAGAAAAAAGAATTGAAGAAACAAAATGATTTTTGTAATCAAATATTGTTTACTTACGAATGCTTCCACTACTTCTTTTTCCTCTGGCAGAAAGTCAGGAGTATTTTGCAGCGCAACTAGGAAAAATGCAGTTTCAAATCTAAAAGTAAATAATAAAAAATAAATTAATGAACTTTCGTTTTGTATTAGCTTTGCCTTTGTCAGTCGTGAGTATTTTCTGTTAATCTGCGAGTAGGGGCAGGTGAGCACCTGAGCACGAAACAACCACGTCTTTAAACTTAGTACCCCAGTTGTCGTAGACTTATTTGCAAGTTAACAGAAAAAATTTTACGACTGATAAAAACAAAACCAATGTCCATTCATTTGAAGCACAGTCGAAAACCATTCGCGTTTCAAGAGATATGCTCAACCGAAAAAAAAATTAATTGTTAAAAAATAATAATTGACATTGAAAGCTAAAAAATAATGAACACACCTGCGCACTTTGAAAAATGTTGGAGTTAACCAGTCCGACCATTCAAATAATGTCCATAAATCCGGCAGGACTTCCAATTCTTGGCACATTGTTAAGAACTGCGTTGGATCATTGTGGACAACCTCTTGCCAATAATTTTTATTGAAACCTTCAAAGCAGCTACTAAACACGTCGTTAGTTTTTATGTGTTCTTTCTTTCTACATAATAGTATTCCTAATTCCTCAAACGTTTCCCGAATGGCAGTTATCCTCAGAGAAATTTCCCTGGAAATTAAAATTTTGTTAGAACTGGCCGATTAAATATCTCTCTAACGGCCAATTTATTCACTAGGAGTTAAATCGCCTTAACTCCCTTAACTCACCTTTTACATGGAAAATAACACTAGCTAACTCCCTTAACTCACTAACTCGGCTTAACTCCTAGTGAATAAATTAGGGGTAAGTTGCTGAATTGTGTGAAATATTTTGCAAAAGACAGTTTGTTCTGTAACATCAGTAGTCTTTTTGTACTTTAATGTGCGTGAAAAGAAATTTGAACTCTTATTGTCGAGGAAACATAATGAAAACTATAATTGCCAGGAAATTGTGAAAAATCCTATATGAAGTGACTCCAAATTTTCAATTAGACTCAATTTAATTATAACAATCTGATTGAAATTTTTTAATTTTTTTTTTTTAATTTTTTCTTTTTTTAATTTTTTTTTTTAATTTTTTTAACATTCCGATTAAAAATGTTTGAATTTTCGTCCTTCTATTTTACAAACAACGACTGTGCCAAATTTCAAGTTTTTAACGTAATTCGTTCTCAAGTTATGATGCCCACAGATAGACAAATGGACAAACAAACAAACGGACAGACAGACAAACGGACATGCAAAAATTAAATAAACAGACTCGTGAAATTCATTCTTTTGTGCGACGCTTTTTTTGAAACGCAAAGATCTACAAAAAAAAGATCCTTGCGGTGTTTTATAAAAAATTAAAAGGTAAAAACGAAAAATCGCAATAAAAAAATCAAATCAATAGGGGTATTCACAGAAGCGATTAATGTAGCTGTTAACGTAGTAAAATAGTATTATTTGTTTACAACATTTTTTGCAATTTTTACACTATATTTGAAATAAGCAAAAATATACCTAGTGAACTTAGCAATTCGCTCATATTTGACAGTTTTAGTTAATTGTTTATTAACCCTTACATTATGAGGTGAAAATATGCGTAGATGAGGTGGGGTCCACGTTCACTACGTTCTAATCACATACCAAATCTGTGCTTTTATCTCGGCATGCAACACCATACTGTATGAAGGTACTGAAGATTTCAGAGTCACTGTGCTGAAAACATGAGAGATAGCATCGAGAGAAAAGTCAATTTGGGTCCACTGGACCCACCTCATCAATTAAAGGTTAATACAAAAAGTGTTGAAAAATGGTGTTCAAGTGATTAGAATATCTAGTGTTTTAAGTGATTTGATGATTAGTGAAAATTATTAGAGTGGCTTCCGAAAAGAAAAACGGTTCAAGTGAAAAAATATGAGTATGAGTATCTTTTCGATGTTACTACAGCCGCGAAAAACTAACTGCGTTCACTGCAAAAATTTGACAAATAATACTATTTTACGGTTATTTTAATGGCAAATGGGAATACCCTTAATAAAAATACAGTTCAATTTTTATACCCGTATGGTGAAACCAAAGGGTACATTAACTTTGCTTTACCGTTTGTAACGCCAAGATCCCGTCATCACACACAAAAATGAATTACACCAGTGTGTTTAGAATGATAAAAAAAAATTGAATTTTGCATGTCCGTCCGTCTGTCCGTCTGTCTGTCTGTCTGTCCGTCCGTCTGTCTGTCCGTCTGTCTGTGGCGCGGATTGCGGGCGCACGGATTGAGCTACAGACTTGAAATTTTGCGCAGATTCATTTTTCGTAAAATGCGAGGCTAAGTTCGTTAATGGGCAAAAATGGACCATTAGGGGGGGTACCCCCCATACGAACGAAAACGTTTTTTGCGAATATCTCAAAAACGGTACATGTTATCAAAAAAGTTCAAGAACAAAAGTTATTTAGAATATTATTCTACATAAATCTCTCATATATCAAAATCCGATTGGAATAAATTTTAAAAAAATCTTATTGGAAAATTTGAATTCAAATGAAATTTTGATACGCCGTTCAATTAAATCACCATACGGGTTTTCAATAATTGCCAGATTGGCAATTATAGCTTTTGTTATGTTTAAAAATTTAAGGTGACTTTTAAAACAATAAAAGAAGAATTCTGAAAAAAGTATCTGACAACAAGAGCTTAAAATTTTTGATTCGATAATAAAATTTAAAAAAATTGAATAAATACAACAGAATAAAAAAAAATTTTAAATCAAAAGAAAGAAGCATTTAGTAATCGCAGAGGTGACAAATATTGGAAAAATTTGGTGTCCAAAAAAAATCTTGAAAAAGATGCCAAGAAAATTAAAGTATATTTTCTATGTTTTGTATAGCAAATGACGCGTCGTTTTACGTCACTAACGGCCAATTTATTCACTAGGAGTTAAATCGCCTTAACTCCCTTAACTCACCTTTAACATGGAAAATAACGTTAGCTAACTCCCTTAACTCACTAACTCGGCTTAACTCCTAGTGAATAAATTAGGGGTAAGAGATCTTTATAGTGAATAATGACTAAACAACATTACAAAACAACAAAAAATAACTGTAATAATAATTGTAATAATTGCAATAATAGACTGACAGACAGACTGACTGACAGAATGACAAAAGTTTAGATTAGTAACTTTCGCTATTAACGCTCTTTATGACGTCGTGCGAGCCTACTGTCGCAATCTTGTTTTCTTTGATTCATGACTTCATTCATAGTTATTAAAAATTTGATAATTTTGCATTGAAATTTAAAAAAAAAAATTGAAAAAGGACTCTAATGCCCGGTTTTTCAGTGAAAGTTTAAACTCCGTTTAACAGGTGATAAAGTTTAAACTGCCGTTTAACACGAAATTGTGTTTTTCAATGACAGTTTATCTCTAACCAAAAGTTTAAACGGAGTTTAACTTAAACGGCCATGGATGAGGGTTTAAACTGCCGTTTTTTCAAAACTTTTTTGTCATTTGTAGATCCACGAAGAATAAAACACATAAAAATGGACTGCATCACTTTTTTTTGCTCTCCACAATTTCACTATATTTTTTTTACATACTTGAAACACAATTACAACCGAAATAACAACCGAAATCACAACCGAAATAGCACCCGAAATAACAACCGAAATCACAACCAAAATAACAACCGAAATAATAACCGAAATTAAAATTGTTTTATTTTTTATAGAATTTTATAATTAATGCGTAAACAAATATTACGAAAGTGATAACTAGACAAATACATCAATGATTTTATGACTGAAAAATTTGACATTTCAATATATTTTACTTGTATAGTAGACTGCAAAATTGACAAAAAAGTTTAAACTTTAGTTTAATAAAACGTTCAATTCCGTTTGCCTGAAAAACACCAGAAGTTTAAACTTTGGTTTAAACTTCATTGTGAGTTTAACTAAACTAAAGTTTAAACTTTCACTGAAAAACCGGGCATTACAAAATTATAACTAATAAAAGTTTTAAAAATCACAAAAATGTTAACGAAAACCTTCTAGTATTTCAATTTTGAATGTAAAAATTAGCAAATCTTTTTTTACACTTTGATACTCACTTCCTTATCGTTGATTCATCATCATTTTGAAATATCGGAGGTCTATTTCCGGTTACTTTTCCAATGTTTTGCAATTGAGAGTCTGTAATACCGAAATTTTTAAAATGTGTCAACCATTCCTTCAGCTGATCACTCTTCTCGCAAGCACCACCAGGAAAAACTATACTAGTTGGCATGAAATGAGTTTTATCTGGACGTTTGAATGATAATATCTAAAAGAAATTATTTTCTAAGATTATTTTCGGGAACTTCAAAAACGCAATATTTAAGTTTATTAAATTATAGGGTGGTGGGCCCACTAATTGACAGTATAAGAAACGGCTGCGAAAAGAAACGGCTGGGAATATAATATTCATTCGTTTTTGCTATAGTGTTGCAACATTTTTCCAATAAAGTATTCAGCATAAGTTATAATTTATTTATTTATTTACAATACTATTGAACAGAAATAATTTCAATTATACAATAGTTTAGATGATTTTACAATATTAAGATTCAAGATAAAAAAGTTTACTTCTAATAATATAGGTTTTGTAGAACAATTTTGTTAAAAATATTAGTCCCCTGATTCACCTATTCCAAAAATAATGTTTGTGATATATAATCGAATTTTTTTAGAATTTAAAACTTGCATTACGTTAATAAAAACTAATCCTAATTGTAGTTTAAGAAAGACATCCAAGGAAAGAGGAATATTTAAGAGACATCTTTTGTTGGCCAAAGAATTTCATTTAAAATTGCATTAAATTAAATTTGAAGTAACTTCGATGCTACTCCGATCAAAAATCGACGATTTATGCATGGTCGGGAAGGTATTATGGAAACATTCGGTTAAAACCGTGATCCACCTCTTAAAAGTAACAAAAAAATCCCACTTATTCTTGGAAGTCTAACTTATAGACACCATTAAACTGCAGAACTTGGAAATTGGTGCCAGTAACACAGTTAAATCTATTAATCCGTTTCATACCAATTTCAATAGAAACCGCGTTTTCGGCATCAAAATGATTTTTGAAATCGATTGTTATATTCGACCCTAAATACGTGTGATTTTTCACCTATATCATACCGGCACATTTGTTTTCAAAAAAATTTGCCTGTGGCGCATTTCCCAACTTCTCATCATCTAAAACACAGTCATTTCCTTATAGCTATTCTTCTTCAATGATGAAAAAAGTTTGACTACCTTTGACATAATGATCAAAACAATCGATTCTTGAATAGACGAATTTAAAAAAACACCGGCGTCCCGCATTTTGACTTTAAAAATCTGGTCACCTTAATTATGAAGAACTGTTTATTCATCATTATTCGTTTAAAATTAACCTTTGCACATTACCTTGTAGTTTTCACCGAAATTCGTTAAACTCTGTGTCCGTCCTAAAATTATTAAACTTGCTGAATCCCTCCATAATTTCGTTGCTGTGTTTCTCATACTAGAAAATTTACTGAAATTAAATCTTCACAATTATGACAAATTCTAGATAAACTAAAATTATTTACGTTAGCATTGAGCATTATCCGCTGTTTTCACGTCCAAAAGTGACACCTTTCTGATGTTGGTTTTCTCCCGCAACTAACTGTCAAAATTCAACAGTCGCTTGAAAAATTACCCAATCTGCGCGAAGAGGCGGCAAATTTAAATTTTCTATATTTCTCATTTTTACGATAGGTATAAAGTTTCATCTATTTGATACAAAAACATAAGGCATAATGCAACAAATCTAGTTATAGCCAAAATAGAATGATTTCTTGAACGTTTCATTAAGTTGAAAAATTGAAAAAATCAATTCCATCATAATAATTTTAATAAATTACAAATACAGTGAACTTGGTCTGGCAAAGGGAGCTTTCACTGTAATACAAAAATTGTAACACACAGAAGACATTTTGCAAAATACCACAATTCAATCTATTGCAATGCCCTCACTTTTTCCACCCCAACAATTACAATAAAAAAATGTTATTTTTTTTTTGTGCAACGCACATTGATTCAATATCGTTTTTCAGTTGTCCCGTTTTTATACCCGTATGGTGAAACCAAAGGGTGTATTAACTTTGCCTTACCGTTTGTAACGCCAAGATCCCGTCATCACACATAAAAATGAATTACACCAGTGTGTTTAGAATAATAAAAATAATTAATTTCTGCATGTCCGTCCGTCTGTCTGTCTGTCTGTGGCGCGGTTTGCGGGCGCACGGATTGAGCTAGAGACTTGAAAGTTTGCACAGATCCGTTTTTGCTAAGTTCGTTAATGGGCAAAAATTGACCATTAGGGGGGGTACCCCCCATACGAACGAAATCGTTTTTTGTGAATATCTCAAAAACGGTGCATCTTATCAAAAAAGTGCAAGAACAAAAGTTATTTAAGATATGATTCTACATAAAACTCCCATACATCACAATCCGATTGGAATAAATTTTAAAAATTCTTATTGGAAAGTTTGACTTCATAGTGAAACAACTGTTCGAATTTTGATGCGAATATCACCATACGGGTCTCCAATGATTGCCAGATTGGCAATTAAAGCTTTTGTTATGTTTCGAAATTAGTCTTGTGTTTCGAACTGTCACCCTATTCCTCTCTAAAGCCGACCATACATTATGAGACTTGTTGTACAACTTGGTTCGATTGTAGGCAATCTTGGATCGTGTATGGGCCGGTTGTAGTACCAAATTTTAGGTTCGACAAACAGTTGGATAAAATCAAAACCCTGTTGATTTTTTGTGGGCGTGGTTTCCTGTTGTACAAATCGTTTGCCTGTGTATGGACGTGTTGTGCATCCTGAGTTACAACTTTAGTTGATATCGTTGCACGACCGCCTGCTCTACTCGCCATTGCAAAACGAATGTTTGTCGAACCAGTTGGATGAACTGTCTCTACGTGTATGGCCTCCGCCAAGACAAGTTGTACAACATGGTTTTAGAACAAGTCTCCGGCTTAACGCCTTTAAAGTATTTTTTTTATATATATTTTCTGCTAACCACAAGACATTCATTCATTCAACCATTCATACAATCCATTCACACACTGAATACTCCCCTCATTCCACTGCAACAAAGACTTGGCGCGACAGTACATAGCCTTATCGACCATTGTGTCCAGTTACGTAGCTTGGAGGAATATTCAGACGGCAGGAAGCAAGACCAAACTGGGTCCGTGTTTTAGTCGATTGATGGAAAAAATTCCATGTAGGGGAAGCCGGGCATGTATTAACAAAATTTGGAAATTGGGACATATTTTTTTTAACAAGTAATATTTTTGATATTGTGTTTATACCTAGCCATACTGTAGGTCTTCAGGTATCATAAGAAATAAAAAAAAGTTTCAACCAGGTAGTCACTATATGAAAAAAATCATTTTTACGAAAAAATGTCATCTGTTAAAACTAACCCCGGTCACGGGGCTAGTTTTAACAACGATGGGGCAAGTATTAACACAAGTTTTAACATGAAAATAATTAAAAGAAAAGATTTTTTTTCACAAAAATTATAAAATAAACAAAATATATATCCTTTTAAATTCAAATATATTAATTATCACAAAAACTAATAAAATGAACCAAATAAATATCTTTTTCAAGGAACATAAATTGACAAAAAAATTAAGTCGTTTTAAAAAACAAAAACAATTATTATTATCTAAAAAAAGGTCTCAGCAAAGCTTTTTTGTACATAATTTGTATCTATATACACATAGTATGAGAATTCTTACTCTATGTCCATGACATTATATTGTTAATTCTTGCCCCATGGATTTGCTAATTTTAGCCCCGACACTACTTTTTTTGAATTATTAACCACACACAAAAATATAGTTAAGGATTGTAATAAAACCAAAGGATATTATTAATTATAGCTTCATTAACTTACATTATCGGCAAAGTTATATTCAATAATATAAAAAACTAAGACAGAAATCAAAATATTCCAAACCATAAAAAGTTTGTTTACCAGCTAAATTTCGGTCTTTGTGCTAAACATTCACTGGCAATTAACTGTTTATGACTGATGAGTCACGATATGATTGACCTTATCGAATGATGGACAAAAACCAAATTTCGAGATTCTGGCTCGTATATTTCGGCGGGAATAGGCTTGTTAATACTTACCCTTGTTAATTCTAGTCCCGGGTTCCCCTACTGCTTAACACGCCATCCACACCTGCCGAAAACATTGACAGAACTGTTAACAGGAAATGTCATGAGAAAATTTTGTTGTGACGTAGATTAGAGAGCCTATAACCTAGAGAGTGGCCATGGGGACATCTAAAAATGGCCGTCGAGCTGAAAAACGAGCGCAAAAAACTTTAAAAATTTGATTCATTGTTATAAATAATCGCCAAAATAACTGAAGGTGGTTAATATATGTAAAAACAGCATGTTTGAGGTATCAAAAAAATTTGGAAACTCATAGTTGTTTTGATAAATTGAAAAATTGATTACAGACTGTTCTAATCTGGAGAAAAAGCTGTTCTAACTGGCCTAATAGACTGTTCTAATTGGAGTTAATAGACTGTCCTACTCAGTAGCACAGTCTATTAAGGTAGCATGGCCACTCTCTAGGTTAAAGGCTCTCTAACGTAGATGGGCTGATTCTGGCATGACATAACAACTAAGATTAGTAAATATTTTAAAGTGCTTACAAGAATTAGAAGATCTAGAAAGTAAAGAATATAAAACAAAGACACGGGCTTATTGGGTATATAATTAACTGAATATAATTAATTTCAGCTAATTTTTTTGGTTTTCAAAACGACCGAATTTTCATTTGCCATTCAAAAATTCATAATCGATTTCTGGCAAGCCTAAAATAGTTTCTTCACTGGAATTGGAAGTGATACGAGGAATTGGAGTTCTTCCCAATTCTTCTACAAGCTCTAAATGGCATATTTTTTACCTCAACACAAACGCGTTTGATTTTCCAAACAGTGTAATAGTAGATTTCGTCGAGTGCGGGTTGCTTGTTCTTCGAATGAAGATATTTTTTCTGGTTAAATCCGCGCTTTTTTTGCTCTTGGAAATTTTTACTATCCTGCGGGACATTTAGGTCATTTTTTGACTTGCTAAGCGTTTTCCGGTTCGTCCGTTGCTGTAAAACCCATTCCAAATCGAAGTGTTTCGAATATCCTGTTTATTTGCCGCCGGTTGCGAACTGTTTACCAATCAATTATTAATTTTGTTTTGATGATATCCTTGACGTTGCGAAGCAAAATGCACAATTAGCTAAGAATTTTCAAATAAAAAAAGTTCTAATATTAAAATTATTTGCAGTTTTTAACTAGAGTCACGAGAAAGCTAAAAATCAAAGTAGTGGCTGCGTAAAACCTGTAAAAAATTGCTGTGAATTTTGAGAGAAAAATTCAAAGTTTTCGTGTAAATTGAAAATCAAGGATAAATTGTAGAATTAGCAAATTAGTGCTCATACCGAAGGATTTTCCGTCTGATTGTGTGAGTTGAAAGGAAAGCAATGGCCGCGGCAACGAGTGTTGTTGTGTTAGACCGTGGCAATAATACGACCTGTACAATTAATTTACATGGTGAGTTAATTAATTTTAATTAGAATCAAATCATAACTTTAATTGGGATCAAATGGTGCTCGTCAAATGGGCATGACACAATTCCAATCATTAGAATTTCTCACTAAAGTCGGAGTTTCTTGCGAGCACCAGACCGGCTAAGGACAGTCGCCGTCACACACACAGAACAAATCATGGTGCCTGAATCCCAGTCCAGAATTGGCTATCATTCAAAAACAACAACGATACCGTCTTGGTGTGATTCCCGCCATTCTCGCTTGCCTTGTCCTTGTATAAATACTCGCCGAAACTCTCAGAATTCCACTTTGCTCCGTCCAACGCGATGAGTCTGGCTAGCAACAGGATTAAGGATCAGGAATTTCCTTCATCCAGTCAGAGCAGAAACGTTTGGTCAGTTCCCTTTAGCCAACCATCTATTTGCGTCCTCAGAACAAAACAAGCCAAATTATACACACTTCAATGCCATTTGAATTATCTCGATGCAGGCATCCAAAAAAGAACCACCGACCGACCGAAATGAATGGCAATTTGTTGAAATGGGAAAAATTGCGCAGTGCCTCGCTCCAAAATCTTTGTTTATAATGGCTCTTTATGATATAACGATGGAATGACGACTATAAGTACAATAAAAAAAGAAATAACATTTTGATTCTGTTAGGCCAAAAGCTACGCTGCGATCTCCAAAACTCACTACGTCTAACGCGAACTTGGCCCGTAGTCAGAAAAGCATTTCAATCGCTCCCATTATACCGAAGCCAGATAGTTGTCAACTCTTATCAGCTAAACATTTCAATGTTTTCCGATTTTTTCCGTCATTGCTCAATGTTTTCTATGCCATTTGAAACGTCTTATTGGCCGTAATCAAAGCACATCTGGGGAGACTAAGATTAACTACGAACTTCCATCAAGTTGGTATCTATTTTACTCGGCAGTAGTTTGAAATCAATTCACCCTTTTTGCGATAGTTTTTTGGTCCACCAAATCAAAGCTATTTCACGCCTGAATGGAACTGTTTTGTCGCACTTGCAAAAAATTGTGGTGCAAAAAATTTAAAAAAAAAACCATTATCGCAGAATTGAAAGCGAACCGTTCTGGAACTTTGGATATGCACAGTTTGAAAGTCAAACACCATGCGGTTTAATTCGTTCAAAAATATAAGAAGAATTCGCCGTTTGTCCGTCCGTTTGCCTGTTCTCCTTAAGCCATGCCTGTAATATTCAAATAATTACGGTTTTTTAGTCCAAAATCTAACTTTTACCCATAAAATTAACGATGCTGCGATACCAATTGACAATTTCCAATATCAAATGAAATGTTTTTTTTGCCTTAAGGTGCCGGTTCACATGAGAGGAAATGGCGGCGAGAACCTCTCGAGATTTCTCTATAGCAGCTACTCGCAAATGGACACGTTTCTGATAGTCGCTCGCAGAATCTCGCAAAAACTCGCGAGCTAGTTCCTGCGAGCTGTCAAAAGTGATTCTACTCTCTAGTCGACACGCATCCACTGAACTCTCGGGGAGTTGCTCGCCAGATACGAACGGCGTTTGAATTTCGTTAGTAGCTCTCGCAGCGTTGCCAGATCGGGGGTTTTAGCCCCCGTTTTGGGGGTTTTTTTAGCTCACGGGGGGTGTTTTGGGGGTGCTTTTTATTTTTTGAAATTCAGGGGTTTTTTCAGGGGGAAATCGTGATAGTTGAAATAAATTTTTTTCTTTAATGTGAAACCTGTTTGATGTGAAACCTGTGTAAAGAATTTGCTTCACATGTTATAATTTAGCTTCATGACCCTTGTGTGTGCTACGATGAAATTTTTACGATGAAAATCAGGGCTGTTTGATAATTTGGATTTTTATACCCGTATGGTGAAACCAAAGGGTATATTAGATTTGCCTTAAAGCCCCTACAGACTGGATACATGTCTATCGACATGTCTTAAAGCTAAAATCAACAGACTGTCTACATGTCGATAGACATGTAGTATGGACATCATTTTAGAAAAATCACCAGTGCGACAAAGTCGCTTATTCAGAGGACTTTGTCACTCTGTTGATGTGTTTCTATGCTGCAATTGGGTTCCACTTGCTTAAACTTTGTTAAAAAATCATCCCAAGCCTTATTTTTTAAACTTTTGTTTTTAAAATTTTCAGATTTTATTTGCCACAACACCGGTAGACTTCGATAGAGTTCGAAAAAATCTCGCCAAAATTCATTATTCGCTATAGAAGCCATCATAAAATAATTGTTTTGCTTCAACGACTCTAAATTTATTTAGATGTGAACACTGCGGCTCCGTTTTCACAATGATGTTAGCAATCAAGTTAGCATACCGACGTACAGACGTTAAGACATGTAGCCAAACTTGAAGCCACGCCCCCAGAAATTCAAAATATTTTGATTTTGTCGACATGTAGCTCAACCGTCTGTCTACCAGCCTACAGACGCTTAAAATTCAGTTTTCACGGACATGTCTACGGACATGTAGCTCTGTTTGTAGCATGCTTTACCGTTTGTAACGCCAAGATCCCGTCATCACACAAAAAAATGAATTACACCAGTGTGTTTAGAATGATAAAAAAAGTTGAATTTAGCATGTCCGTCCGTCTGTCCGTCCGTCTGTCCGTCCGTCTGTGGCGCGGATTGCGGGCGCACGGATTGAGCTAGAGACTTGAAATTTTGCGCAGATCCGCTTTTCGTAAAATGCGAGGCTAAGTTCGTTCATGGGCAAAAATGGACCATTAGGGGGGTACCCCCCATACGAACGAATACGTTTTTTGTAAATATCGCAAAAACGGTGCATCTTTTCAAAAAAGTCCAAGAACAAAAGTTATTTAGGATATGATTCTACATAAAATTCCCATACATCAAAATCTGATTGGAATAAATTTTAAAAATCTTATTGGAAAGTTTAACTTCAAAGTGGAATTTTGGTACAACTGCTCAAATTATGATACGAATATCACCATACGGGTTTTCAATAATTGCCAGATTGGCAATTATAGCTTTTGTTATGTTTTTATTCATGAAAAATTTAAATACATTTTTGTTTTATTTAATATTGTTTTTTAATACTGAAAATATTTTCTTTCTTCCACCAGATTGACGTAGGTTTAGAAAAAATAAAATAATCCAGGAGGTTCTTTAAAAGAAAAATTCTCAATGATTAGCAAATTTCAACTTTATCATAGAAACCTAACAGAAGCTATAATTGCCCATTTGTCAATTATTGAAAATCCGCATGGTGATATGAAATCAAAATCCCACTTTTAAGTCAAACTTTTCTGATATGATTTTCAAATTTCTCTTTAACCCTTAGAGGCTTGGTGGTATACATGATGTACCACGTTTTTCGTAACAAGTGCTACACGGTGGTACCAAAATTGTACCACCGATTAAATCGTCTTCCATTGCCGCACGAAATTTTGAAATGGCATAACTAAAAAACTCAAATTAAAAAATTTTATTTTCGTGTGCCGCACGGGTAAAAATATTTGTCATTTTTCTGTGCCTCTAAGGGTTAAAGTCAAACTTTGTGTTATTTTTTTTGAGATTCTTTGGTTGAAAATGTCCAAATTTATGCCCTAAAACCTAAAAATAAAAAAAAGTTGCTGGTTGACTGTTTTATATACGACAATTGTCTAAATTTTGGTTATAACTAATTGTTGCAATACGAATAAAAAATTCGGGGGTTTTTATTCCAAAATAGCCCGTTTCAGGGGGTTTTTCAGGCTACGACGGGGGGAAAATTTGCTGGCTGTCTGGCAACTCTGAGCTCTCGAGAACTCGCCAAAGCAAGATGCCAAAAAAAAATCAAGATATTGGTCTTCAATATCTTCAAGATATTGGAAAAAATCAAGATATTGGAAAAAATTAAGATATTGGAGATATTGGTCTAAAGGCGGTACCTTTATGCCCTAATGCCGGAGACACATGTGCAGAATTTCTGCATGCAGCGCTGCTTGCAGATCTGCAGCTGAGACACATGAGCAGATTTTTTTTGTCATTTCATCGCATCGGCTGCTGTCAACAATGGAAGAAGAATTGATTGAATTCATTCGAAACAATCAATTTTTGTATTGGAAATGGATGGATCACCTTTGGAAATGGATGGACCACCTCATGTTCCTGAAAGACATAGATAACGTGAACACAAAGTATTGAATATTTTCTACTTAAAACTGAGACTTGTTCTTCGCCAAAAATCGTTCTTACCAAATGTCAAACTTTCGTTTTCCCTGTGTACGAATCTAGTCCATAGTCTCTTTGCTAACAGGCGATTTTGCCAAACACCAAACAAGAATCCTCAGTTGGGATCACTAATTCTGCGCAGAGAAATTAGAAATAGAGACATGGTGCAGCTCTGCGCTGCATGCAGAATTTACGTGTGGGCTCCTTCATATAAACCTGTGTATTCTAACTGCGCTGCATGCAAAATTCTGCACATGTGTCTCCGGCATAAACACATGTGCAGAATTCTGCATGCAGCGGAATTTAAATACACTCGTTTATATGAAGTGGAACACATGTAAATTCTGCATGCAGCGCAGAGCTGCATGGTATCTCAAATTCAACTTTCTCTGCGCAGAATTAGTGATGTCAACCGAGGATTCTTTTTTGGTGTTTGGCAAAATCGACTGTTAGCAAAGAGACTATGGACTAAATTCGTACACAGTGGAAAAGGAAAGAAAAGGAAAAGGAAAGTCCAGTAGAAAATATTCAATACTTTGTATTGACGTTATCTACGTCTTTCAGGAACATGAGGTGATCCATCCATTTCCAAAGGTGATCCATCCATTTCCAATATAAAAATTGGCCAATTCTTCTTCCATTGTTGACAGCAGCCGATGCGATTAAATGTCAAAAAATCTGCTCATGTGTCTTAGCTGCAGATATGCATGCAGCTCTGCATGCAGAAAATCTGCACATGTATTTAGGGCATTAGTCTGAATTGGGCTTTAGACTGTGGTAGTAGGCAAATCCGAACAACTTGTATATAAACCTCGTGTTCACAAACCACATGCGAATTACAATCGAAAAAAATTGGCTTAAATTCGAATATTCGCTGAGTCCTATTTGTATCGGAATGTGTCGTCAACACCTAGGGTTCGTTTCAATTTTTTTTTGTAGGACTAACAGCCTTATTCTGGCAAAGGTCACTAGTCACAACTCGATCACAAGAGCGAGGTGAATCACAAGTTGTGACTTTTTGGTATTCTCAGCGTTCAGTCACAATTTCGACTGATCTCAGCTACTGTCAAAACTGTGACCGACTCACAAGCAGGTAACAAGATAAAAACAAGACAAAAAGAAACTATTTCCTGCACTATTTAATTGAATGTGATATTTCCAGAGTACAACGGAGACGATTTCTGGTCAATTGACAAACAAAGAAGACTTTTTTGCGAAATAAGAAAATTTTTATTGAAAATGTTCAGGTTTCCAATAACATCCCACCTTTTTTTTACAATTGAACACGCACGGCACACACGCACTTTCTCCACCATTTTCACAGATTTACAAATATTAAAATTACTTTAAAAACTAACAAAACCAAAAACTGAACTAAACTAAATAATCACAAAGCGGCTGTCAAATTTATTCACCATTCTGGAATTATATTGAGGTGAATTATTTGTTACGTTTCTTGTGACCCAACACCAAGAATATGGAATACTCGGTCAGTCACAAAGAAAGTAACAAGCCGATCGTCTCTAACGAGTTGTGACTTGTGACCAGTCATAATGCCAGAATAGGGCTGTAAGTCCTACATAATATTGGAGTCACTTCTATAAACAATGGGAACGATTCCATTCCATAATATAGCATTGTTTCCCCCTCAGTATAGGAACGTCCCCAGTAAAAACTAGGAACGGGTGCTACTTTTGTTGGAATATGTCCATTCTGTTAAACTAGGACTAGTTCTAATATTTTTGGAAGCCTTTGCTACAAAATGGTGTAAAGAGACCTATAATCGGTTTCCCATATTTTATAGGAACATTTCATATGTGGATTTTTTCCCGTATAATTTCTCGAAAATCGGAGGGAAAAATTGCCTGGGAATTCTCGAGAAATAGGGAAAATCCTCTACAGAACTTTTTTCTCTACAGCTTCTGAAAATCATAATTAAGTCTAAAAATCTATGTTTTTTTTTGGCCGTAGAGAACATTTATACAGAAGGGCTTCCATCTGACTTTTTCTGTTTTACCAAAAACTATCACTCCTAAATGGATGGCGCTTCTCAAACGTCATAAACTCGACTAATGCATGGTCAAAATAATGCCGAGTATGGGACGATGAGTCGCTCTACATTGACCACGGTTGCTATTGCGCTTCCAGTAGATTTTGTTGTACATTTAATCCTCGTCACTGTCACAGTAATGTGTAGCCTCAAGATAGATAAGATGGAATGCAGATGGGGTTTCCAACGGACGGCACATTCACTGATTCACCGTGGCGCACATCGGATTCGACCTAGGCATATTTTTGGATGTCGTTGAAGCGAATTTCGAGTAAATGCTGCACGTCTTGTTCCCAACAGCTTCACCTGATAGACGGATGAATGTAGATGAAATTGGATGAGTTCAATTTAGATGCGCTTATCCCTTGTCGTATCATGACAACTATGTTTTCTGTTTCTTGTCTACTTCTACTGTTCTTCAACACAGAGCGAGCTTTGGGTCACTCGCACTCAAGCAAATGAAAAGAGATCCAAAAATCCGAAAATTTCAAAACATTTTAGGTAGGCTACTACGTTTAACGATACGGGGCTGTCCAACGTTGGGTCTGTTTAAGGTTGGTTTGGTACCGAATCATCAAAAACTGGCTAAATGAGGCAAAACATTAAAAAAAATATATGAAAATGAAAAAAAAACATTCAAAGATAAGGCTCTAAAGGAGTAAATACGTTATCCGGACATTAAAACCATAACAAATCCAGTCGTCCGCTAAAAGAAGTGACAGGAGACGAGAAAGTGTTGGCTACTTGGTCTCGTTGTAGTCATGGTTATGTTAGTCTTCACATGAGTAATTAAAGCGATAATTCGTTTAGTGGGCCGAATCATAATTGTGGGACAGTTGGATTTCTTCTATTATTCATTTAAGATCAAAATTCCAATAAAAAAAAACATCTGATGTGAACAGCACATGACTTTCTTATACAAAATCTACGTTTCTGCCCAATTTACACTGGGCAGAAACGTAGATGAATAAAATATTAGTTTGCAGAAAAACATAATTTTTTTTACGAAATCTGATATATCTTGATAACGGTAAAAGATATCTACTTACGGTAAAAGTCAAAAATGTAGAGAATTTTAATCTTTATTTTTTTTCTAACTATTTTATTCAAAAAATCGTTAGTTTGCAAGCAATTCGGAAATTTTTTTTTTTTAACTTTTAATGAAAATATCTGAATTACGGTTACAAATAGCGGATAACAGTGAAAGACCAAATCGTGGCAGACATTGTTCTCTTATACATTGTTCTCTATTTTTTTTTTGACCTCATACATTGAAACACCAAAACCTCGTCGCAAAAAACTGATTTTTTTGAAATCAGTTTTTTACGATTTTCTCGAAAAATGACGGGTTTTTGGTGTTTCAACCGACAACGGCTTGAAATATGCAGTTCTAGCAAAAGATGAAGATTTGGAAAATTTTATTGTCTCCAACTTTTGTCATACACAGTGTTGCCATTTTGACCGTTTTCCAGTCAGATTTGACCGGACTTTGTCCACTTTGACAGGAGAAAAAATGAAAATCCGGTCGACCGGATTTTTAACCGGAACTGAATGTGTTTTCGACCTTTTTTAACAGTTTTTTAATTGGGAAACAAATAATATATTATCAACAATATCAATTTTCGTAAAAAAAAAAATGTTCACAAATTGAACGCACCCTTTATAATTTCTGTGGTAATTTGCCAAAACATTTATTTTAAACGTTAATTTAAACTTTAAAATAACCAGCCAAAGGAAAGTTTTGTCATGTCATATTTTTTTTTAAATTTTGAAATTGCTCCGTTCAAAATTTGAAAAATCTAGTTATCAAGTTTTGGCAAATTGCCACAGATTTATAAGTGGAAATTGGAACTTTTCGGGTTAATGCAATTGTGAATCATAATATTTCCGATAGTGAGGATGATTAATAAATTTTAACAGTTAATACCCGAATTATAAGAGTAATTTCATCTCGACAAAAGTCATTCTACGTGTTGTTGGTTGTTGAAAAGCACAAACAACAAGTAAAATGACTCTTGTCAAGATGAAATTACTCTTATAATTCGGGTACATATGTATATGTAAGTTATAATATATTTCTGGAGATCTTTGTTTTTATACCCGTATGGTGAAACCAAAGGGTATATTAACTTTGCCTTACCGTTTGTAACGCCAAGATCCCGTCATCGCACAAAAAAATGAATTACACCAGTGTGTTTAGAATGATAAAAAAAGTTGAATTTAGCATGTCCGTCCGTCTGTCTGTCTGTCTGTCCGTCCGTCTGTCTGTCTGTCCGTCTGTCTGTCTGTCCGTCTGTCTGTGGCGCGGATTGCGGGCGCACGGATTGAGCTAGAGACTTGAAAGTTTGCACAGTCTGCACAGATTCGTGTTCGTTAATGAGCAAAAATGGACCATTAGGGGGGGTACCCCCCATACGAACGAAATCGTTTTTTGTGAATATCTCGAAAACGGTGCATCTTATCAAAAAAGTCCAAGAACAAAAGTTATTTAGGATATGATTCTACATAAAACTCCCATACATCAAAATCCGATTGGAATAAATTTTAAAAAATCTTATTGGAAAGTTTGACTTCAAAGTGGAATTTTGATACAACTGTTCGCTGTTCACTTAAATCACCATACGGGTTTTCAATAATTGCCAGATTGGCAATTATAGCTTTTGTTATGTTTTTATTTATTATTATTTAAAATAATTTGTTTTAATGTTATTTTTTAAAAAGAATTTGTTAATTTGTTTTTGTTATTTTTTGTTAAGACGATTGTACCTAAATAAAATTATATTTCTCCTTATATTTTAGTTTTTAATTTCTATGTTATTGTTATCAGAAATGTCGTTTGGGTGGGTTGACCGATTTTTTGGCCGGATCTAACACGGTAAAACTTTTGACCGTTTTTTCTGACAGGATTCAACAAAAAAAAATCCTGTCAAACGGTCAAATTTGACCGGATTCGTATTTTTGAGTTGGCAACAGTGGTCATACATAAAGGTGCCGCTCCACATGAGAGTAAATGCCGGCGAGAACCTCTCGATAGCAGCTACTCGCAAATGGACACGTCTCTGAGAGTCGCTCGCAGAAAATCGCAAAAACTCGGGAGCTAGTTTCTGCGAGCTGTCAAAAGTGATTCTACTCTCTAGTCGACACGCACCCACTGAACTCTCGGGGAGTTGCTCGCCAGATACGAACGGCGCGGCGTTTGAATTTCGCTAGTAGCTCTCGAGAACTCGCCAAAGCAAGATGTCAAAAAAATCAAGATATTGGTCTTGAAAAGAGAAAAATCACCGAAATTAACTCTCAAATGGACAACCTCCTGCGAGTAACTCTCGAGAGTTTTTGAGAGTTACTCGCGTATTTACTCTCATGTGGAGCGGTACTACTGAAAAACGCGTATTTTCGGATTAAATCACAAAAAACGAAATTGCGATTTTCAAAAAGCCACCATTTTGGTAGCTCCCGTAGTTTTTGAGAAATCTTGTATACAGACTATCGGACTGACAGATAGAAAGACATTTTTGTAATAATACTTCAATCGACTCAGGGAATGTTTTTATGCAAAATTAAGAGGTCGGATTTTTTTCATGAACACAATACTTTATTATACTTCGTATAAGACAATAAAAACTGCGATTTTTCGGCCTATTCATCACTTGGATTTTATTCCACATAATAGAAACAGTCGTCGCCCTCACTAAAAGGTGATTATTTGTAATGTTAGGCCGATTAAAATTGATTCTAACCCACGGTATACCATTTTTAGCCTGGGTAGACTATTAACCAGTTGATGGACGGATCGTTTTGGAAAATGTCGAAGTTGCAGTAAAAAATGCATTGCTACGTTTGCTATCATCAGTGAGTGGTAGACGATTGTAATTCTCACTTGTTCTCTTTTCTATTCGCCATTGATCAAATCGTCGATATAACTGCCTGTACATTCAAAACATTTGCTCGGTTATTTCTTTTGACTGCATGACGCCTCTGTTAAGGTGTCGCTCCACATGAGAGTAAATACGCGAGTAACTCTCAAAAACTCTCGAGAGTTACTCGCAGGAGGTTGTCCATTTGAGAGTTAATTTCGGCGATTTTTCTCTTTTCAAGACCAATATGTTGATTTTTTTGACATCTTGCTTTGGCGAGTTTTCGAGAGTTACTAGCGAAATTCAAACGCCGTTCGTATCTGGCGAGCAACTCCCCAAGAGTTCAGTGGGTGCGTGTCGACTAGAGAGTAGAATCACTTTTAACAGCTCGCAGAAATTAGCTCGCGAGTTTCTGCGAGCGACTATCAGAGACGTGTCCATTTACGAGTAGCTGCTATCGAGAGGTTCTCGCCGGCATTTACTCTCATGTGCAGCATCTCGCCGGCATTTACTCTCATGTGCATTAACTGATTGGGCTTTTATTTTAAATACTTTTCATTTAAATAATTTCAGATGCATTTAAATCAAATACCTGCATTTAAAATGAATAGTTTGTTATTTGTTTTTACTACTTTTTCTTTTAATTCAAATAAAAAACATTTGATTTAGGAGTATGAACGAAAATTATTATAGTTAAATCAAATGACGATTTTTGATTCTACTACATTCCCGATTTACCTCGGTGTACAACACTTTCACTCTAAACTTTCATGCATTTTGATAAATTAGGAAATCAGAATTAAATTTTATCCATTCTTTTTGTTTATCCTCATCCAACAATTCTCATTCCTTGCGTGTAAATCCTCTGTTTTTAAAACCAATACGTCTTTTTCTAACGAGCAAATATGGATGTAGAACATCTGTAATTACTCCTATGGCTGTTCTCGTGAAGCGATAAATCAAACGGAGAAACTTAAAAAAAGGAACACCAAATATTCTTCTAGGTTAGACACATATGAAAAAACGGCGTTCCATCAGGGTACAAATCACTATAATGAAAAAAAGCAGAGATCCCAGAGGTTAAACAGGTTTCCTCTTCCTTTCACGGTCGAACTCAAGTCCAATTGAATTTCATCCATACACCAAAGAATCGCCAATATGTTCAAGATTTGATGGGATTAGATTTGTATTTGTGGTCCATTCGATAGTGTGCGAGATAATGTTTCTTTGTTATACAGTAATCCCCGGATACCTGCACATGGGAAAAATCCTGAATTTCTTGTGCAGTTAGGAGGGTTTGCACTTATGCGGGACCCTTTTTACAGCACGAATTTGTGCGCTTATGCGGGACCCTTTTTATTGCACGAAATAGTGCGCTTATGCGGGACCCCCATAATTGCAAAAAAATGTCCGTTTACTTTCCAGGATTGAAATACCAAGAACTGAATCATAAGAAAACAAAGCTTGAAGAACAGTTCATATACTTTATTTTAAAAAGAACTAATAAAATTCCGGCATAATAAAATAAAAAACAACAAAAACATATTAAATTCCAATTAAAAAGTAACACATTAAATACTTAAGAAACATAAAAAAAAAACTTGTTTAATTCTTTGGGAAATATTCAGATATTTTCTTTTGAATTATTTTGACGTTTCCGGTTTTCCCAATTTCCTCCTCCAGTGTTTCTATTGCCTCGCAATTTATATTTTTAGTATCAAAATATTTTTGAATAAGACATAAAGCTGTTATGACATCTTTTCTAGTTGGCTGTAAAGATTCAGTTTCTGGTGATCCTTCATCGTCACTTAAATCGAACTCTGCTTTATCCTGGTTTAAAATTTCTGCTACAATCATTTCTTCGGTAGACTCGCCAAAACAGTCTAAATTCAAGTCACAGTTAAGATATTCACCAAAAACTTCCTCATCTAGGGGTATATCAATTGTTGCATTTAACAATACAGTATCTTCTATTTCATTTTCAAAATCATCGAATACGAATCCGGCCTTTTTGAAACAGTTAGTAATAGTAGAAGGCGTTACTAGCCACCAAGAGCGTTTAATGATATTCAAGGCTTTCAGGATATTTAAATCTTTAGAAAAATCTTTAATAGTCATATCATTTTCGTAAGCCAGAAGTTGTTTTCTAACAATGCATTGCCTGTAAGCGAGGTGTCCCACTGGCCATCAGCTGCTGCAGCTGACTGATCCCGATATCAGTTGCACATGTAATCCAATGGCGCATGGCACACTGCAAAAAATGTGCAGCTTCATGTCTGCGACACAAAGCTGACTTTTTTGAACTGATCTAAATGTAGCTGATATCAAGAACATGTCGGGTAGTTTCTAGTGTCATTTTTGTTAGATTAAATAAAATAAAATGATAATTTTCAATATTTTTTTCGTCTGGCGGTAATAATTGTCATCAGTGGCACAGTCTATAAAGGTAGCATGGCCACTCTCTAGGTTATAGGCTCTCTACTTCATATAATGTTGACTTTACAATATTTACTAGTTGGGGACATCATAAAATTTTGACAAGTCTGTTTAACTAATAAACTTTTGAACAAGTGGAAATAAATGCGATGTCCATCGAATAGGAAAAATTAAACACAGGAATCGTACAAGCTGTAGAAACAGGTAGATGCTTGTACGATTGCACAGATTCAGTTTTTTTAGCAGAGAAATAAGGAGAAGTTCTTCCTCCGAGTCCGACATTTTGACGTTTGAGGTCAGCTGATCCCAGTTCAGTGTGTCATGTCAACTGATCGAATCAGTTCATGCAGCTGCGCGACCTGATGTCGGGATCAGTCAGCTGCAGGAGCTGATGCGCCAGTGGGACATCTCCCTAATACGCTTTGAAACAATGTATGATACCTAAATCAAGAGGTTGGGTCAAACATGTCGTATTCGCAGGAAAAAAATGTACTGTTATATTTTGCAGTAACACTGTGGTTTTGTGACACGATGCGTTATCTAAAAATAAAATGACCTTACGCTTTTCTTTTTGCAATCGAGAATCAAATGTAATCAAAATCTTTGAAAAAATATCTGTAGTCATCCAAGCCTTATGTTGTGAAAAGTATGGAATCGGAGTTTGCTTTCCTTTTAAACATCGTGGTGTTTTATATTTTCCAATAGAAAATACTAATTTGTCTGATCCATCCATGTTTGTTAAAAATAAGAGTGTAAGTCTCTGTTTCTCAATTTTTCTTCCCGCCGGGTTTTCCCCTCTACGAGCAAAAGTACCACTTGGTAGTGCTTTGTAAAATAAACCCGTTTCGTCGGCATTGTAAATATTTTTAGGAGAATATCCGCTAATCAATGATGAAAGAACGTTTGTTTTCCAAGTATCTGCGCTAACATGATCTGCTGAAATTTTTTCACCTTGCACTTTTTGAAAAGAAATATTTTCTTTCGTCTGCCATCTCCACAGCCACCCG
Organism: Chrysopilus asiliformis; assembly: GCA_964034945.1. Classification (NCBI taxonomy): domain Eukaryota; kingdom Metazoa; phylum Arthropoda; class Insecta; order Diptera; family Rhagionidae; genus Chrysopilus; species Chrysopilus asiliformis. The sequence continues at coordinate 48,159,939 of OZ035960.1, forward strand.
TTAGACGGCTCAAAATCATCAACTTGCATAATTTGAGCAAATTTTTTCGCCTGCTCCATTACCATTCTGCCACTAATGATGGCATGTTTTGCACGCATTTGGTTAAACCATACTGTTACAGATTTGTCTACCTGCTCATGGAGCCCAGTTCTTAATCGTTTTCGGTTAGTATTTTTATTTTCCTCAGCAAGTTTTAGATATTTATTCTTATCCTTCAGAATTCGACTTATGGTGCAAACATTGCAGTTAAAAATTTCAGCCAACTTTTTCCTAGGCGTATTTTCCTTTTCTGCTTTGTTTATAATTTCTACTTTCTGTTTTATTGTAAGGCAAACAGCTTTTTTATTTGAATTCATAACCTAAAATTTACAGAGGTATGTACATTACAATATTATTAACAATTTTCACTTAATTATTGTATTTTACCCACCTCCATCTGTCTAAAATCCAGATTTCCAATTAAACTATTTGTAAATTGTTGTCAACTTTGACAACTGCTGCTCCCCACGGCATAGAGACAAACAAGGTATGCTGTAAACTCAAATCTGACATTTCGTTGCTACGTCACTTGTGCCGATTAGTTCGTGAAATGCAGAAGGAATTTTGTATTCTGGATGGTTTTTTTTAAATTTGTGCGATTTAAATTAAATATTTGTAAATTAGTGGACTGATTGCATTAAATAGTGATCAATAAACATAAAAATTAATTAAAAAAAGTCGGCACAAATGACGTCACACCTGACTATCAAAAGTTTACAGCATACCTTGGTTGTCTCTATGCCGTGCTGCTCCCATGAAAGCATCAGCAGCCCAGTGTTGCCAGGTACTGGCACTGTTTTCTACCCTTTGTAGATAAACGTACATACACACGATCAAGAAAATATGACGTAATAAAGTGTTAAAAATAAAAAGGAAAAAAAGCTATTGTGCTCTTATCCGAGGGAAAATATATGACGGAGAAACTTAATTGTAGACTATTTTTCGTGCAGTAATAAGGGTTTTGCTCTTGAGCGGGTTGCAGTTAACCGATAACCTTTGTATGGAATTATTAAAAATGTGCACGGGGTTCGAATTGCCGTTGCACTTAACCGGGGTGTGCAGTTATCCGGGAAGCTGTTATGTGGGGATTACTGTACTCGGTGTTTGCTGCCCAAAGTTTTACAAATGTATGGATTTTACAACTGGCACGATCAATATTCACATTTAACTAATTTAAACTCAAATCAATCAACGTCTCTGTTAGTAATATAACTTTTGAGATACGTAACCTTAAGATAAAAAGATACATAAAGATACGAGTAAAGATTTAATGTAGGAAAGGTTTCTATTTGGGGATAACAAGTGGCGTCTCAGACTCTTGGCTGCTCTTTTACCAAAATTTCGTGAATTATTTTATTGAACTTTTATAGTAAAATTCTTAAAATGTAATAAAATTCCTAATATTGATCAATTTCAGATGCATTTAAATCTTCAGTAAAAGTTTATTAAACATTTTTCAGAATTTAGCTCGCACAACATTAAAGTTGTAAATTTACCCAAAAAAAACATTAATCTTACATTAGAAATAGGGTAATTTTAAACAATGCGTAAAATTTCAACCAATATTCATATTTTTACTCTCATTTTGGTGTAAAAACACGCTCACAGGGTATTTTTGCATTATTGAACGGACAATTTCATTATTTCACAATGCAATTGACGGCATTAGCATGTTTGATGAGTCATTTGATCGCCATTCCAGAAATGGTTCAATGGTTAAACACTAAATAGTTTATTCGCTCTGGCTTGATGGAGCTATGTTGCCTTAACCTTATAATTCGCGCAAGGTTTCTGACATCGCAGTATAAATACTCGAATCGAGTTTTACTCCACCAAAATCCTGTAAGCCTGCGTGGAAACTGGTAAAGCAGGCTCTGATGACTGTGATCCAGCTTCCATACCAGAAACAGGCTCCTGATGGGTTTTCAAGGCAGACATGCCCGACCTGTTGGGGGGAAATTTGGATGTGAAAACATCCGCAAAAATATTTTGTTGTATTATTTTTGTTTTTGCAGACCGTATAAGCCGAGAAATTCTAATACCATTTTCGGTGTAATTTTAAACAAAAAAATGTCGTAAAATTACACCTTAAGACGCGGTTTTGGTACCAAATAGGAGGAAAATTACAACAAAAATGTGGTAATTCTAAACACCCATGGTAGTTGTTACACTATTTTCGGTTTAATTTTAAACAAAAAATGTCGTAAAATTACACCAGTATTGTACTTTTACTTCTTATTTAGTTTAAAGTTCCCCCGTAAAAGTGGCTTTTGTACGCCACAAAATGAGTAAAAATGCATAGCTTTTAAGCCATTACGACTCGGTTTAATTTTACTACTATTATAGTAGGAAAATGGTTTCCTACTATTATAGTGGTAAAATTACAATAAAATTTCCTAGAGTGCATATAAAATCGTTTAACCTGATTGACTGACTGACTCATCAACGCCCAGCCCAAACCCCTGGAGCTAGAAACTTGAAACTTTCACAGTATGTCCCAACCATCACGTAGGCGCTCACTAAGTCATGGTTAAGGGGTAAATGGGGAGTAAAGGGGCTTTGGGTGTTTTTAAACCGTGATTTTCGCCATGAATCCTGCTCAATAGGAGGCTGAAAAGTTTCACTCGGGGGTTTTTGGGGTCGCTGATCACGAATCCGGTGTTATATTTTCAAAATTCAGAACGGAAGGTCCTGCAAGGATAACGCAAATATCCTTTTTTTCAGTTTTTCCGGGGAAAAATGGCATTAGGGTGATCATGAATCTGGTGTTAGATTTTCAAAACTCGAAACGGTAGGTCTTCGGTTTCCGGTCTTGGCCTGCCGCAATGTCTCTCGGCAGAGGTACCGGTCACGCGCCGATGTCCTCTAGTTTTGTATCCCAATGCTCTTCGCCAATTCTGTTTGTGTCACAGAATGAAATTGGCCGAATAAAATGTCAGATCCCATTCAAACGCCAAAAAGCTCTATAAAGTACTAACTTAGCTAAAAACCTGGGCACCAATCATGTATTTCGACGCGTCTCTGTCTTTCGACTTCGACGCAGCTTTTAATTCTTGACTTCGCCATATCTGCAGTTTGAAATTTCTCGGAATCGTCACTATGAATCCAAACGTGATTCTGACTGTCACTCCAGCAAATTTGAAGCTGCTGATATGGTGAAGTCAAGAGTTAAAAGCTGTGTCGAAGTCGAAAGACAGAGACGCGTCGAAATACATGATTGCTGCTCTGCTCCTGAAAAACGGCGTAAAAATCGGTCCAGTAGTTTTTGAGTTTTGTAATCTCAAACAAACAAACATCCATTTTTATATATATAGATTAAATAAAATCGTTGACCTTGCGTTATTTTTCAAAACCCACAATGCTAAAAAAATTTCTTGTTTTGTTTTTTTAGACATAGAACTTCTTTAAAAATGCATCATTTTTATAAACCTGTTTCGAAGAACTTTCAATTTGACCTTTACTTTAGATTTCTGCAAACCAAATTGTTTTGCCAAGAAAAATATTATTTTATTTAAACACAACATTTTAAAGCTAATTATTAAAATGTATACTGAGAAAAAATACCTTTTATCCTTGAAGATCTCATCAATATCAATTCCATTCCATCCCTTAAACGAATTAATTTTATTAAAAATATTAATTTTAATCAAATTTTCTCATTGGCAAAATGATAACTGATGTCCCAACCGTTTTGTGCAATTATTTTCCCATTAAAAATAAAGCAATGAAATAAAACAAAATATTTGCATAAATTCTCTCTAAACTGACGAAAAATGATGGGATTCCAACGAATACCAACTCAGATTTTAAGTTTATCTTTCTGGTCCTCTCAGATATGTGAACCTTCTTGCTGGAAGATTTTTCTTAGCCAATTCGTTCAAACGGTTTGCTTACCTACCTGTGCTCTGAATCATTTAAATAAGCCCATCGAATAATGTGAATGGATATAATTTGGATCATTCTGATTTTCTGAAATCTGGATAACGAAATCTGGATAAATTTAGAATTTATTTTTCGTCCGTTTGTCTGTTGATCTTATTTGTCACCGACCTTTGGATTTGAAATGATCAATTAGATCAGTGATTCTCAATAATTTTTCTTTCGTGCTCCCTTTTTAAGACTTTCGAATTACAAAAGAATGGGCAACTCCTTTCTCCGACTATGGCCGATTGATTATAATGTCAGTTTGAACATTGTTGCCAATAGCAAAAACCTGAATCTCATCATATACATATATTTTTCTTAAATCCGGTCAAAAAATTAATTTAAAAATCTGGACAAAAGCACACGCACACAGATTTTAGATCAATATAACTAAAATTATCAGTTGTAATCAACACAAAATTTTCCTGTACAATATTTAGAATACGTTTTAAATATCTCGAGAAGCGTTAAAGATACGTAAAAATCGATTAAGGAAAAATGTAGGAAATTTTATTTTCTTTAAATTTAATTATATGCATTTCCAATAAAAGCAGTTTCTGACGAATTTTCAAAAAAAGTTAATTTTTTTTGAAATACCGTTAGAGTATAAACCGTTAAACTAGAATATTTTTTTTTGCTACAAATATGGTGTTATGCATGTTTTCATAAAAGCGCATAATTTCCTAGAAATTGTCAAAAAACTGTATTTTTTTAAAAAGAAAATTCTATGGTAGGTACCCGTTATAACTAACGTTACTTTTCCAAAAGTTGATAGAAAACTACGATTTTCGTAAACCTTATTTGAAAAATGGATTTTTTTTTTATTTTTCGCTACCTCAACGCGTTCTTGAGGTATTTAAGATACGTACAACGGACAGACCGACAAATCGACAGACAGATTCACGGACATCATCATAATTTCGCCTGAAACGGATTTCGTACTGATTAGAAATTTTTTATCTGCCCCTTTTCTCAAGTCGGCTTTTGTCATGAATACAATACTAGGAGAGGAAAGTAAGAATCTAACAAGGTAAGAGAAAGGTAATTAACTCAAGAACAGGGTGTAAAATTCGAACGGGTACCTGAGCAGCAATCATGTATTCCGACGCGTCTCTGTCTTTCGACTTCAACGCAGCTTTTAACTCTTGACTTCGCCATATCTTCAGCTTCAAATTTCCTGGAGTGACAGTCAGAATCACGTTTGGATTCATAGTGACGATTCCGAGAAATTTCAAACTGCAGATATGGCGAAGTCAAGAATTAAAAGCTGCGTCGAAGTCGAAAGACAGAGACGCGTCGGAATACATGATTGGTGCCCCGGTTTCTAAATGACCCTTTACAGAAATTTTTGATTTTCGTGCCAAAATTCTTCCACATCGAATTCCAACAATAGGAATTTTCACAGCAATTTCAAAATATATGGGGACACTGTTGAATTATGAATCTGAATCAAGTAACATACGTTATTTTTTTTCAATTTTTTTTTTACCGTTTAGCGTTAAAACATAAGGCCAAAATTTTATTTCATTTTTTTACGATTTCAGAATTAGTTCTAGGTTTCATATCCTAAATTACCTAATCTTTGGTGATAGTTTAGTTGGCTTGAACAAAAAAAGTTAAATGTATAGGAATAATCAGCAGGTGTTTGTAATTTCTCATAGCGCCGTGCCGTTTAACCAAATCAACTATCCCCTAACAAAAAGTGTAGTGCGCAACGGAAATTTAAAAAAAATTATCTGATGTGAACAGCACATGACTTTCTTATACATAATCTACGTTTCTGCACAATTTACGTGACGAATAAAATATCAGTTTACATTTTTTACACAATCTGAGATTCGGTACAAGATATCGATTTACGGAAAATCTCAATACTTTTAATTCTGCCATTAATTATTGTTTCAAAGAATCGTCGGTTTGCAAGCAATTCGCAAAAAGATTTTTTTTGAATTTTTAATGATAATCCCTCGATAACGGTAAAGGATAGCGGATAACGGCGAAAGACAAAATTATGGTAAACATTGAGGGTATTCATAATCCTCTTTTAATTTTCGGTATTCGGCATTTTCGGTAATATTAAAAGACTGAAAATATTCTGCTGTGAACATCCCACAGCACAGATTTGAGAACAGCGCTTTTATTGGATACGTGACCAAATCATGAACTGCGAATTTGATTGTAAAATATGTCACATACCTTTAAATCCATGTTTGATGTATTCTTTTGAACTTCTATTGTGGCTATCAAAATTGAAAAAATTTGCAGTCCGATGAGATAACCAGCGAGAAAATTTGACAACTAAAACCATTACTAGCGCCACTCGCGGTTGATTCTTGATACCGAATAACCGGGCCGGAAAACACGACTCAAGGCATGTATACAATTACCGAATCCGGTAATTCATTTTTACATGAACCAAGTTACCGTCTCGGTAAAAATCTGTTAAATTTGACTGAATTACCGAGCGGTAAATTTACCCGCAATTTAAAAGACGACTGTGAATACCCTGATTATTCTCTTTAATTCATCTTATGCACTGAACCACCAGAAACCCGTTTTTTTTCGACATAATTGCAAAAAATTGATTTTTCTTAAATAACGGTATATTTCGATACCGATTATAAATATCAAGTTCTAGTGAAACACAAAAGTGAAGGAAATTTTACTGTCTCCAACTTTTCTTATACATAAGAGTACTAGAAAACAAGTAGTTTCGGAGTAAACAGCAAAAAACGCACTATTTTTTGTGCACAAACGTAGATTTCGTATAAGAAAGTCACGTGCTGCTCACATCAGATATTTTCTTCAGAGATGGGAAACGTTATCGTAACGTAATAAAATAACGCAATAATTTTCCGTTTTTCTAGCGTCTTTTTTTTTTTTTTTTTTTTTTTTTTTTTTTTTTTTTTTGAAATGAGTGATTTTGCCCAAAATAAAGTGCCATTCAGAATCAGCGAACGACGTCAAAATATCCTAAAATTCAATATCTTTGGCAACGCAAAAAATGTCGTTTTTGAAGGCAATTTTTTTTAATGATCATAACTTTAGAAGGATTTTTTTTTCTTTTCAATTTTATTTTGATTTTGTTGAATTTTTCAAAATTTTTTTTACTTGAAGTAGAGACTTAAATTTTTTTATAGTTATGTTTCCCGTAAATGGCAAGACTAAGTTCTTGAACGAGCAAAATAGGACCAGTCCTTTCCCCCTTACCCATACAGACGAAACAGTTTTTTTGCAATTTTCTCGAAAACGGTGAGCCATTTTGAAAAATTTATAAAGGTAAAATGTGTTTAGAATATAATTTTACATAACTCATCCATACATGAAAATCCAATCGGACCATTGCTTCCCCTTCTCCCACACAAATGAAATTCTTTCTTCCTGTTTTCTCAGGACATTGAAACCTCGATACCGTATACCCTCAGTACTGTATACCCCTCAATAGTGTATACCCCAAAGAGAAAGTGTCAGGAGAAGGCAATGGGGGCGAAACAGCAGAAACTTCTTAAGCAACAAACAATAACTTCTTACTTTGCTAAATAACTTTGTAAATTAAATGTATAAATGAGAAAAACATTAAAAAATGTATTCTCTGTTTTTTTTATAATTAAAACCATGACAATATTTTCTTCTCTTATAATACCTCTCGATACTGTATACCCCTCGATACTGTATACTACCCCGGTTTGATATCGGTATACAGTATCGAGGTTTCAATGTATGATTTTACATAACTGTTCCATACACCAAAATCCAATCGGACTACTCTTTCCTCCCTCTCCTATACAAATGGATTTTTTTTAAACCAAACATTTGGTCTGTCCTCATATAGAGTATTTTACGATTGGTTGTTGTTTAAAAAACTTTACCAAATAATAATATTTTACGACGATTACAGGTATTTTAACACCTTTTGTGAATACCCTTAGTGCACAGAAAAAAATAATTTTGTATTATTTACAAAATGGGTTTAACAAAAAAAAATTCGTAAATATTACTGAAGTTTTGTATATACTTCGTAATATTAACAAATATTTTTTCGTATAGTTACTAAAATTTGTTAATATTACGGAGTAATACAAAACTTCAGTAATATTTACGAATTTTTTTTTGTTAAACCAATTATTTTTTTCTGTGTGGTTAACGAAATCAAAACGCTATAACGTAACAAAATGAAATTTTTTATCGTTACAAAACGAAATAACACAGCGAAGCCAAATTTTAATTTCATTATACACCATCTCTGATTACTTTTGTAAAATTGTAAATAGACAAAATCATTTTTTGTTATTTTTTTTTTGTTCATAGTACAAATGACATACATTTACCCTAAATCGAATTAAAATCACGTTTTCTCGTTCTACGTTTGCTCATTCCAATAATCTCTGAATGGTATGATCTCGTATATGAAATTCGCATGTTCTCTCAATGAAATTCCCACAATTTGGCTGAACATTTTAAATTTACATAAATAAACAAACATATTTTTACGAATTCACAAATTCAATTAATTAATCAGTCACGAAGATGTTTTCTTTCGTTTATTTATTTATTTTTTCAAAAAAAAGACCAATTTAAAGAAAAGTGATATCATTTTCAAAATTAGTTACTTTTCGAAACAGTAGAGCTCGAGCGATTAGTCAGACCAGACTTGCCTCAGCTTAAGTTACTTCTTCTTAAGATTCAAGACGACCTTTAACTACTTAAGCTTAACATGATATGATCTGTTCGCGGCTTTTGGCCACTTTCGCGTATTTAATTTGATTCAATTCCGGCTAACAGTCGCTTGGTCAGTTTTAATGTCTTTGAACGGATTATATTCAAATTGAGATGACTTTTAGTATTCGAAAACAAAACAATTTTTAGAGCGTAAAATTGCAGCTTGCGATTTGAAAATTCTGACTTTTGATCGGAATAATTTGTTCTTTTCAAATTCACGTCACATTTTAAACTCGAATATTGGGATATCCCCCATTAAAATTGCTTTAAGTCTAGTTGATCTAGTCATTCTAGATATTCTAGCGTGGTTCTAACTCCGCTAAAATGAACGATAAAACTGGTGGCGATCGATTAATCCAACAAAAAAGACTAATGAAATTAACATTTCATTCTACATAGAACATTAATAGATATCTATTAGATATAATCAAGTTTAATACAATTTTAATGGTGATATCAACTGGCTAGATTTTTCGGGGATTTTTCTTGATCCGATCTCGTGATAGAATGAAAAGTCTAAAGTAGAACCTGATGTTCGCGACATTCTGCCGCATATCGCAGAAAAAAAAACTTAGAATTTCATATGGAAATTTGCCTGGTGAGAGGATCATTGATCTTTAAAGGATTCCAGCAAGTTCAGTGAAGTTCAATTCTGATTGATAAACTGGTCTGGTCTCAGACGATTATACGATCGGAAGTATCTCATCGATATTTTTACTTTAATTGGAGGAAATTTCGTTCTAACGCAGTTGTTTCTGTCTAAGATGTCATCTTATCGTTTGGGTGATTTTTTTTATCTCATTTAGAATAGTTGGCGTCTAGGAGATCATAGAACAAAAATTAACGTGATCTAATATTATAATTGAACATTTTGTTTATTCTACTTCAAGGATACGGATTTAATGTTGGGAATTTTTGGTCAACTTTTTGAAATATCTATCACGTATTACTTGAGTTTAATACCAAAAGCGGATATACTCTAATTAATTACTTTGTTTTTCCCCAATAATTTCAATGTTATCGAGGTTAATGCCTGAATCGCAATTGTTTTACGTAAGAAATTGATTACCTTCAACTGGGATTTTATTTAACAAGGATTTTAAAATAGATCATCTCTAAATATACTTCATTTGTTTTTTTGCTTTCATATACGTAGTATAATAAAATATTGTATTCATCCCATTTGACCAATGTTGGAATTTTTGTACCGTGTCCAAATGTACCACGCAATTTTCCTTTATAAAGTTTAAGAATATTTGTGGGAACATTTGGAATTATGGACCTTATGGTACAAAAAGGACCATTTTCACAGGAAAAAATCTTGGATTTCCAGTCAAAATTCCATAAATCGTACCTTCGGTACTTGGTACAAGATGATTGGAAATCCAATTGGTTTTCCAACCAATTTGGTCAATTGGGATAAAATATTTCGAAAAACATTTCCCGACTATCCGTGAGTCAATTGGAGTATTATTACCAAAATGTCTCTCTGTCTGTCAAAAATCGATATATGTTACCGTTTTCGAGATATTTCAGATTCTGTTAGTGTGTCGGTGTATCAGTTTGTCGGTCTGTCAGTTTGTCAGTCTGCCAGATTGTCCGTCTGCGTACAAGATTTCTCAAAAACGAATAGAGATAGAGCCATGAAATTTCATAGGCATGTTTGGTTCTGGAATTATATAAACTTTTGGTGGAAATCCGTTAACCGGAAATATTCAAAATGGCGGGTTTTTAAAAATCGCAATTTTTTTAATTATTTACTCTAAAATTACGCATTTTTTCAGTAGCCCTTTGTATGAGAAAAGTTGGAGACAATAAAATTTCCTACATTTTTGTTTTTTACTAGAACTGCGTACCTCAAGTCCGTATCGAGATATACTGTTATTTCAAAAAAAAAAATCTGTTTCTTACGATTCCCAAGGAGCACAAAAGGTCGTAAAGTGGTCGTAGCGACTTTAACATCGACACTTTATGGTCGCGACGACCACTTTTTGACCTTTTATGCTACTTGGGTTATCTCGAAAAATAACAGCTTTTTGATAAGTCAGTGTATGAAATGAATTAAAGAGAATAATGTTAGCCACAATTTTGTCTTTTTTCCTAATCCGCTATCTTTTCTTTTACCGTTATCGAGATATTATCATTAAAATTTAAAAAAAAAATAGATTTTTGCGAATTGGTTGCAAACAAAAAAAACTATTAAAGGTAGACTTAAAGATATTAAAATTCTCTACATTTTTACCTGTGGTCATAAATCGATATCTTTTACCGTTATCGAGATATTTCAGATTATGTAAAATAAAAATTCATATGTTTTTGTAAACTAATATTTTATTCGTCAGAAAATTGTGCGGAAATGTAGATGTTGTATAAGAAAGTCATGTGCTGTTCTCATCAGATATTTTTGGGCTAAAAATACCACGTGTTATTTTTTTCCATTGCGAAATCTTTATTTTACTACCGATTTGAAAACTGTAAACACCAAAAGGCGTCCCCAGATGAGATTATTTCCGCAAAATTTGAGGAAAAGGATAATCACGTTATCCTATTTTGCCCGTCCGAGAACTTACCCTTACCATTTATGAGAAACGCAATTATGCATAATTTCAAGTTTCTAGCTCAATCCTTTTGAAAGGTATGGTCTTCACGGACAGACAGACACACAGACAGACAGACAGACGGACGGACATGCGGAAATCTTAAACACCCTGGTGTAGCTCATATTTGTGTCTGACAAATGGTTCGATGCGTAACAAACGGTATACTAAATCTAATATACCGTTTGATAATTGAATAAAAAGGAGCAGATTATCTTATTATTTTACAAGAAAACAATATCTCTTATGTATGAACTTTTCGATTATAACTTGGTCTGCGATTATGAGAATACTTATGCGATCATAAGTATTCCAAATTTAGTAAAAAAAATTGTTTTTTTATGTAAATAAATCTGTGGTCACAAGTTGTAAGGGCCTAACTCGACTTTAGCCGTTTTCAATGTTTTTACAGAATCGTGTTCTCCTTCCAAAATGCTTTTAATTCCACTAACCCGTTAGTTTCTACGACCATTTTTGACCGTTATAGGCTACTACATCAAATGGCTAAAGTCAAAAAATTTCCAAGTTGCATTTGGAAGAACGGCTAAAGTCAGATCCCATATATTTTTGTATAGACTTAATCCACTCTTATAGGCGCGAAGCTGCATTGATTTGATCGTTTTTGCACGTGGAATAGTGGCTTAAGTCGAATTAGTTCATTCTTCGGTTTTAATTTTTCCGAAACGAGCAGGCTAAAGTCTGTTTTAGCCTCTTTTTCAAATCGGGGTGTAGGTTTTTAGGGGCTTAACTTGACTTTAGCCATTGATTGTAGCCATTTCTAAAGCGGCGTCCAAACGCGCAGTTTTTTGCTCCGTTTTACCCGCGCAAACCGAGTCTGCGCAGGCATGTCATAGCGTCTGGACGATACACAGTTAGTTCGCGCGGATCAAAAGTACGGCCTGTGCGAGTTCAGGTTGTGTCTGAAAATAATTGTGGCACGCGGAGGCAAATCGTAGCATGTGGACGAAAATTCAGTCAGTTTTTGTTTTTCAAATTATTGTTGCTACCTTTAAATATTTATCCCGTAAAACTTCGTATATTGCTTCGCAGGTTTCAGGGATAATCACACTTAAAGATTGTTTGGAAACAGCTGTACTAAATTTTAAGTCCTCGTAGCTGCGCCCCGTTGCCAGGAACCTTAAAGTAGCGGTGAGCCGTTCATGGGGTGTGATAGCTTTCCTCATGCATGTGTCTTTCCTTTCTATTTTTGGCGACACCAGCGATAATAGTTGGTTGTACGTTCCTATATCCATACGCAAATAATTTTGCCAATCATTTTCTTCTTGTAGGAATTCTTGAAGTAAGTTCACATGCGAATATATGTTTCTTTTTAATAGCCACTGTTTACACCACTTAGTTCGCCGACACTTCTTTTTTTTCCTTTTTTTACAAAGAATACAAACACTTAAACTGAAAACTAATAAGTCTTGCTCGCTTAATCTATTCATTATAGAAAATTAATAAACACAATCAGCCTTATTAATAAAAAATCCCTAACACGGAGATAACTCATGTGCTAACTAACTCCGAGATAGCAAACTTATCCATTAGATAACTATTCTTATTAATAAAAAATTTTCCTCCATATAATAGCTAACTCGTATTTTATTTAAAAATTTAGCTGGAATACGGCAACCCTTGTGCCGAATTGTACCAAAAAATACGAAAATCTTTTACATTTAAGTCAAATTTTGGTTTTTTAAATCCGTTTCCTTGGAGACAATATTAAAATAGGAGTGAAATTAATGTTTTTATTTTAATTGTGATTCACTGCAAAGTAATTAAAAGTGGAAAATTTAAAAATTGAAGGAAAGCGATCAGAAAAGTGGTGTTCAAGTGATAAGATAATATAATATAATAACATAAATTGCATTTTTTTAATGGATCATTGTTTCTTATAGTCATTATTGCAAGAGTTATGTGCCGTCAAGAGTTATCAACTCGTTAACTCGAGGGAATCGGTATGTTAGCTAACAGAGAGTTAACTAACGTCAGTTAAATCTTAAAAATTTTTATTAATAAGAATTTCGAGTTATCCACTGCGTAAACCATTGATAAAAGTTAACTAACGTTTATTAATAAGGCTGAATGTGTTTATGCACGAAGTTTCAAACAAAACTGCGATAAAATATAAAAAAAACGGAACCGTCTGGACGCGAAGGTTACTCCGTTTTTTTACATAGATAACTGTGCAAAATAAGTCGTAGCAAAAAAAACGCGCGTTTGGACGCCGCTTAAGACATAAAAAAGTTTTGAAAGAGTGGCTAAAGTAAAATAATCCTTAATTTTTCTGAAAATATTAAGTTTGAATAAACCAGATTAAACCAATCGTAAAAAGCTTATTTTTCATAACGTTTTGTAGTTATAGGTTTTTGAATTCGGTTTGATACCCCTTTGCCACCAACAGTTAAAATTTCATAAATATTAAAATGCTTCTCCTGAAAAATGAAGAAATTCGACTTAAGCCCTTATTACTTGTGACCACAGAAATATTAAGGGTATTCACATTTGTTATTAAAATGGGTTTTATAGTCGTACAATAGTATTACTTGTTAAAGTTTTGCTCTAAACCGTAAACCCACAAAAATCACTTAAAACACTAAGCACTACATATTCTAATCACTTGAACACCATTTTTCAACACTTTTTCTATAATTAAACAATCAACTAAAACTGTCAAATATGAGCAAAATGCTGCGCTCACTAGGTATATTTTTAGCTTTTTTCAAATATTTACCCAAAGTTAATATTTTACACAAAGCGGTTAACACCATAATAAATTGTGGTGAAGTTGCAAAAAATGTTGCCGTGTATTTTGTTGTTACTTACAAAACTTTAACAAATAATACTATTTTACGACGATAACAGCAACTTTAATAGCTTCTGTGAATTCCCCTATTATATTCATCGGGTTATAGTGTAAATTTACATAAGAAATATGTAATTTCGTTTTACACTTCATATTGTAATTTTAGACTTGGCGTGTAAATTTACATGCGTGATGTATTTTTACAGCAAAGTTGGCACAATTTTTTCCAGCATTTAATGTTGTGATTTTTTTTAGCTATGAAGCATTTCAATCAGAATTCAGTGTATTAGGGGTATTCACACTTGCGATTAAAATAGCTGTTATCGTATTAAAATGATGCAAAATAATACTAAACTTGTTAAAGTTTATCCCCGAACCGTGAACGCACTTTTTCGCGGCTGTAGTAAATTCGAAAATACACACTCAATTTCTCCCACATTTTTTCACTTTCTGTTTTTCTTCTTTTCGGAAATCACTCCAATCACTGAAAAACATCACTAAATAACTAAAAACACTAAGCACAAAAAATTTTAATTTTTAAAACACTGTATTCAATTTTCGTACAAACAAACAATTAACTGAGTCTGTCAAAAATGAGCAAGTTGCTAAGCTCACTAGGTTCATTTTTGCTTATTTCAAATATTTACCCAAATTTGATATTTTACACCAAGCGGTTAGTACATAATTTTTTTTGTTGAAGTTGCAAAAAATGTTGCCGTGTATACGAGCGCGATGTCGGACACTGGAAGGAATTTATACAGGACACGTTCGTATAGGCGAACACGCTTTCCGGTTGGGCCTAGTGGACTCTAACCTGTGCAGGAGCTGCAAGGAGCCCGGAACAGCAGAAACCCTAGAACATTTATTATGTGAATGCCCTGCGTTGGTAAGAGCAAGGCTCCAGCATCTAGGCGGGCACTCGTTTGGAAGCCTAGAGGTAGCTTCCAATTTGGACCTGAAAAAACTCTTGAACTTCGCGCTGGCTACGGGAGTCTTTGAACTCACAAGGACATAGCCATAACGAAAAGTAGGACTTAGGCATCCATTGTGGTAGCGCTATGGACCCTAGCGGTCTATGCTAGGCCCTGCCACCGAACCTAACCTATAAAAAGAATATTTCCCTGTTTTTTGTTTTTATTTAAATGGCGATTTTGCTAACAAATTTACTGGGAAAACACCAAACGTGTATTCATTTTTCCACATACTTAATACACTACTAATTTGTAATTCAACTGCTTTTAACTGAATAGTTCATCAACATTTGCGCATTGCAAATAAACTAATTTAATTTTTTGTGTTTTTTTTTGTCTTTTTCAGGCGCAACAGTAGTTTCATGGCGAGTGAATAACCAAGAACAATTATTTGTAAGGTAAGTAAAAGAAATAAACACACATTCAGTATTGATTTCAAATTCCTTTAATCAAAAATAGAAAAAAAATGCAACCCGAAGAACCAGTAGAATTCATAATTCTCTAAAGGTACAAAAACCCGCCTTCATTTTCTGTTGAAATTTGCCATGCAAAAATCGTTGCTCAAATACGATTTGAAAAATGTTTGAAAGCAAAAAAATTCGAAGTATTTTTCGAAATGGCGTTCATTGTTGATGTCCGCCGTGATGGGCCTTTCCCAATAATTTGCAAGAGAAACTTTGGAAATCATTTCTATTGGTTGCTGATCACGCAGAACATTTTTTCTTATTTCTATTTTTTTGTCAGCGGAATGAATTCAAGCGATTGAAGAAACGCCTTCTTCTGTAAGACTAACAATAAAAGAACTTTCAAATTTATACCTTTTCAAAGAAGAGAGCTCAACTCGAAATTGCATAAATTATTAAAAATTCGAGAAAGATAATTCCAGTCTTAATCAAATTATAACTTTTATGCTTATATTTTCAATTTTAAATTAAATGCAATGGGAAGTGTTCATGCCATTAAATTGCTCATAAAAGAATTTTTTGGCAAATAAGTTCCTAGAAACTTTCGATAATGTTAACAGGTTTTTGCTGCGAAAAAGGGGTAAAAATAAAATTAGTAAAACGTGAATTTGTAGAATACTTTTATGAAAATATGTTCTAATCGCTTTTATATTATAGCATTCAGCACCGAGACAATTTTAAGGAACCGGGTTTCGGTGCTAGAATCTTCGAGAACCGGGTACCCGGTTCTGGAACCGGTGCTGAAAATGTAAAGAAAAAATAAGAAATTACCAGTAAAAAATTGCAATTGCGACATTAAATTTAAACCTATACCACGGAACAATTACTATTATAGAAAGGAAAGCTCTAACAAAATTTTTTGCGTTGGAAGCGTACATCCGAAAATTACAGTTAAAAAATTCACATTTTGAATGACTGTGGGTGGCATTATAAGAAAACATCATATTTGATTTTTTTTCATCGAGTGTATGACAGCAGAAAGGAGAAGTAACACAGGGACTACATTAGCTTTTATTTCTGGTATACCAGCAAAATTGGTCGCTAAAAAGCCTGTGTGGACCAATCTGGTTTACCAGTTTTTCTGGTAAGACCGCATTGGTATACCATTTTCGTAGACAGCGCTGGTATACCAGGAGTGGAATTCCGTAACTTTACTTTTTCTTCTAACTCGAAACAAACGCTTGAAGCAAGTTATGGAATATCACTCCAGATTTTGACATTTCAATTGATTAAAATGGCGGAAACGAAATTTTCACGGAGCGAAATTATTAAATTGATAAATATTTTTCGCGAAAAAGAATGGTTGTGGAATTCAAAATCAAATAATTATCGAAGAATTGATTTGAAAAAAAGAGCATGGGAAAATATTGCCAAAGAATTGAGTTTAACTGTGGAAAGTGTGAAAAAGAAAATGAAAGGAATTCGTTCGTATATCATATTTAGCTTCGATATCATATTTATCCCGTAATGCTAAAAAGGGATTTACCCAATATTGTCTTCGTTTTTTCAAATTTATCAAAAGTTCTTCTTCCTCCAAACATTTTAAAGCCAATATTTTGGCAATTTTAATTTTCTGTTCGCCGTTTAACGACATGTCAAAATTCAAAATCATACTGAAATGTCATACCAGAATTGGCCCACGCAAAAAAAAACTAGTAGGCTATTATTTTTGGTGAACCAGCTAGTATACCAGAAATAAAACCTAATGTAGTCCCTGTGTAAGACAACAAAACCAATTTCTATAGTGTAGTGCTTACTCTAGTGGAAGTTAATGAGGAAAGGTCTTATTTTCCATTCTATATAATAGTTGTTCCCTGCCTATACATAAAAAACCATTTTAACTTTACAGGAAATTTAATATTTTCTGTGAGCGCATATAAATCTATTATATTGTCGTTGTTTTAAAGAGACTTTGTAAAGAAAATGTAATCGGATGGCTTAATTTTGCATTAATCTTTTAATTTACAGTTATTATTAACAGAAATATGTACTTACAAATATGTATTTCGTATATATTCAGCAGCGAACGAACAGTATTTTGATATTTTAGCATGTGAGAAATTGCTTGCTTTCAGCACCGAAAACCGGGTAATTTTACCCAATTCAAACCCGGTTTTCGGTTCCAGAAAATGGCCGGGATTCCCGGGTACCCGGGTTTCGGGTACCCGGGATTGAATGCTCTATTTTATATGCTGTTTCTCGCCAGCTTTATTGAATTTTTGCTGGATATTCTAGAAAAAGCTTAGTTGAAATTGCCGTACTTTATGTTTAAAAAAAACTCAATATTTGGCAACAAATTCTATTGGAGGTTATGGGAATATTATTTCTGTCCGTGTAAGAAAAAAAATTGACTTGTGGAGGTTTAAGAAAGGAAACTGTAATTGTGGCCAGAATTAGCAATTCTGTATTTTGCGATTGATGAACGATTAAGATTTATTTAGGTTTGGATGACAAATTTTAGAAATTTTACCAACGCTAAGAATCATATAACACAATTTTTCAACACTCTTGGATATTTTTTCATTATTCCACTTAATTAATATTTGAAACTTGAAACAAAATGCAAAAAGAAATACGAAATTTCCCGAAATTTTTATTTATTCAAATTCTCAAATTCACAAATGTCAAATTCGTGTCTTGCTACGTGAAAATTGATTGAATTCTCGGTCCAACTATATCTAGTGGTCGGTTTTCGCAGTTTATCTAGGATTGAGTTTGGCAGAACCAGGTTTTATTTGGATCTACGACTTCTGCATAATGTATGAAAATTGAAGTGTTGAAAACGCAGTTTGTCTAAGAAAACAAACGGCTGTCAGTTAACAACGTTTCACTAATAAAGCTGATTCTGACGAAGGTCAATGGGCAAAAAAAACTATAAAAAGCTTTTACTATTAATTAGTTTCGTAAACCGAAATTCAATTTTACTTGCTAGCCTAAACTTTACTTGTTAGCATCAATTTGACTTCTTAACCTAAATTTTACTTGTTAGCCTAAAAGCTTTAGAGCATGGTCAAATGACTGGAAATTTTATTTTTTTTAAATCTTTAAAAATTTATCTAATTTACTAGTGGTTTCACCACTGACTGCTTCGCGGTCTAATCTTTTTCTAAGGATCGGCCTTCATCCTCCCCGTTCCCATCGGTGTGCGGCCTCGCGCTAAACTACGTCAAAAATACTTTAAAATTTCAAAACATAAATAACATCCATTAAAGGTTGAGGAATAAATAAAAGTATTAAGCAAACAAAGCCAAAAAAACCAATTTATTGCAACCAATTAATAGTTGATCATTCGATCTACAATCTATATGAAAGTTACAGTTACAGGCCGAACGGACAGAAAAACAGAAAGCAATAAATATAAATCGAGGAAACTGGTAAGAAAAAAGGCGAACTTTGGGTTGACCCATGGTCTAAAACCAGCTTTTTGATCCCAGTAAGCTCCCCTGAAAATTTCATCCAAATCGGTTGTGTGGTGTTTGAATTTTAAGCGAACAGACAAAACAGAGACACTAGCCTATTATAATACCGTATGCGTCATAAAAATCTGGAATATAGTACTGCAAGTATTTTCAAGGAGATAACGGTTGCTTATTAATTTGTACTACGTTTGACAGGGTTTGTAAATACAACTTCGCACATAATTGAGCCAAAAAATTAAATGTTTATAAATATAGCAACATGTAGAGCCTCAAAAAGTGAAAATCATGAAGTTGGTCCACGCGCGGAAGTCCAATAAGGCAATATCCAATGAATTAAACGTAACGTTGTCAACTGTTTATGCTGTAAGAGCGACTTTTTTGGCCAGAGGAATAGTTAGGTCGCAATCTGGAAGCGGTAGACACATTTCAATAAGGACTCCATTGTTGATTGAGGCAATCAAAGGGAGGATCAGAAGGAATCCGGTAAGGCCATCTTGGAGAGTCATGTAAAACCATCGATAGAGTCAACCTGCGGTAATGATGTGTTTTACGTGTTTCAACAAAACGGGGTGCCGTGCCACACTGCCAGAGGTACCCAAATTTGGATAATTTAAAAAACCAATAATTTAAAAAACTGCTGGTCTAAGGACATGTGGTCACCGAGCTCTCCAGATCTTAATCCCCTGGATTTTTTAATATGGGCATATGTTCCGGCTAAGACTGGAGCTAAGGCTCACAGTAATGTGCAAGCCCTGAAGTCCACCATTACCATCGCATGAAACGACAAGTCGGAGTCTTATTTAATATTGACCTGCAAGAAGTACAGGCCCCGTTTGGAGGACTTCGTAAATGCTGGAGGTGGACATTTTGAATAATTTTTATACCCGTATGGTGAAACCAAAGGGTATATTAACTTTGCTTTATCGTTTGTAACGCCAAGATCCCGTCATCACACACAAAAATGAATTACACCAGTGTGTTTAGAATGATAAAAATAATTAATTTCTGCATGTCCGTCCGTCTGTCCGTCTGTCTGTGGCGCGGATTGCGGGCGCACGGATTGAGCTAGAGACTTGAAATTTTGCGCAGATCCGTTTTTCGTAAAATGCGAGGCTAAGTTCGTTAATGGGCAAAAATGGACCATTAGGCGGGGCACCCCCCATACGAACGATAACGTTTTTTGCGAATATCTCAAAAACGGTGCATCTTATCAAAAAAGTTCAAGAACAAAAGTTATTTAGGATATGATTCTACATAAAACTCCCATACATCAAAATCCGATTGGAATCAATTTTAAAAAATCTTATTGGAAAGTTTGACTTCAAAGTGGAATTTTGGTACAACTGTTCGAATTTTGATACGAATATCACCATACGGGTCTCCAATGATTGCCAGATTGGCAATTATAGCTTTTGTTATGTTTTGTACTAGTATCTAAGATTTAGTTTAGAGCAAAACGTTCAACTTATGTGTTTGATTAAACGGTTTACAATTTAGTATGAATTTTCCAGATTTTTATGACGCATACGGTAGATGTAGTATTGCCCTCCTTCGGGCTTGTGTAGCGTCATTGCTGCTTTGCCAGAGAACGTCATAACATTTTAAGGAAAAAACAACATGGGTATGAAAAACTCGTCGGCAACAAACAGTTTTGGGTCGAAATTCGCAAATTTTTCTATAAAAAAGTGTCGTAATATTTTTTGTTTCAGAAAATTTTAGGTTATGTTTTCGTTCGGCTGTCATTCTCTTTGAAATGATTTACTTGCAACGTGTAAACTAAGCAAACTACTTGTCTCTCTTTACTTGCCGCAAGTAACTTGCCATGTCTAAACGCCGCTTTAGCCAACTCACCAAAGAGGTTTAGTTCGGCTAATCGTTATCATTGAAAATAGCCTATTGAAAATTCTATCATGAGCTTCTTTGGGCGTATTTGGCACTGCTAACTCTTGGCGCTGACAAATAATAGCAAAAATAACCTGTTTTTAGGTTAAATTTTTACTTTAAACTTATCTTTTGGCCCTGTGGATTTTATTTTTGCTTTTTATAACCCTTTGTTACCTTTTCATGTAATAGATTGCAAAAGTTGTACATCAATGCAAAAAATTGAGACAGTCCGCGCAATCCCAGATAGTTTAGCATTGCCAGATTGGCGGTGCCGTGCCAAGTTAGCTCGGTCTAAATGTGCCCTTTGACTGCTGGTCAATTGTACATTGTTTCTGTTTTTTAAAAAAAATATGTAGAAAAAAAAGTTTCCACTTTTTTTATAAAAACAACCAAAATAGATTTAATTTTATATCAATATTACGCGACTATGCAATTATTTATACTGTTCTTTTCAAAAACTAGCACAAAATTTTTAAAAATTATAAGCGACATTTACGTAATTGTATTTTAGAATTGAGCTTTTTCTGTAATTAAAATGATTGCATAATTTCTTTCAATCATAAGTCACTCTCCATACAGAATTCTAATTTTTGCATGTTTTATTATTCAAAAAGTCACCCAATTGTAAAAATTTTCCATCAAAGCAGAATTTTTCCTTAAATTAATAATCATTTGGATAAAAATATATATATATATATATATAATTTCGGTTGAAATGGAGCCATTTAATGTAACCTAATTATTTTTAAAGTTTGAGTTTTTATTATCACTTTATGAGTTATTCCCCATCTATTCCTCGTCTTTATTGCTAAAATTTTTATTCTGAATTCCCCCGCGTTCTGCTGTCCGCAATGTGAACATTTGCCAGCATTCACAAACAGATCGAATTTTATCTTTTAATATGCCACTGAAATAATTACGTCTAATATGTGAATTACGTACCGAAATGGTCATGAGTTTCTATGTTGGTATTGTTAAAAATTTCAACAAGGCAAAAAAAGAACCTCGAATCGGAATCAGAATCGGGTAAATGGGCAAAAATGAAATCATCTCACTCGTCATCATCGTCATCAACATCAGAGGTTCCAATACAGGCAAAGATTCGGGAAGCCGGTCTCATGCAGTTATTTAAAAAGAAAAAAAAAACTTTTACTATGATATAATGCAATGTATACTTCATTAGAGCCCATAGATCTGTCCTCCAGCAGCCGCATCTATCCGCTGAATCGGCAAATCTCTTATGGATTCGAGTTCTGTGTCATCTCTATGCCATTTATGCTTTACACTCGCACGAAAAGAATTTATACCTCTTCTATGGACAAATTATCTAGCATAAAGTGAAGGGTCTAGAAACTGTCCAAGAATCAATTTAGAATTATTAAAATTAAAAGTGTGTGCTATAAGAAAAATTTACCCATCCGTCTTACTACAAAAGTTGTAATAAGACGGATGGGTTTTCAGTAAAAGAACAAGAAAAAGGCTAAACTTTACTTTACGGAGGTCTTGCACCCCAAAATATAAAACTCGTCCAAAAAGGCTTTTTAAGAGTTCTGAAATCCAAAGAAATACCTTATACGAGTGGTGGATGCAAAAACAATGCATTTTAGTGGGTGGTTGCAAAAATGCAAAAGTAGCGCAAAATACATTTTGAGTGCTCCAGAGTCCAAAAAAATACATTTTAGAGATTCCTTTTTGTTTTCAGTGCCTTAGGCATATTTTGTATTGGGTGGGGTCAAACAAATACTTTTTGGAAAGAACTCTTCCAGCGACACCTTTTGTCGTTCACAGTTTTAAAATCGGTCAGAAAATAAAAAAATAATATAGCCGTTTGTAGTTTTTGTGAAAAAAAATTTGGGGGGCTCCCGGCTCCCCTATGGCCGAGCGACTAATTTTTTTTTGTTTCTGAATCCATTTGACCCATAAAGGTAGGAGAAAATAAAGATCCGCATCTAAAACTTTACCAAGAAAAATATTTGTTCTCACTGGAATTTAGTGTATAGAAAAGTTATATAAAATCCTGGTACAGTAGTACCCGCAATATTGCAATACCCTCTTTATTCGACAAGATTTAAAAGCACCGTTTTTAGCTTTCTTACATATAGAAAAGGTATTAAAATCAATTCAAAAACCGAAATCATAATGGAACCCTGCACGTCCCCGGGACATATACCCATCGATTCAGTTCCAAGAATCCAAAAAAAAAACCCTGAAAAATTGTACTAAAACACCATTAAAAAAACCCAATAAAAACCTAATAAAACCCAAAAAACTCCAATAAAACCCGGAAAAATATATTTGGTTTTAATTGCCGATATTAAATAAAAAAAGTACATTTTATTTTAATTACACGCTTCTCCCATTACACGCTTCTTCAAGGTCAAACTAACATTCAGGTCCCACAGTTAAACACAGTATCGAGCCGACAACCATCAAATGCCGCTCTACCACTACAGGATTTTCATGATGCGAATATTGACCCAAATACGAACCGTTGATAACCAATGTCTCCATTAAAGCAATTGTGACTTTGCAGACGCATTATTGATCAGTGTGTCATGCTCGTCACTTCTTAGGGTACGTCCATAGTGGTCACAAAACCAGCTTCTCACTTTATCGCTTTCCAGCCGCCGGTTTGCGCTGGATAAAAATTAAGCCGAGTATAAATTGTCGCGTCCATAGTGAACCATCACCTGCTAGAATCACGCTGGTGTAAATCTCGCCGGAAAGCTGGTGCGCGAGAAAGCGAGAAGCTGGTTCACTATGGACGGAAAAGAGAAACATCGCAGTGTGAATATAACACTACATTCCATGTGGGACTGGGCTTCCTCAATTCAGCAATTGTAGCAATCGCTCCTCTCCGATGCGCACCTACAGTTTTATATGGATTGGGAAGAATTCACGAATTGCAACATTTGTAAGGTATTGCCAAGCAACGGCATATGCATTGGGCGAATGTCGGCTGACGTTGGGTAAAATCTTGCGCATCGCTCGCCAAAAAATCAAATTCATCTGCATTTGCCAAAAGCATGGAGCCAGCATAAGATATAAACTCTAGATCGAACATTTTTACCAATATATTCAGAACTTCAGCCCAAATAATTGTCTTGAAATTTTCGTTCAGTTTGGATCAATTTGGGTTTTCCAGATTTTATTATTCTTTCTTATAGAAAAGCATATATCGCACCCCTGCGATAAAAGTGACACAACTCAAAAAAAAAGCCATTTCGAGTTAATGATGCAGAATGATTCGTTTTGATCTTTTCTCTCCTCTGGCAAAACGTCTTACCTGTACAAGAAATGCTCGCCATGGAAGAGCTTTTGTAATATCTTTGTGCTTACAGAATCTAGTACAAAATCACGCAATCCCAAACCTTAAAACTTGTGTTTTGAAAAATCACTTTTTTTGAACTGTGTCACTTTTGTCGCACGGGTGCGATATGTATAGTAAAATCTATAGCATAATTCCCAAGAAGTCAATCACCATTGCCACTACCCTATTCTAAAAACGATTATTGGAGGCTTGCAGCGGTTGGCATAGAACCACGCTTAGAAAATGGGCCCTACTTTCATGCTTCTTGCCTCATCGCATTGTCTTCATGCTCGTCTATGGTCTTTCACAATGGTGAGCCTTGAATCTCTGGTACGCTATAGTTATACTGCCATTTTGGTTACATAATAAAAAAGCGCGCCAAGTTTTTATGCATCCGCTCAATTGATCCGCTGATGATGATGATGGTGGTGATGATGAGATGTGTGCTCCCCTCTGGATTCCCCGACGATGGCCAAAACCATTTTTCAACATCTTTAGACATTTCTGCACAGCGCGATTCCATTTCGATTTTCAGTTTTTAAAGTTGCCTCCGACATTTTCAAAATTTTTAAGTTTCAATGACCTCTGGAAATAAAATGGGTAATATCCCATTTGTCTTTCTCTTTCGCTTTGTTTCTTAAAATGTTGGTTTTTTGTGTGTCACAGGAAAAACGCTTTAATCCAACGCGAATTCGAATCTTTTCGATAAGGCATCGCGATTTTCTTATCGGGTTCCTATCAAAATGGAATTCCATCGCTGGAGCTCCGCGTGCATTTGTTTCGCCGGAGCGGATTCCAAGGAAGCTCGCGGTAAAAAAAATAAGTGTAACTACAGACGTTCATTGTATGCAAGGCGTCGCCATAGAGCTAGCTATCCTGAAATAGGATTTCTTTTTTGAATTGTAATAGAGTAACATTCTCGTACAATGTTTAAGTTGGGATTGTATCGCCTGCGGGTTCGAGGCTATACGTCGGATAGGTTTCAATCCTGTTAGGAGGGGAAGTCGATCTCCGCATGTCGAAAATACCGCTTCGTTGTACATATTCATGTTTTTGTGCCAAAGTTTAAGTTATGTATAAAATTCATATTGTATAGATACGTTGACATATACGCCGGGACCAATGAGGAATTCTATACATTTATAAAGACATTGTACAGCTTTTTTACTATCAGTTTGCCATGAAATATTCTGCTCGACTCGTGTCTCTCTCTCTGCTGTAGCTGCTTGATCCCCATCGACAACCGGGCTACAACTATAAATGTTGTAGCGAAACGAATGTGTAGACGCCCCATTGGCTCCACTTGAACGTTTCTAGCATTTTTAGAAAAGCCCGAATCCCGCCAACCTCAAACCAATCACCACTATAGCTATTCGGTGTTGCTAATGTTGCTGGCGCTGATTCTCTTCTTGCCGGTTGTTTCGATCCAAGGACCATGTGGTGGATTCGATGAAGCATGTGGAGGAATCAGTGAAAGAGGGATTAAAGGGGTGTCCCCCCGAGCAAAGATCCCAGCCAAAGGTGTGGGTGGAAGAGACTGCTGTGTGTTTTTATAACGCGCTAAAAATGAAAAAAACTAAAACTCATTTTATTTCGGTTTTGTACTTTTGCCTGCTTGCCTCCATCAGCAAATCATTTCACTAGGATGGCCATGCAAGCATATCCTGTAATATAGGAAGAGGAACCAACAACGCCACCCACACATGCCTATCCCACTTCCAGATAGACGAACTGATGCCAGCCAGTTGTGAAGGCTATGGCATTCGAAATGATCCCGGTGCCGCCATCCGACATCATCAAACAATAGCAGCAGGAGCACAAGTAGTCGCACCATCAGAACTGGCGGCTGCTAATCACAGTCAGAAAAACTAGGCCCAGGCAAATTCCGCCATCCTTGCCCCGCAGCCACCCTTGATCTGATAAACGAAATGTAGCTGTGTAGCTCCATCAGAGATTCCATGCTGAATCCCTAACCATATCTGAATCCATCCATTCCGTTTTTTGTTACCCGGCAGTCAGGAACGTTGCACACATTCCTATCCACCTCAAACTATCCAAAATCCTGGGCCAGCTAAAGGGGCCAATCTCTGGTGCAATTCCGACATTAAAATCGCTGCCGGCACTAAGCAAAAACAGAAACTTTCCACAAACAAAGACAACTGGCAGTACTGAACCCGTAGTCAGCCAGAATCAGCCAAACTACGTCGATATGATTGTAGATATGCCGACATACATAGATAGCTATTCCCATAGATGATGTTGCTATAGATATGGTGTGCACACAAAACACGTAGAGTAAAGTAAAGTTTTGGCTCGAAAGACTTGATGGGAGTGGGAAGGGAGTATGCATGTTTTTTGTGTGGCCCCCATTCGGGTTAGAATCAGACAAACGGAGAGCGAGTTGGGGTAAGGTGTAGTGTATACCGGCTAAAAAGCACGGTACGGAACGAAACGTGGCGGCGGCTGAACAATGCCAGCGTTTTTATGAATGGACTTCTAGCCATGAAGAATTGGGATCGATAAATTCTCGTGAGCTCTTGTGAAAATGGTTTTGTAAAGTTTTTCTACTCTAGTCACAACAAATGCTATCTGTGCACGATGCTGACAGTCGCTCACGTAACTCCACAATCTTAGCGCTAGTTGAGAATGTTTTTGTCTTTTCTTCAAAGGTTTCATATGGTTTAAAACATGTTAAAAAAAACTTTAAATTTTTCAAAATTTTTAATGTGATTTTGTAGAGATCTAGAGAAATTCAAGAATTTAAAAAATATATATCTATTGGGAGTACAAATGGAAAACCGCAATTTTTTTCAAAATTTGAGGATTTTTTGTGGAAAAGTGTTTACATATTTATTCTTCCAAATATTGTCCATCACCAGCCACAACTTTTTCCCATCTTTCTGGCAGCATAATTCCGCGTCGGAAAAACTACTGGTCTCTTGAGGCGATTCACAAATCGACTCAATCTTTTATCTCTCCAAAACAGGTATGGTAGTCGGAAGGGGCCACGTCTGGAGAATATGGCGCGTGTAGTAGGACAGCCCAATTCAGTATTTCCAGGTAGTTTTGACGACATCAGCAACATGAGGCCGAGCGTTCTCGTGCTTGCAAAATCACTTTGTCATGTCTTTACTCGAATTGTGGCCGTTTTTCCTTCAATGCTCCGCTCAAACGCATTAGGAGGTGTGTTCAATAGCGTTTGACATGGATCATCATTCAGTAATGCGCCTCCAAACTTTTTTACCGGCCCGGGACTCTCCTTATCTTCCACGTCAAAATCACCTTTTTTGCAGAGTTGAAACGATTCGCCACAGGTTCTTTCGTAGAAGCCTCACCATAATTGATGGCAAAAAGCAAAATTTCCCGCAAATGCCGCTTAATTGGCATAAACTTCGACATTTTCACGCACGAAAAAATATATGACGCCGATAAAAATTCACACATTTAATGATAAAGAGTTGTTGCAAGTTGCCTATCTTATCATTTGACGTTTCTGATCTGACATTTTTGATCAGCATTTTACTGCTACCGCCATCTATTAGAAAACGACGGTTTTCCATTTGTGGGAGTACATAACTTGGTGTTCTAAACAATATTTGTAAGACTGTGGGTTTGGAACATGTTTTGTTAAATTTGTTTTGTTACTAATTTCAAAATTTTCAGAAATTAAAATCGCGTTAGACCAAACCTCCCCCCCCCCCCCCTCTCACCCATTCAAATTGATTTTTTTCTATTTTCTCGAAAACGGTGAGTCGTATTAAAGAATTTATGAGGAGAAAATCTGTTTAGAACATGATTTTACATAACCGTTCCATACATGAAAATCCCATCGGATCACTCCATTCCCCCTCTCCTACACAAATGGATTTTTTTTAATGACGATTGACCCCTGGCAATTATAGCTTTTCTTATGTTTGTAATACGGCTCCAAACGACTGCAGAGTGTGCTCGGGAAATGTTTTTTTAGGCAAAATTTAGAGGCCAAATTTTTTTATGAATACAATATTTAATTATACTTCGTATAAGAAAGTAAAAATCGCTTTTTACGAGAAATTTCTTATTTTTTTTTTTATAACTGATAAGAAATTAAACCTATGATTAGGATGATTTTTTCCTAATCTATATATATAAAAATGGATGTTTGTCTGTTTGTCTGTCTGTTTGTCTGTTTGTTTGAGATTACAAAACTCAAAAACTACTGGACCGATTTTTACGCGGTTTTTTGCAAAATCATCTGCGTTGCCAGGAGCAGGTTTTTAGCTATGTAGATTTTCAAAATTCGAAACGGAAGGTCCTGTAAGGATAATGAAAATATCCTTTTTCCCATTTTTCCCCGGAAAAATTTGCATTATAGGGTTTTTGGAGTCGCTGATCACGAATCCGGTATTAGATTTTCAAAATTCTAAACGGAAGGTCCTGTAAGGATAATGAAAATATCCTTTTTCCCATTTCTTCCCGGAAAAATTTACATTATAGGGTTTTTGGGGTCGCTGATCACGAATCCGGTATTAGATTTTCAAAATTCGAAACGGAAGGTCCTGTAAGGATAATGAAAATATCCTTTTTCCCATTTTTCCCCGGAAAAATTTGCATTATAGGGTTTTTGGGGTCGCTGATCACGAATCCGGTATTAGATTTTCAAAATTCGAAACGGAAGGTCCTGTAAGGATAATGAAAATATCCTTTTTCCCATTTTTCCCCAGAAAAATTTGCATTATAGGGTTTTTGGGGTCGCTGATCACGAATCCGGTATTAGATTTTCAAAATTCGAAACGGAAGGTCCTGTAAGGATAATGAAAATATCCTTTTTCCCATTTTTCCCCGGAAAAATTGCCATTATGGGGTTTTTGGGGTCGCTGATCACGAATTCGATATTAGATTTTCAAAGTTCGAAACGGAAGGTCCTGTAAGGATAATACAAATATCCTTTTTCCGATTTTTCGCCGGAAAAATTGGTATTATGGGGTTTTTGGGGTTGCTGATCACGAATCCGATATTAGATTTTCAAAATTCGAAACGAAAAGTCCTGTAAGGATAAATATCCTGTTTCCCGTTCTTCCTCGGAAAAATCTGTATAAGGGGGTTTTTGGGGGCGCTGATCACGAATCCGGTATTATATTTTCAAAATTCGAAACGGTAGGTCCTGTAAATATAACGCAAATATCCTTTTTCCCGTTTTTCCTGGGAAAAATCGGCATAAGGGGGTTTTTGGGGTCGCTAATCACGAATCCGGTGTTGGAATTTCAAAATTCGAAACGGAGGGTCCTGTAAGGATAAATATCCTTTTTCCCGTTCTTCCTCGGAAAAATCGGTATAAGGGGGTTTTTGGGGCGCTGATTACGAATCCGGTATTAGATTTTCAAAATTCGAAACGGAAGGTCCTGTAAGGATAATGAAAATATCCTTTTTCCCATTTCTCCCCGGAAAAATTTGCATTATGGGGTTTTTGGGGTCGCTGATCACGGCTCTGCTGTTGGAATTTTAAAATTCGAAACGGAAGGTCCTGTAAGTATAACGCAAATATCCTTTTTCCCCGGAAAGATTGGCATTATGTTTGGGATCGCTGATCACGAATCCGGTATTAGATTTAGAAAAATTTGAAACGGGAGGTCCTGTAAGGATAACGCAAATGTCCTTTTTCCCGTTTTTCCCGAAAAAATGGGTATTAAGGGGTTTTCAGGGTCGCTGATTACGAATCCGGCGTTTCAGTTTCAATAACACTAACGAAAGGTCCTGTAAGGATTACGTTGATTTTCAAGTTTTTTTAAGTTGGTTTTTTGGCATTCTAAATCTATATGTGCAAAAATAATAGACTCAAAAACTACTGGACCGATTTTTACTTGGTTCATTGTAAAATGGTCTGCGTTGTCAGGAGCGAGGTTTTAGCTATGCTAGATTTTCAAAATTCGTAACGGAAGGTCCTGTAAGGATACCATTTTTTTCCAAAACTTTTTAAGTTATTTATGGTTTTTTGGCATTCTAAAATTCATACAAAAAACTTTTAGCTGCCAACGTAGGGTCTGCTAGTTTTATATAATTTGTCTCCAACTTTTGACACATAAGACTACTGTAAAACGCTGTGAAATCTAAAGGTGCCGCTCCACATGAAAGTAAATGCCGGCGAGAGCCTCTCGATAGCAGCTACTCGCAAATGGACACGTCTCTGAGAGTCGCTCGCAGAAACTCGCGAGCTAGTTTCTGCGAGCTGTCAAAAGTGATTCTACTCTCTAGTCGACACGCACCCACTGAACTCTCGGGGAGTTGCTCGCCAGATACTAACGGCGTTTGAATTTCGCTAGTAGCTCTCGAAAACTCGCCAAAGCAAGACGTCAAAAAAATATTGGTCTTGAAAAGAAAAAAATAGCCGAAATTAACTCTCAAATGAACAACCTCCTGCGAGTAACTCTCGAGAGTTTTTGAGCCCCAACAGATGGTTGAGTTCATTACCCCAACAGATGGTTGAGTTCAGAATACGAAATTAGTTCATTTTGTGTTGACGGTTTTAGATCAGTAAAAGTACGACCCTAGGAAGCAATCTATAAATCTATTCCACCAATAATAAATACAAAATACATATTTCGTTACTTTGCAAAAAAGCAGCCTCATTTACCGCAGTTTCCACATAATTAAACACATCCACTGCAACATTGAACTCCACCGATAGATTCATTGTTGTAAAGCAGCCACCGTTCGGGTTCCCTGAACTTTTTGTTGCTAATTTAAACGATTCGCAAACAAATACAATAAATTTTATAATTAGCAAAAACCGAGTGGAAATGAAAAATTATTGCAAAAAACGCATCCAGCGCAGCCAGACATTGTGCTTTTGCTGTCATTTCGAATATAAACGAAAATGAAACAAGAAAAAAAATCTCGAGACGTGGTTTTTGTCCACAAATCGATACAACTCTTCATATCCAAGAGATTTATCCATTGGTCGTTTTCTATCCGATGTTATTGTGTAAATTAGCAAAAAACTTTTGCCCGCGTACAAAGGAATCGCCTGGATTTTAAGTGTCTATCTATGAGAGTACAGATGTATCTATGTTAAGTTGCTATCGCAGAAGTTAATATCAGAAAAGGATTCGCTTCGGAAATCGAAAGTATCTACACTACACTCCTCGAGTGATCAGAAAAAGCGTCTAAAACTGGCGGCAAATAATGTCGTAAAAATATATATAAAATTTAGCAAAAGAAAAACACATTTTAAATTATGTACGAGCGAGAACCGATGATGCATTTTCATGCATTCCAAGATAAATAAATATGCTCCCATGTAAGAAGCAACCAAAAAAAAACTGGGAAACGAACGACGAAGGAGCATAGAAGCCCGCGCGTACAATCAACAAAAACTGGGTAACGATGAAGTGAATGAGAAACAGGAGCCATCGCTCCGTGCTCCCGGTCTATTCGCTCCTCCGTAACTAAAAAGTGGCACAGAAATTGAAGAAGCAATCAGTTGACTACCAAGTCTGTGGTTGAATCCTATAACCACCGCCGCGCCGGTATATACCGATAAAATGCATTATGGTCAAATGACTGATTCCTCGTCCTCCACACCTCTACCCATTCGTATCTATCGTTGTTTTATATACTTGTACATCTGTAAGATGCATCTTACAAGGAACAACCGACTGCACGAACAGCGTCAAAACGGAAAAAGATTTCAGAAGAAGGCGACTAACCAACATCTGTTCACCATGATTCCTTCGATGGTGATGCTGATGACGACAGCATGGTGCCACTAATAGTATAGTGAGTTGCTACACCAGCATCCAACATACAGCATCCAACATTTAGATAAGGAAAACGAATCTCCGATTCGACACTGCCATGATTTTATTTGGGAAGATGTTTGCCAGTGGCTGACCTGACAGTACAGCTACCGAACGAGATAAAAATGTTTCAAATATACAAATTGAAAGATATCTACCAGTGGCTGACTCGGAGGAGTACTACTGTCAATAATGATCAAGCTGTATTTAAATTAATTGCTGTGATTCTTGTTGAATAAAAATAACATATTTCGAGATATGATTTTAAAATGGGATTTGGCCAAACATAAATCAAAATGTTGCAGTAGAATTGTTTTATTGAGAATTTTGAGGTGTGTATTTAAACGATTTTTATTACACATTGCTAATTATTGCTTAATTTGACTATTTTGCACGTCAAATTGAATACAGTAATCCCCGAATAACTACTTCTCGGATAACTGCACAACCCTTTTAAGTGCAATACTAAAGCCTGAGTTACATTGCGACGACAAGGCGACACGAGACGACACGAGACGTCGACGAGACTCGCACGACATTGTCGTTATCGTCATCCGAGTTACATTAACAGAGCTGCGAGTACGCGACAAACAATACCATAACCTAACAAATTTTTTTGAAAGTAAAAGATGAGAGTGCAGAAAGTAAAGAAAATATTATTATATGCTACTATGGATAATTTCTGCATTTTGATAAAATTGCCAATTTTTCACCAAAAGAGAGCAACTTAAACAGAATTAACCTAACCAAACAATTCAACTGTCAAAAGTTCAATTTTTCAAACTTTGGTGGCGTTGTCGTGTCGCTGTCGTCGCAATGTAATCAATTCAATACAAAAGCATACGTTGAAAATTACTTTGACAACTCCAACGACTGTCGTCGACGTCTCGCCTTGTCGTCGCAATATAACTCAGGCTTAATTCGAACCCCGTGCACATTTTTAAGAATTTTCTTTAGAGAACAATAATTATTGCTTAACTGCAACCCGCTTAAGAACAAAATCCTTGTTACTGCACGAAAAATAATCTTCCATAAAGTTTCTCCGTCATATATTTTCCCTCGGATAAGTGCACAAGTGTTTTTTTTCCTTTTAATTTTTATTACTTTGTTTTGTCATATTTTCGTGATCGTGTGTATGTATCTTTATACCCCACTGGAAAGGGTAGAAATCAGTGCAATTATATTGGGATCTCAGAATCTTAGAAAGTAAATGCACAATTTTCTGAAATTAGGGACCCTGATAAGTGCACAATTTCGTGCAGTAAAAAGGTCCCGCATAAGTGCACAATTGGAGTATCGACAAGCCTAAACTCTCGTAACTGCACAAGAAATCGAAAATTTTTCGCATGTGCAGTTATCCCGGGAATACTGTATTTTGCAAATAAAGTTGTTCAATTTGAGATTTTTACAAGTCAAATTATCATTTCGTCGGTTGAATTCTGATTTCAACAATAAAGTGGCACCTAAAAAAAATTGCGTATCTATGTAAAAAAATGTCCAATAAATTTTTATTTTATTTTCCAGAGGTGCCGAATTTCGGTTAAAATTTGGAAAAATTAGATAAAAGTGACGAAATTGGATTTACGTCATTGGACTAATAGATAACAATTTAGGTTCTACTTTGAGCACTTTAGCTAATTATTTTAGGTGCCATATTTTCCTACAATATTGACGCTTTTTGAACAAGCCAATTACAGGTTTTGCTCCGAGAACCGCTTTTCCCTGTCACGTCTCTGGACGTAAATACAATTTTGTCACTTTTGTCTAACTTTTTGAAATTGCGGCACCTGGAGATATCAAAATAAAGAAGTGATATTTAGCACAGCTTCATCTCTCCCCCGAACAATTGAAGTTTTTCACGATTTACTCGAAAACGGTGCATCCTGATGAAATAATAATAAGGAAAAAGATGTTTTCTAAACTATTTTCTAGAAAACGGGATAAAGATGGGAAGGAAATGTAAAAAGGGAGAGCCGGGATGGCATTTCTTTAGGCTTAAATTTTTTTTAGAAAGAAACAAAAACCCGTAAACGACAGGTACAAGATGTAGTTATATTATAAAAATCTGCTTTTGTGAGCGTCGACTTGATGGAAGAAACCTACTGTGAAAATTTAAGAATTCTATCTCCAGAGGTTTGGGCTGGGACTTGATTTATCAGCCAGTCATGATAAATGTTTTAATATATATAGTTTTTTTTATCCATAATAACAATTGACTCAAATTTCAAATTAGACACAAATGGAGGTTTGGTCCATAGACCAACCCCGCCCTGAGTAGTTACTAGAGCTTCGGCCTCGAGTCTGATTTTTCGGTGAGGTAAATATTAGTAGTCGAAAATGTTTTTCAAAGGGTAGCCTCTGATGGTAAAGACCGGATCTAAATCCTTTCAGAATTCAGGAGGTGGATGGCGAGTGGTCTACAAGAGCTGACCATTCTAGGGATAAAAACCGGATTCAAATCACTTCAGAATTTCTGTAGATAGCAGTCGAGAGGGACTCACAGAGAGGGGAGTGGATAGTCGATTAAAATTTTTCTTAGAGGCTGATTGATCTAAATACGGAAATTGAATCCGAATCCCATCAGTGGTTTAAGAGATATCAGGGAAGGGGTATCGAAGGAAAGGGGGAGAGAGACAGGCAAACAGAAATTGTAAAAAATGTTTTTTTTGCTTCAGTTCGATCAAATACATCAATATTTGCCGAAATTTTTGAACAGTTTTATTAAATGCATAGATTAAAATATTTTTCAATTTCATGACAATATTTACGATATAAAATATTTTATCAAAAATATCCTCTTTAAAAAATCGTGTCTAGATTTCAAATAATTTTTGTAATTTTGATTGAAACTATCGAATTTCAATTTCAACCACTTTTTTTACGTTAAACGTAATGCTTTTGAATTGAAATTTAATACGATTTTCGGTTGCCACCACTACGGATACCAGTAGGAAAATCATCATCATCATCGTCCATGTCTAAAAAATCGATATAATTCTAGTAAACATGGTCTTTGCTTGTCGTTACCATAACACAGCCCAAAATGCTTGATTAGTCAAGTTATTTTTTGTTTAAGATTAAAATTTATGTGAAACAAAAATAAATTAAAGCCATGGAGTTGCTTTGCCATCAGATGACATTATTTTAAAGTGCCAACCGTGCCGTGCCACCTTTTTGCTTTGGGATTGGCTGGCTATGTGAGTATAACTAATGTTAAAGGTCCTTATCCTTTTTCTTCTTGATACCCATCATTCGCCCTGGATCTGTAGCCATCCTAGACTATATAAAAGTTGATGTAGAAAACAAAGTCATTCTGCCAACAAAATGCTTATTAATGCAAAAGCACCTTAAAAAAATTGACAACTCATCCTGTTATTAATGACTAAGGATAAAGGATAGAGAGAATTAAATAATGGTAATTATTAAGCATCTAGACGAGAATTTTACATTAATTAATCACAACTGAATTACCCTTTTGTGTGTGGGTAATCTTCGTTAAGGTTTTCTTCTTTTTTTTATTCACCCATCATGTATCTAGTGTAGAAATTTTATAGAAAAACTCAATCCATAGCTTAGCTCTAGGGAATAAATGTACCCGAAAAAGAGAAAAAAGCACAAATTCCAATAAAAGTGACATACAAAATAAAAACCTTTTAAGCAGAGATAAGAAGAAGTTACCTTAAAATTTAAAAACTCCTAAATTAATAGTAGATATAGTATTCCCCGGGTAAATGCACAGGGGAAAAATCCTGGATTTATTGTGCAGTTACGAGGGTTTGCGCTTATCCGATACTCCTTTAACAGCAAAAATTGTGTGCTTATGCGGGGACCCTTTTTACTACACGAAATCGTGCACTTATCAGGGTTCCTAATTTCAGAAAATTTAGTATTTTATTTCTATGATTGTGAGATCACAACATAATTGCACTGATTTCTACCCTTTTCAGTGGGGTATAAATATATACATATACACACGATCAAGAAAATATGACAAAATAAAGTATTAAAAATTAAAAGGAAAAAAGCACTTGTGCACTTATCCGAAGTAGAAAATATCACGGATAAACTTAATTGAAAACTATTTTTTGTGCAGTAACAGTGGTAAGCGAGTTGCAGTTAAGCGGTAACTATTGTATGGAGTTCTTAAAAATGTGCGCGGGGTTCGAATTACTGTTGCACTAAAAATGGTTGTGCAATTATCCGGAGATTACTGCTTAACTTTTTCCAAAATTTCAATTTGTTGCAGAGAAAGTAAATTGAGTTTTTCTAAAAAAATGGGCTGGAGAAAAATTATCTGTCCTTTTTAATGCAAAGTGCAAACAATTTTTTTTAATTTAGTTATTTTTATTAACCCAGATATGCCTAAAAGTTATTTAGAAAATTAAAATAAAGAAATTGATGTGAATTGCACTTTATTAGGCATAAAGAAAACAGTAATACTCTTAAAATATGAATTGTTTTTCAAAAAGATAGAGTTTTGAGCCGTACTACATATAGTACATTAGGCAAATACACATTTGTGAAAACAAATTTATTTTTTTGTGTGGAAGAAAACAAAGCCCCACATGAACCCTGATATCGCACTTTGAAGGTCTGGTAGTTGTTCTTTGGTGACAATGACCACATCGAGTATGTTTTTCTTGGGGAATAATAAGATGGTCTAGTCGATCATACCTGACATCGAGCTCTTGTGTCCTTTTTGATAAGACGGAATTTTTCTGTTTTGCGCTAGTAATGATGTGGCAATCCTCCTTCTAAAACTTAGTTGGTCCAAATCTCCTCCATTTTTTCGATGCAACTGCCAAGCATTCTGGATTGCTAAATCTATACAGTGGATTAGCAAGGGTAAATACAATTTTTGGCCCCTGATAGAAATACGATATAAGCTTATATTTTGATCTTAACGATCAACTCCTCCCATATTCGCATTATCATTATCATTTTCCAACACAACAAGAGCTTTATGAGGTTAGAACCCTCTGAAATAAAATTACATTCATAGATATAGATTTTCCTAATGTACTATATTTAGTACACCTCTGATTCATCTCCCGCACAACAACAAATCTCCTAAATACGGTAAATATGTGAATTTCCCCTGATAACATCACCATTTGTTGTAATGTTACACATAGAGTGAAAGTTTATTTTTGGTTTATTTTGCCTGAAAAAACTCACCTTTCGAAACGTATGCGCTTATCATCCATTTTCACTTTTTCGCAAATTTCTAATCTATCTAAAAAAAGAAACTGAACCTCCAAAGTCACTGCAATGCTCTCACTTGCAATGTCTGATGAATAGTGAATAATTCTGAGCATTTCCCGATTTTGTCTGTATCGTCTGCTGTGCAGGATCAGTCGAGTTTTAAGTGTACTACATATTGTACATTAGGCATATCTGGGTTAAACCAAATATGTGTCGTTTATGTTCGGCCATTTTTCTGGTAGAGCCATTATTCCATTGCTGTAGATCGTCCGAAGTTTTTGGTTGAAAAACTGAACAAATGCCTCTTTTACAGTCATCTTTCCACCAGCAACGGTGTTGCAGAGACCGAAACAAAAGTAGCCCGAAGGTGCAAGAACAGGATAATACGGCGAATACTTAAAAGCTTCTCAATCAAACTCAATTTTTAGCGAGTCATTAAATATGTGTGTGTCTGGCGTTGTGGTGGAATACAGCACATGTCCTGTTGGTCTAATCTGACCGTTTCTCCTCAATCCCCAACTTCAATGGCACTAGTTCGCAATAAAGTGCAGAATCAACTGATAACAATTTTTCATCGCCTGCTACCAACCGGTATAAAAATGGCTCGATCATTGCGTTTCAGTAATAAGTCGCAGATTGAAACGCGACTCATTAATTTTTTTGCAATCAATTGATGGGGCACCAAAACGTCAAGCTTTTTATACCCGTATGGTGAAACCAAAGGGTATATTAACTTTGCCCTACCGTTTGTAACGCCAAGATCCCGTCATCACACAAAAAAATGAATTACACCAGTGTGTTTAGAATGATAAAAAAAATTGAATTTTGCATGTCCGTCCGTCTGTCTGTCCGTCCGTCTGTCTGTCTGTCTGTCTGTGGCGCGGATTGCGGGCGCACGGATTGAGCTAGAGACTTGAAATTTTGCACAGATCCGTTTTTTGTAAAATGCGAGGCTAAGTTCGTTAATGGGCAAAAATGGACCATTAGGGGGGATACCCCCCATAGGAACGAAAATGTTTTTCGCGAATATCTCAAAAACTGTGTTTCCTATCAAAAAAGTGCAAGAACAAAAGTTATTTAGAATATAATTCTACATAAAACTTCCATACATCAAAATCCGATTGGAACAAGTTTTAAAAAAATCTTATTGGAAAATTTGAATTCAAATGAAATTTTGATACGCCGTTCAATTAAATCACCATACGGGTTTTCAATAATTGCCAGATTGGCAATTATAGCTTTTGTTATGTTTTTTGATATCCAGCACATTTCAAAATGTTCAAAATGGTTTTTGTGGTCCCTCTTAACTGCTTGGATGCCGGTTTTGCTCAATTTTTCCAGTATTCGGACTTTTTGATGATAGGACGACTAGAGCAATGTGCATCTTTGACATCAAAATTTCCCGCTCGAAAGCGGCTGAGCCATCTTGAATATTATT
Source organism: Chrysopilus asiliformis (assembly GCA_964034945.1). Classification (NCBI taxonomy): domain Eukaryota; kingdom Metazoa; phylum Arthropoda; class Insecta; order Diptera; family Rhagionidae; genus Chrysopilus; species Chrysopilus asiliformis. The sequence continues at coordinate 48,198,493 of OZ035960.1, forward strand.
TGTTTATCTTTAATGGCTGTATTTTGTAGTCATTGATAAATTTTGAAAACCGCTGATGTAATCTTGGGTGCAAGAAACAGCCATCTCCAAATATTAAAATGTCTATAACTTTTTCCAATCAAAATCAAAAAAATCTTTATTTTAAATTAACCCATTAATGCCCATGAGAAAACCAATGAATATTTTTAACAAAAAAGCCAATTTATTCTCATAAAATACATAAATCTGTGGTAATAAGTTAAAGTAGCTTAAGTCGATTTTCAGGCAAAGCTAAAGTGATCTGTTTGTAAATGCAAATTCAGATCAGTTTGGTTTTGCCTGAAAATCGACTTAAGCTATTTTAACTTGTTATCACAGATATATCCGATGTACTCGATTGAAATGGAATCGTTCCCATTGTTTATAGAAGTGATTACAATATTATGTAAGTCTTACAAAAAAATTAAAACGAATCCTTAAGGTTAAGGCTCCACATGAGAGTAAATGCCGGCGAAAACCTCTCGAAAGCAGCTACTCGCAATTGGACACATCTCAGAGAGTCGCTCGCAGAAACTCGCAAAAACTCGCGAGCTAGTTTTTGCGAGGTGTCAAAAGCGATTCTACTCTCTAGTAGACACACACCCACTGTAGCTCTCGAGAACTCGCCAAAGCAAGATGTCAAAAAAATCAAGATATTGGTCTTGAAAAGTGAAAAATCACCGAAAAAAACTGTCAAGTGGACAACCTCCTGCGAGTAACTCTCGAGAGCTTTTGAGAGTTACTCGCGTATTTACTCTCATGTGGAGCGGCATCTTAAACGTCGGCTGACTCATTCCTATGCAAATCGGGCTCGGCGAATATGGTAATTCAAGCCTTTTTTTTCTTCGATTGTATAATTCGCATGTGGTTTGCGAACACGAGGTTTATATACAAGTTGTTCGGATTTGCCTACCACCACAGTCTAAAGCCCAATTCAGACTAACGATTGCGATTACGATTGAAGCTTTTCGACCAATGGGATCAAAGCTTTCCACGATAAAGACATGAAGGCTTTGAACTCATTGGTCGAAAAGCTTCAATCGTAATCCCAATCGTTAGTCTAAATTGGGCTTAACACTTGTGTCAGAGAAATTTTTTAATTACAGGGAACTTTATTACTCGAGCTGTTTGATATCAAAGATATTGTCAAACCCCTTGAATTTCCCTATCTCGTACATTCAATAACTCGAATTTTTCTCTGTCCCCTTTAGATTGGACATGATCATATAAAAAAAAATTCCAAACCTATTCGGATAGGACTTGGTGCTATAATTATAGGAACGAATTCTATTTCAAATGAGAATGTCGTGCATATATACATAGGGGAGAGTCCAATAATTAATGGAGACATTACAACGTTTTATAGGATTCATTCTTTGCATTTTACAAAACGGAATGTTCCCCAATTTTTTGTCGTAACATGTCTAACATATACAGTAATCCCTGCCATAATTTTGGGAATGATCACAAAAAAAAAAGAAATCAACAATTTTTTTGTTGGAATGTGTCCTAAAAAATTGGGAACAATTACAATTTTTTTTATATTTGGCCACTACGCCACTTTTCCCATAAATATGGGACTGGAACATGAAATTTTGATGGTACGGTTCCCATATGTTTTTTCCATGCCTGTATTATGAATCCCGGATAACGCTTTTAGGAACAGTTAAGCCCGGGGTATTGACATAAACCGTCTTACGGATCTGGAATAAGGGTAATCGTCGGTTGATTGTTTTTCTTGTGTTTTTTTTTTCACTTTGGAATATTTTGTATTTCCTTTGAAAATGTTTTACTTTGTCAATTTTTTTTTGTTCTAAAAACTGAAAGACATTTTTTAGGGCTATTCCCCTGCTCGAAAAGCCTCGATCTCAACGCCATTCAATAAAATTTGTACATCTAATTATCAAAAAACTAATAAAAAAAATTAACACCTAAAAATTACTTTCTTAAACAGTTTTCTAACATTTAAAATCATCCAAAATTGTATTAATTTCATCAATGAAATTCTTGAACCGAACTACCAAAAAGGAAGCACCAGTTCACCCACGCGATAAACTTACGGCTCGGATGTGATTTGCATTTTAACATTTCCGTGTATAGTTTACCGGCTTGCCGTGCCGTCATGTTTCGTGCAGCACATGAACCAGAAACTTGTAATTTCACTTGAATTAATTTCACGGTGATACGATTTTATGCGAATATTGGCGAGACAAACATTCGTAATTTCATCGAATTTTCGTGATTAAGCCTCGATAGTCGCGCTTTCTGCTAAAATAGAAAAAGCGGCAAAAAAAGACATCTCACAAAGTCATCTGTCGAGAAGTGTCGAAGTTAATTGAGCTTTGCGTCACAAAATGCGATGGAAACTTGAAAACTCGTCGCTTTGCTTGCCCGAAGCGCGGAGTGATGGGGCGCAATGCTTTTCGTCGTGTCGAAGGTCATGGAATTTATCAACATTAACGGCGGCGTACAAACATTCGTGCGACGCAAAAATTGCGGCGAATGGCGATTACTCGGCTTTGGCCATTTGAGCCGACCGATAACCAAATTTCTTAATCCGAAACACACAAGCCACACGAACGACACACGGCTTTATTGAAACACCGTTGTTGCTCGTACGTTTTATGTACAAAACATATGCGGCGGTATAGTGGCCGCTTAAAATCACGACCCGCACACTTTTTATTTCATTGACTTGTAGATATTTCTTTTTCTTCTTGAATTTCTTGTTTTCATTTGAATTTGTTTTGAATTCTTTCTTTTAGCTTTCGGCGGATTTTTTTCGTAGTTTCTTGTGTTTACTTTTATTGTTCTCTTCAATAAACTTTAAGAAACACAGTTGTTTTCCTCATATGGAAGTTATTCCCATATAAATTGTTAGTAACGGAAAGTTTTGAGAACTTTTGAAGTGTTTATTTGTTAATAAACTAATTTGGGAAGCTTGATTTGTTGTTTCGCGCGCCGAAGGTTAATTAGAGTGCCTTTTAGAATATGCAAAAATTAAAAATAAATTATATATCTGATGTGAACAGCACATGACTTTCTTACACAAAATCTACATTTGCGCACAAGTTACAGTATAACCCGACGACTAATCTTTTTTTTTATATAAAAAAAAATAATTTTTATTTTAACAAAATTTGAAATATCTCAATAACGGCAAAAGATATCAATTTACTGTAAAAGGCAAAAATGTTTTAATATCTTTAATTCTTCTTTAAAACAATTTTTCGAGCAACCGTAATGGTACGGTTACATTAGTTGGCAAGTAGGTATGCGAATTCGCAATGTCCAATTGTTGATAAACGGAGTTGGCAAGGCGCAGCTGTTTACACTAGTTGGTAAAGTTGGCATAAAGATTCATTGTCAACACGTTGTCAGGTTTGCAAATGGAACCAGTTGGAAAAAGAGTAGATTGTAGTTTACATTAGGTTGACGAAAAATTGAAAAAAAGCAGTGTATGCCAATTTTATGTTCAGATTTTGGCTGAAAACAGTAGCATAGATGAAAGCATGTGTGCGCTTCGTTCACTTTAATTTTGTGTTGCTTTTAATATAGGGTAGACCGGGACTAGTAGACCCACTTTTTATAATCTACTTCATAAAAGTTTTACTGTAATTGTTTCAGGTGTAGTAAAGACGTTTTTGGTTGGTTTATTCAATTGTGTTTCTTAGTCAATCTTTTATTTTGACTAATTACAGGGGAATCTCGAAAAGATGCACGATGGAAATGATAGAAATCCCAAAAAGATGAACGGCATACTTTTAATATTGGAGTGTTCTAAAACATGAACGAGAAGAATCTTAACGTTCTAAAAGATGAACGCCTCGTGGTACAATCCTTTTCTTTTCTTTTTTCATACAATTGGTTTGGGTATTTCTGGAGTAACTGTATTTCTGGAGTAACGGTATATTCTTGTGGTAGTGCTTGAGTTTGTTTTTCCAGTAAAAAGTGAATTTCGCTACAACAAAGATGCCGCCAGTTAAGGGCCGCGTTAGATTTTTAAACTTAAAACAAAAATGTGATGTTATCAAAGAGATAAAAAAGGGTTCTTCATACAAACAGTTGCCAGCAGATGCAATTGCGGCTGTCCACATTTGCTTAAAATTTGCGGAACAATGCGACTCCAATTTTGACACTATTATAAATCTCCGAAAATTAAGACAAAAGGCAGTATTGAAACAGCTTTCTGCTCGACGACAAACCAAAACCAGTGGTTTTTTTCAGAAAATAAAATTTCTAAAGAAATATATTATGTACATTACAACTGAATTTTGAAATGCACGCTGGTTCTTACATAACGCTTTTGTTGTTTTTAATTTTTTGCTGGCTTTGATTTATTTTAGAATGACGTTTATGTAACATACATGTGTCCTCTTTCAGTCAAAACACCTTCCAAAAAGATGAACGATCTCGAAAAGATGAAACGGCCGTGTTTTTTTAGTGTTCATCTTTTCGAGATGCCCCTGTATAAGTGATTCAAATATTTTTTTTCATTTTAAAAAAAGTTGTTCGATGAGTCGACTAACCCCGTGTCTGGAGCTTGTTGACTCTGTGAATGGGGTTATTTGACTCTATACTTTTTATGAGGAAAATGTGTTGGAACATATTAAAAAACTATAATAATTCTGAAAAAATATATTCTTTAAAAAATTAATAACATTTCAGATTAACATAAATAAAATTTCATCTAATTTAAAAAAATAAAATTAATTAACAAAAAAATATAGGTAATTCATATCAAGTCATTTAACCCCAGTATGCTGTGAGCAACGAAGTATATACAATGGAAGTATAATCTCCCACAATACGCTAAGAAATCGAATAGCGCGAAACACAGCTAGATTCTCTTTCGCACATTTTGACTCTCACTTGCAAAATGGATCCCCTTGATACCATTACCAACCTTGACGAGTACATAGGGATGTGTTAGCAACCTTGTTTGAAGAAATAGGGTGGCCAATTAATCAAATCATCTGTTGATGTTTGAGGTTATGTTGAATGGGTCCTGAAATATTCTTCATTAAAATGCCAAATGGAGTGTATAAAACCAACGTGTCTATTTCAAAGGACATGTTTAATTGATTCTAATTAAAAAATTAAAATTGCACTTCAAACTTATTATTATACTTTTCACATCGCGACACATTCAAATAAATTTGCGCCAAAATACTACCAGATGTCATTCACATAAAACACGAGTTGGCAATTTTTCATTCTCGTGTGAGAAACAAGGCGATCGGTAAGAGAAAGAAAGATCAAGATTATGTGTTTGGCATAAATGACAGCTGGCTGCTGCAGAAATGACAGTAGGGGACTCTCAACTTTAACTTTCAAGTAAAAAAGTTTAACATTTGCGTTTTGCACTGATTTTTTTCGCATTTTTGAAGAACCAAATGTGCATATTAGATTTAGCAAGTAAAGACTAACTACCTGTGTAATTTTCATGTAATTTGAACATGACTGCAGGTGAATTGACATAAAATTTGTATAACGCAAAATGTCTACGAGTACAATTAGGTTGGCGACTACAGAATCCCAAAGTCAAATCTGCTGCAGTGCCATTTTTCGGCTCGGATGCTATGTCCATTGTATATAAGTCAGTGGCTGTGAGTCAACTAGCCCCAAGCCGCCATTTTATTTTTAACACACTCGTGAAAAAAAAATTAAAAAGTATGGGTCAGAAAATGCTTCACTAACTTGTTAACTCATACATAAATTTTCACTTGAAATCACTGACGAGTTCAATACAATGAAAGTGTAAGCTACAAAACAATTTAATTAACAAGAAAAAAAATTGCTCACACCCTTGAAATTTCGTTTTTTCCCCTCACAGTTCGTTCCAAGAGCACTGTGGTCTAACGACGTTGGTTCACTGAGAGCTGTCAGTCGACTGAATAAACAGTTCAATTCACGCAGGTTTGTTCTCAACCGTGGTTGACTTAATCGCAATGAGTCTACTTACCCCTATAGCCAACTAAGCCCGGTCAGCCCTACATTTTTATATAAAAAAAATAATTTTTTTAAATTTTTTTTTAATTTAAAAAAATGCACTAAAAAGGAAAAAAATGTTGAACACTACAGAAATAAAAGCGAGATAAAAGCATAAAAAACCGACATATACTTATCCAATTATTTTTCTGCTAGTATGGAAAAATATATGGTACTTTCAAAATAATTGCAATCAACTTTTGGCACAAAAATTGACTTTGCCTAGGATATCGTACCATATGGTACATAATTCCAAACGTTCCGACCAATAATCGCAAAGTTTACCAAGGAAAATTGGTCAATTGGGAACTAGATTACTATTACTGAAATTCCTTTCAAATCTAAGGCCCCGTTTACACTAGCGATTTTTTCTTGAATTTCTCCACGAATTTTACTTAAAAGTTATTCCGCGAATTTTATTAATCTATCACACAAAAAATTCACTTATCAAAAGTGGTCAAAATTTGAGTTTATTTCGATATTTTGTACCAACCATTAATGTAAGAATTAAAGATATTAAATTTTTTGACATTTTTGCCTTTTACCGTTATTGAAATGTTTTAGATTTCGTAAAAAAAATTGATGTTTTTTTGTGAACTGATACTTTATTTGTGGGGTTTTAGTTATTAGGCAGGAACATAGATTTTGTATAAGAAAGTCACCTGCAGTTCACATCAGAATTTTTAAAGAATTTACTTGTTGTGCTATTCAAAAAAAGGCGATCCAAAACTAAGGAGTAAATAAATGAAAACATAACCAATATCTATTTTGATTTATCAAATTGTATCAAAAAAGAAAAAAAAACTTTTTCATTCCCCTTTTAACACGATTAGCATATTGTTTTTTTTTTAATTTTCTCATGCACTAAAAAAATGTTAATAAAACCATATCTGACGATAAATTTCATAAAAAAATCGAATAATATAAGATTCCATTCATCGGTTTAATATTATCATATGTTTTGTCTTTGCACTTCCAAAAAGAGACAAAAAAAACATTTAATGATGAAAATTGCCGCAAAAGTTTTTTCTTCTTCTATACCTATGGAAAAACATGCTATTAGTAGTTTTTTTTGCTACGCACATCTGCTTTTGGCACAAGATACATCTTCTCAAAGTGAACCACCTGCGTTTCTATCATTTCTGACCATTAGCGAAAAAAAAAATCAAAACGGCAAAATAGCAAAACTAATGATAATCTAAGTCGGATTTGGGCTCTGGGTTTTCCATAGAAATCCGTGCATCTTACTATAATCTCTTGACTTCTTTAATTTCTATTTTTGGTATTTTCTTGTCATTAATTCAAATTAACTTCCGAATCACGATTTTTTTTTCCTCGACTCGAATTGTGTCGCAAATTATTTTAATGGCATATCAATCGTAAGATAAAATTGCTACCGAATAGTGTATTATATTTCAGCATTCTAATTCTAGTTATGAAAATATTGAAACAAGAAAAAAAAACATATCGGAATATCGCTAATATTCGCAAGTCAAGTGTATCGAAGCCGATTGAAAGAACTCTTTGGAATTTAGGTTGCACTATGATCATTTATTGTATGAAAGTGCTGTCTGGCCGAAATGTGTTTCTGGTTTTTTTCACTAGCGAATTGTGGTGAGAAATGATTGTAGAAATCTGGAAAATCCCTGATTTCTTTTTCGAAGATAATCATTTACTTTCAAATTTTGATGTTAAATTTTCACCGAAATTAGCGTTACTTCAAGGGGAAATATTTTTTTTTAAATCATTTTATTCACATTCGAAATAGACTGTAGAACTTAATATTCTTGCAGGTGAAAAAAGTTCGTTTCAGGCACCAAAAATTGATTTCTTGCAAAGTTTTGTTTTTTTTCACGTTACATAATTTTTGTACGATTTCATATTTTCCGCAACTGATCTTGAAAAACGTTTAATGATGAGCTGCGTGCATAAAAAAGAGCATATGCTCATACCCCAGTTTTTTGGAACAAATGCTCCAGTTTGTATGCATTACATTGAGCAAACGCTCATGCTTATAATTTAAGCAATGCTCCTGAATGCTCCTTTTCGAACATATACCTACTCCTTTTCGTTACACATAAAGTACTTTCTGGCCAGACATGCCTGACCTATTGGGGGGAAATTGGATGTGGAAACATCCACAAAAATAATATAATATTTTTGTTATAATATTTTTTTTTGTTTTTGCAGACCTATAAGCCGAAAAATTCCAATAGGATTATTCATTGCTAGAAGGTCGAGTAAAAACCATGAATCAGAAATGATTCAATGGTTAGAACACAAAAAAGTACTGCAAATACTCAAAAATCTGAGCAAATGCTCCGAAAAAAATGAGTCTGCTCTTTAGCAGACCCACATTTGAAAATGTTTTTCGTTTTTGTTCTTCAATTCCTTCAATACTTCTTGAAAAATAAATTTTCTTTTTTTAATATTTTAATCTAATAAACTTAATAAAACTTTTAGCTTAGATCTAGTCTATGAATTTTGTATAACTTCTAAAGTAGTGATTTTTTTTGAAAATTGTATGAAAATATGTAGTAAAATTTCTAATATGATGTATTTAAGCAAAATTCTGTTTTTTACGATAAAATTCTCAACCAACCAGAAAAATATTGCTATGCAGGCATATACTGACGGACGTAACTTACACGTCTCCAAAAATCTGGGACTGTTTGCCACATGCTTTCACGTGAATGTCACGTCGCTGAACACAAAGTGGTTAAAAACAGTCCAAATACACTTTTTAAATATAACTTTAGAAGCAAAAATATTCCAATATGACCTATAGCCCAAAAATTATTAAAGTAAAAATTTAAAAATTCAAAAAAAAAACAATCAAAGTCAGAAATTCAAATAATTTGCACATCTATTTTGCAAAATGACTATTTTAAAAGTCGTTTGATGTTTTCATAATTAAACTCACTTCCCGTGCGCGCATATTACAGACTTTAAAAAAGTTTAAGAAAAGCAATCCTTTTTTTTCTCGAACATCCTGCAGAGACATTTTTTATACCCGTATGGTGAAACCAACCGTTTGTAACGCTTACCGTTTGTAACGCCAAGATCCCTTCATCACACAAAAAAATGAATTACACCAGTGTGTTTAGAATGATAAACATAACAAAAGCTATAATTGCCAATCTGGCAATCATTGGAGACCCGTATGGTGATATTCGTATCAAAATTCGAACAGTTATACCAAAATTCCACTTTGAAGTCAAACTTTCCAATAAGATTTTTTTAAAATTTATTCTAATCGGATTTTGATGTATGGAAGTTTTATGTAGAATCATGTCCTAAATAACTTTTGTTCTTGGACTTTTTTGATAAGATGCACCGTTTTTGAGATATTCGCAAAAAACGTTTTCGTTCGTATGGGGGGTACCCCCCCTAATGGTCTATTTTTGCCCATTAACGAACTTAGCCTCGCATTTTACGAAAAACGAATCTGCGCAAAATTTCAAGTCTCTAGCTCAATCCGTACGCCCGCAATCCGCGCCACAGACAGACAGACAGACAGACGGACAGACGGACGGACGGACAGACGGACGGACGGACGGACAGACGGACGGACATACAAAAATCAATTTTTTTAGTCATTCTAAACTCACTGGTGTAATTCATTTTTGTGTATGATAACGGGATCTTGGCGTTACAAACGGTAAGGCAAAGTTAATATACCCTTTGGTTTCACCATACGGGTATAAAAATAATTAATTTTTGCATGTCCGTCCGTCCGTCTGTCCGTCCGTCCGTCGGTCTGTCTGTCCGTCTGTGGCGCGGATTGCGGGCGCACGGATTGAGCTAGAGACTTGAAATTTGACGCAGATCCGTTTTTCGTAAAATGCGAGGCTAAGTTCGTTAATGGGCAAAAATGGACCATTAGGGGGGGTACCCCCCATACGAACGAAATCGTTTTTTGTGAATATCTCAAAAACGGTGCATCTTATCAAAAAAGTCCAAGAACAAAAGTTATTTAGGATATGATTCTACATAAAACTCCCATACATCAAAATCCGATTGGAATAAATTTTAAAACATAACAAAAGCTATAATTGCCTATCTGGCAATCATTGGAGACCCGTATGGTGATATTCGTATCAAAATTGGAACAGTTGTACCAAAATTCCATTTTGAAGTCAAACTTTCCAATAAGATTTTTTAAAATTTGTTCCAATTGGATTTTGATGTATGGGAGTTTTATGTAGAATTATATCCTAAATAACTTTTGTTCTTCGACTTTTTTGATAAGATGCACCGTTTTTGAGGTATTCGCAAAAAAACGTTTTCGTTCGTATGGGGGGTACCCCCCCTAATGGTCCATTTTTGCCCATTAACGAACTTAGCCTCGCATTTTACGAAAAACGGATCTGTGCAAAATTTCAAGTCTCTAGCTCAATCCGTGCGCCCGCAATCCGCGCCACAGACGGACAGACAGACAGACAGACAGACGGACAGACAGACGGACGGACATGCAAAATTCAATTTTGTTTATCATTCTAAACACACTGGTGTAATTCATTTTTGTGTGTGATAACGGGATCTTGGCGTTACAAACGGTAAGGCAAAGTTAATATACCCGTTGGTTTCACCATACGGGTATAAAAATCTTATTGGACAGTTTGACTTCAAGTGGAATTTTGGTATAACTGTTCGAATTTCGATACGAATATCACCATACGGGTTTTCAATAATTGCCAGATTGGCAAATATAGCTTTTCTTATGTTTTGATTTGGAAATAATATATGATTTTCTATTTCTAGTAATGATTTTCTATTTCTTCAATAAAGATTTTTTGGCAAGCATTTCTTTTGCCGTAGAAACAATAAAAATCATCAAAAAAATTATCAAAAAAAACCTTGAACCGCAACAAGCGTCGATATGATTTTCATATACAGTATAAAAATAGATGAACATAAGAGTACATAAGTAAATAACAAGAGCTTTATCCAAAAACCTGTAAATTTACTTTTTTTTTTGTTAGACCTTTTTATATAGTAGATATTCAAAGTAAGAGCTGTAGTAGTGAAAATAATTTTGTTTAAGCATTGGTTTTTCAAACAAGTCAATTTGATTTGTAAAAAGCTCAATTAGAATTGCAAAATTAGTCTATTTGATTTGTAAAAGTTTTAATTAAGACTAAAAATCAAGTATTTATTGAAAACTATGCATACAGAAGTGAACATATGGTCATACTTCCCACCTTTTGCTCATGTCCCATGCTCTTGCTCAGGAGCATTTGCTCACACTTTATGCATAACACACAATGTATACATATATTTTAAAAGCACTCTAGATTAAATCCAATTAACCACATAAGAAGAACTACAATTGCCAGGGGCCAATCTTGAAATACTCTATATGATGACACACTCTCGAAAAAATGGAGTCGATTACGCACCGAAAGGGAGTTTGAGGGAGTCCATCACCTATTGGAGAAAATCGAGCACCGGGCTAGGAGTTCCCAACAATTCCTTATGGGTGTTAATTTTTAACAATTTTTCGGTGTTAAACCAATTTATTACCAAGAAAAAAAACCTCACAAATTCTCTTTTTTTTGCAAGCATTTGAGATGTTTTGAGTTTTTTTTCGTGTTTCCAAAGTTAATATTACTTGTTAAAAACTTTTCTTACATGTCTCTGCCGGGACTCGAACACGGGACCTCTCGAATTGTAAACCATTTGCCTTCCCAATAGGCTGTTGAAGCCAATTGGCAAGCCTCTTCTAAACGTGAACACCCTTTACAATTAAATAACTCCTAAAAGGAGTTGCAGTGAATTTTTGACTCCTTTTCGGAGTTCATTTAAAATTTAGGTCAAAACGGTGTTAAATTGAATATTTAGCTCCGTAAAATACAAATGTAAAAATAACTCCGCGCTACGGTGTTAAACTTTTAGCTATGTTTTCAGGCGGAGTTAATTCATCCCCGGATTTTTTCGAGAGTGCAGGAAACATTTTTGTGAAAAAAAAAATGCCAACGAGGAGAGGAGGGAAGCAGTAGTCCGATTGGATTTTGGTGTATTGATGAGTTATGTAAAATCGTATTCTAAACACATTATACCTTTATAAATTTTTCAAGATGACTCGCCGTTTTCGAGAAAACTGTTTCGTTTTTTTTAAAAAAAGGCGGGAGAGGGTGGGAGAGGAAGAGAATGGTTCGATTTACGAAAAACGGATGTGTACAAAATTTTGGAGTGTCTAGCTCAATATTTTCGAAAGTTATGGTGTTGGCGGACGGACGGACGGACAAACGGAAATCAAAATCTTTTGTTATCTAAACACTCTGGTGTAGTTCATTTTTGAACCCAGGGATTGGTTCGATGCGTTACATGATTCTCATACAGAGTATAAAAAGTCATTGGCGATTTATAAAATTGGTTTTCAAAAACTCAAACACTTCTCAAAGTAGCAGCAAAATATTTAAGTCTTCATACTTCATCTAATAAATTACTTTTATTACTAATAAGGCCAATATTGACCGTAAATTAGTTCAATAACGTTCTTCTCTGGTTAGAATGAAACAGAATTGAATAACATAAAGTTCATCAAATGTTAATTAAATAATTTTATCAGTCGATAACAAACTCATTAAACTTTTAATTCTTTGCTGTTATTGGAATTGGCCTGTTTTGGTTAACTTTAATTAATGCGAATGTTCTTCCAAGGACCTCCAATCGAAATTACAAGATACGAACATTGCAGTGGTTTAAATTCAAATTTACATGAAATCGATCAAAGTATTTTCTGGGCTTGGGGAGAGATTAATGTGTTTCGAATATCAATTTTATATCGTTCCGATTTCTTTGTTGCTATCCATAACAAAATTTTACTTCGGATTCGAATCTCTCTAGTTTTGGGATAAACTGTGTGTTAATTTTAAGCCGACATTAAGCTAAGATAATACTTTCGGGTAGCATCACATCATACAAAATCTATTTTAACGGCAACAAAACGATGAACCTGGGAAACGGAATGGAAAAAAAAACTTCAATGATTTATTCATGCTAGCAAAATGAATTATGTTTGGAAGTTTTTTTTTAAATTATTTTCAACTATCTAGGTTAAATTTAAGTAGGCGAATTAATTTTTGTTATCGAAAACAGTAAAAAAATTGATTGATCGAAGCACACATGGCGATCCTTCTAAAAATGACTAATAATCCACCGATACTGTACCGGTATTTTCATGTGAGTAGCACATACCGAAACTACAGAGCTTCTATAGAACAGAGGCTAAAATTGACACTGAGCGACAAAAATATGGCGTGAAATATGGGACTTTATCATTAGCACAAGCAGAAAAAAGCTTTCGTAAAGCTTTCGAGCTAATGATAAAATCCCATATTTCACGCCATATTTTTGTCGCTCAGTGTGATTTTAACCTCTGTTCTATAGAAGCTCTGTGCCGAAACTTTATTATTTATTTATTGGTATCCTTAAAAAAAATCTAATGTAAACAGCACATGACTTTAAGTCTTGTGTGGAGAAAATAGGCGAGAGTTCTACTGAACAAGAAATCTCCTCTACCATAAACACGTTTACACGAACTTAGAATTCTTATATTTTTCTACTAGATAGTTAGGCGAGAGTTCCACCAACTTTTTCAACATGTTGAACAGAGTGTATAGAGAAGTTTTTCAGACGTAGAACTCTCTCCAAACCGTGTTTGCACGGTAAAAAAACTCTCGCCTAAAATATTTCGCGTAGAGTAGTGTATAGCTCTACATGAATGTTTACATGTCTCTAGCGGGATTTTTCGCAATCTCCCGCCTATTTTCTCTACCGTGTAGACAAAGCTTTATTACAAAATCTGCGTTTCTGCACAATTTACACTAACCAGACGAAAAAATACTAGTTTAAATAAAAACATAAATTTTTATTTTACAAAATCTAAAAGATTTTGATTTACCAAAATTTTGAGTAAAAGATTTTGATTTACCATAAAAAATATATAGAATTTTCCAATGCTCATACTCGTGAGTAAGAGTTTTTGACTATGAAAACATAGCGCCATACTTACAGCGGCGGCGCCCAATCAGGAATCTTCTCTACAATTTTCTCTTTGGAATGACCAAAAACCGGTCAGCCCAGTCAAAAGTTATGCGTAAACATACATAAAAAAACATTTTTTTTAAAGAATTTAAAAAAAATGCACTAAAAAGGAAAAAATGATTTTTTGGGCACTGTGTATCAGAAATAAAGGCGAGATAAATATATATTTTATTTTTTATGCTTTTATCGCGCTTTTATTTCTAATACACAGCGCCCAAAAAAATATTTTTTTCCTTTTTAGTGCCTTTTTTTTAAATAAAAGCTTTTTTATTTTATTTTATTTTTATCCTTTTTAGTCATTTCGTATTTGATTAGAATGACTAAAAATCTAAAATGCCGTCTATCTTTCGCCACGATTGTTTATAATTTTAATCTTCGAATATAATATGTATATATGCCTACTTTTAAGTTATTTTTACGGACCTTTTGACTCCAGAATCGAATTCAGTGATTTGGGGATCATTGAATTTGATTCTGGAGTCAAAAGGTCCATAAAAATAACTTGGTTGGTTGGTTGGTTTGATAGGAGGAGGGCTCACCAGGGAACCCCACGCACGTAGGCCTCAAGTTGGGCCCATTGTACACCTCCGATGTCCCTCGCTGGAGCAGATTGAGCTCAAGTACGGTTGTTTAGCCATCCCGCCAGTGCTATATATTTTTGCGAATCGGCTCCCAGCCCTGAGTTCCTGCCTCATGGAGTTCCTCTAGAAAGGGATAGCCGAAGCATTTGACGCGAGTACGAGTTAAGGCTGGACAGTGACACAAGAAATGCTCCACAGTTTCCTGCTCTTCTCCGCAGCCCCTTCATTGTGGATTATGCACCAGCCTCATCTTGAAAGCGTGATCCTTCAGGAGGGAGTGCCCAGTTAGAATCCAAGTCGTTAGACGAAGGGGATTCCGTTCCAGATTTAAGAGGCTCTTAGTAAGGTTTGCATTTAAGCCCCCCCCCCCCCCCCCCCATAATTCCTTTGTTGTAGTGCCGATCTGACACATGGACCAAAGTTGTTGGTTCTCCTGATCCGCCCACTGCTTAAGTTGCAGTTTAAGGGTTTGAATCGGAAACCCAACAGAAATGGGTTGACTGTCCATACATGTACTCTTACGAGCAAGTTCATCTGCCTTCTCATTTCCAGGAATATTACTATGCCCAGGAACCCAAACGATTTTAAGGTGGTTGGTTTCGGAGAGTCTCTTTAGGTCTTCCTTACATGACTGCACAAGCTTATAAAAATAACTGAAAAGCAGATGAAATTTTTTCTGGAAAATTTTAATGTCAAATTCGGATTCAGCGGAATTTTTTAAATTGGAATTTTTTTTGCGGAAAATTTGAGGAAAAGGATAATCACAGTATCTTTACATGACCTTCCCTTATCCTTAAGGCCGCAATACAATTGGACCGACACAACATTTTCGGTGACATTTCAGATTTTAAAACTCATAGCACCCTATGCTTCTGTATTTAATCAATCCGACCAACTTTGTCGTCATAAAAAATTAAATCATCAGCTCGCCGACACAATTTAATGGTTGATCTTATGGGAACGTCATAAAATCTAAATTTCGTCACTCAAGAGAAAATTAAAGAGAGTATTAGGAAATATAGAGTCACATTCCTATTATGTATGATTATGGGTAGCAAAAAATGTTATATGTCCCATTGTCAAAATCAAATGAAAAACAAATGACGTTTAGAACAACAAAGTGTGCGCAATTGTATATGGAGGGCGACATTGTCGCCGAAATCTGTCGCCGTGAATGTTGTGTCGGGCCAATTGTATCCGAGTCTTTACAAGGACGAAACAGCCAAAATATTGTATTGCCTTCGGACTTACATAAATGTGCAAAATGTCGAGTCAATCGGATGAGTGGAAGCGGGTCAAAATTAGATTGCAAAATTTGACCCAGACAAACCAACAAACAGATACGAATGCAAGATAAATAAAAGCTTTTAGAAAAATATAGGGGTCGAATTGAGACCCTTCTCCTTTTTGGAAGTCAGATAAAAAAAATAGAAGATATCGCTTAAAAAATCAGTAAAATTTGAAATTGTTCGACAATACTTGATTACCAAAAGTATCAGAAACGAGCACCCAGAGAAAAATCTTAGTAAAATCTTAGTAAAATTAACAAAAGACTTTGTGTTGAACTTTAACACAAGAAAAAATGTATAGATAACAGAAGTTCTGTTCTCCGAACGAAAAATTGTGTTATTCTAATAACATAGAATATGTAGGATTTACGTACATACATGTGCAGCCAACAAAAGTGCTTGTGTTAAATTTTTACCCAAAGAAATCGTATATCGAAAATAAGTTGTGTAGTAACAACACAAAAGGTTGTGAAAATTACAAATATCGTTTGTTGTTGATACCTACACCCAGAGAAAAATCTTAGTAAGATCTACAAAAGATTTTGTGTTGAACTTTAACACAAAAAAAGCGTATAGATAACAGAAGTTCTGTTCTCCGAACGAAAAATTGTGTTATTCTAATAACATAGAATATGTAGGATTTACGTACATACATGTGCAACCAACAAAAGTGCTTGTGTTAAATTTTTACCCAAAGAAATCGTATATCGAAAATAAGTTGTGTAGTAACAACACAAAAGGTTGTGAAAATTACAAATATCGTTTGTTGTTGATACAAATAATCAAAAACATGAAGAAGCTCTCTGTTACATATTATCTATGTACCTATAACACAATTCCGAGTAAAGCTAACAAAACTTCACGTAATAATTCAAGTCGATTTTTTTTCTTCTATTATAATTCACACGTGGTTTGCGAACTCGGAGTTTATATAGCTTGAACCTGCCTAAAATTTGGGAGCCGTTACAACTTTTTTATATGAATGACTGCTATATTTGGCCACTATGTCCTTTTTTCCCATATGCCCTTTTATGCCCTTTTTTCCCATATGCCCTTTTATGCCCTTTTTTCCCACTGGAGCATGCGATTTTGGTGGAATGGTTCCTATATGTTTTTTCCGTGTATGAAAGACATATTTTATGTGTAAAAGTAACACAGATTATATGCTAGTTTCCACACGGTATAAATGTAAAAGCAACAAAATTTGACGTAGTATTAACGTAGTTATTATATGTAATGTGAACCAAAAATTTGTTCATTACACGTCTGGGTTGTGTACGTTGAACACAGTGTTTTCGTCAATGTTATTGAAAATCTTGTTCACATAACACAAAATTCTGTACAACAAACCTACATTTTGTGTTGAAACAACAAACATTACACAAAAGTTGCAAGGTAAAATTGACGTAAGAATTTTTGTTAAGACAACACAAAATTTTGTTAAGAGCAATATAACAGAAGTTGTGTTGAGTTTACGTATTGTTTTTGTTAAGATAACATAGATTTTTCAGTAACCATCTGAAAAACGTGACAACGTAAAATTAACAAACTCAATTTTGTTAGGAAAACACAAAGTTGTGTTGGACGTATATTGACGCTATATTTGTTAATTATACGTAGCATTTTCGTCAGATTGAATGAGATTTTTCTCTGGGTGAGCGTTTCACGTTAACTAATTTTAATTGCAAATCAATTTATCAATCTTGCTTGCATTCGAATTAAAAAAAAAAACTTTAGAATGTAGGAAATAGTGCCCAATAAAATCAAGAACGAATTGGACCAATAAAAAAAATTAAAATGTTAAATTTATACGAAATTATGCACGGTTCTAGCGCCACCTCGACATCAGTCACCAAAGTATTGTGTCTTTATGCAACTTTGCCGCCTGAGCACTAGCTAACAACTAACGTAATTCATTTAAGTATATGCAAAAAAATGGCTTTTAATTTTTCGAAAGTTGATTGCGAACCTTTGTGCAAAACGCCTATGAAGGTTAAGTCATTCGAGCGAACAAATGTTCGTCGCTTTTGTATGCAAGGCCATCCAGTTCTATCAAGTTCACTGAAAATTATTTGTACATTTGAACGTACATAGTTAGATACGTAGATTAAAATTGCAATTCATTGTTGATTCGGGTTCCGCTATAATAAAAAATTCATTTCAAATTTTAGCTAATTTTGTTATTAATATGTAACTTTATACATTCAAATTTTCTAGTTTTACGCTCGATAATGATAGAACAGGCAATTCTTTGTGTAATTTTGCATCTAAGATATATGTTTTAATAAAGCTCAATCGATGTTATCCAAAATACAACTGAAAATATTTTTTTTATTTGAATTCACTTATCTGAAACATTTTTCAACGCCATGCTAATCTCTCCGTCATGTTTAATTTGGACTTACAAAAACCTAAATTTATATGCGATAAGGTAAATAATATCAGACAGTCTTGTTTATTTTTTTCATAATTTAAATATTTTGACTACTTTATTCAGATTTGTGTTATGACAAGAAAAATTATAAGAAATTCGATCTGACCTAATTAGATATCAAGACGTCAATAATTTTGAAACTTTTATTCGAAAAAAAATCACCAACCCTAGATGACCTAGTTTTCGATATATTTCAGCTCAGAGTTCATTCTAATCTTTGAGATTCCCAGGAAAAATAAATATCCAGACTGTTTTGTTGCGAATATTTGCAACTTTTTAAAATTACCTCAACGAAAGCGACTCATGACGCTACCATTTGGCCGAGAAACAAAGATTTTTTGGACTTGTTTTTCACTACAGCCTTTTTTGCGCTTTGTCCTTCGCATTTTTACATTCATTTTATCTATATATATAAAATCGTTTAACCTGTACAGCGATTTTTGTGCAAAAGGTGATAATTTTCCCGTGATCTTTCCCGTGATAAATGAAATGGGAAGTTTTTCAAATTTCAATTCAGAAAGTCACAAGACTGGGAAATTTTATCTCGAAAACAAAAAAAAAATTGGTTTTGGGAACCCGGTTGCCCTGTAGTTTTTTGTGGTGGCCCTTTTCTGTTGACTTCCCTTGTTATCTCTTCCCAAACACGCTGTTTCTTGGCTTTTCCGTTAGGGGTTAGACGGCGGTACAAAACAGAGAAGTGCTTCTCCACTAAATTTATGAGAAGCAGCCGATGTTCCGCCGTTGGCCTAGCAACCTAAACATTAAGAATTTTAACATTAATTTATTCAAATATGATTATTAAACTTACCCGTGACATTTTTTCGCGAATCAATCAACACACAAAAATTGAAATTCAAGTTCAAATTCGATTTATTGCGGCTTATATTTACACAAAATGGTTTTTTTACAGATGAAGTTTTGATTTTATTTTATAACGATGGAGGAGACACATCTAATATGACAGGAATTCGCGTATTACAAATTTCAACACACAAAACAAAACTCAGCCACCCTCGAAAAATCTCGGTGCGTCAGTGACAGTTCAAAGTGAAGAGCACAGCTAGTGTGACCATATACAAATTTCGAGGGAAATTTCCAATCGACTTTCCAATAAAATCTCAGCAATACAGGTGCATGCAAACAAGCACACATTGACAGGAATTTGTGTCTTTATTGTTATCACGGCTTTTATCACTTATCACCTTTTGCACAAAAATCGCTGTACTGATTGACTGACTGACTGATCAACGCCCAGCCCAAACCCCTGAAACTAAAAACTTGAAGCTAGAAACCTGAAACTTTCACAATCATCCCCTAGGCGCTCACTAAGGCGGGGGTTTCCGAAATTTTACCGCTAAGGGGGTAAAGGGGGTTTGAGTGTTTTTAAACTGTGATTTTCACCATGAATCCTGCTCAATAGGAGGACGAAAAGTTTCATTCGGGGGTTTTCGGGGTCGCTGATCACGAATCTGGTGTAAGATTTTCAAAATTCGAAACGGAAGGTCCTGTAAGGATAACGCAAATATCCTTTTCCCATTTTTTTGCGGGGGAAAATGGCATTATGGGGTTTTCGGAGTCACTGATCACGAATCCGGTGTTAGAAATTCAAGATTTGAATTAGAAGGTCTTGCAAGAATAACGTAAGTATCATTTTCCCCGCTTTTCCCCCGGGAAAAATGTCATAAGGGGGTTTCACCCCCGCTGGTCACGAATCTGGTGTTAGACTAATTCGCAACGGAGAGTCCTGCAAGGATAAGATTTTTCTCAAAAGTTTTTAAGTTCTTTTCGGTTTTCTTCGTATCCTAAAACTTATACAAAAAACTTAACCCGGCAACGACGGGTTTGCAAGCTAGTACTAGATATGGGAATCATATAGGAGTATGTCAGATTTAGTATACCGTTTGTAACGCATCTAACCAATCCCCGGGTACAAAAATTAACTACGCCAGGGTGTTTAGGAAGACACAAGATTTTGATTTCCGTGTGTTCGTCCGTTTTCACTCTTCAAAAAATGTCCAAATTTTTGTTTTTCGAAAAAAATTTTACCAAACGCTTTAACTTTTAAGAGACCCACAAAAAAAAATCACGAGCATTTCCGAAATTTTGTGGTTACGTCATTGATTGTAATTATTCTTTTCTATCGAAAAATTAATTAATTTTTTGAATGATAGACCCGTTTTTGAGACACCTACAGATATTATTTTAAAACATCTTTAAAAAATCCTTACGAATTATTTTTTTTTTTTTTCATTTCAGTAAATTAGCATCATTTGATGGAAAGAAGGCGATTCGTGGCGGTATTCCATTCGTATTTCGTAAGTATTAAATGATTTAAAAAACACGAAAAAGTTCTGATATTCGATTAAAATTTATGTGGCCCACAGCACAATTTGGTCCATGGTCATTTGGACCACAGCACGGATTCGCTAGGATAACCAGGTGGACACTCGAACGGCCGCCGGAACGCTTACACAATGGCGACGTTGAAGCGTTATTTTCACTTATGGACAACGAATTTACACGCTCCATGTGGAATTATCCGTAAGTCTTGATTTAAATGAAAAAATCTCTCATTATAAACTGAAAATTCAAAAAAAAAATATTGTTTCAGCTTTCGGATAACATATAGATTGATATTACGCGAAAAGGAATTACATTTCCATATTGGTGTCTATAATCCTAGCAAGGATTTGACATTTTCCTTTAATTTATTGCTTCACACATATTTAAAAGTTCCTGATGTACGTCGATGCCAAATCACAGGTTTACATGGCTGTACTTTTATCGATAAGGTTTGTAGAGTTAATTTTTTTTCATATTTACAACTTATTTTTAAGAAGAATGTCCTTTTTGGGCACGATTTTCTGTTAAACTATTGGACCGGGTTGATTTCGTTCGCTCTTTTTGGTTTCCCTCCTTACTGCGTCCCTCACCATCACTTGGCCGGAGCGAAAGACGTGCCTCAAAAGGAATCCCAATGTAAACACAGTCATTCAGACTAACGATTGCGATTACGATTGAAACTTCTCGACCAATAAGATTAAAGCTTTCAACCATAAGAAAATAAAAGCTTTGATCTTATTGGTCGAGGAAGCTCAATCGCAATCGTAATTGCAATCGTAAGTTTGAATTTGGCTTAAGGTGGTATTTTTCTGGGCGACATTTTAAAGTAATTTCAGATATTTAAAAGTTCGTTACGCGAGTTGAGAACTTAAATTTTTTTTGTGTACTAAAAAATAATTTTACGTACCGATTTGGCCGCAAAACTAAAAACATCGAGAGTTTTTCCACATTCACTTTTATCTTGCTATTACTTTTATTATTTTCACGTAGGGAACGTAAAACTTTTTTTTTTAAATTTTCAGTACACTTTAATTTTTTTTAATTTTTGCATTTTTGTTTTTCCCGGAGCTATTTTTTAAAACTTTCATTTGAGACACCACACGATGGGTACTGTGTTAGTTTGATTTAGACAAAATGGCGTCTGTTACCCACAATTTTTCTCCCCGTACATATTGGCAACATGTCCTCGGAGTTATGTATGTGTGTATGTGGGGCAGAATAAGAAGTTTGACTTATTTATTAATTGCGTAGCTCTCAATTTAAAGAAATATTTAACATTTCCACATTGGTGTCTCTTTGCCTTAGCTCTTCCTGGGGCAATTCCTGTGCACGGAAAAAACATATGTGAACCGTTCCACCAAAATTGCAGGCTCAAGTCCCATATTTGTAGGGAAAAACAGTGGCCAAATCTGGGAGTCATTCCTATAAAAAAATTGTGACTGTTCCCAATTTTTCTAGGACACATTCTAACAAAAAAGTTGTGACTGTTCCCAAATTTTTTAGGACACATTCCAACAAACAAATTGCCTTTTTTTTTTTAATCACTCGTTCCTATAATTATAGCGCCAAGTATTGACTACTTTTTTTATTGGATTCTGTCCAATCTAAAGGGGACAAACAACAATTCTAGTTATCGAATATACGAGCTAGGGAAAGTCGGGAACTTTGAAAATATTCGAGATATCAAACAGCTCGACTAATAAATTGTTCTGTAATTTAATAAATTCTCCCACACAAGTATTAGGTTTAAAATGTTAGAAACATAAAGTAGACGTCCAATTCACCCTTGAACCAAAACCGAACCACACTCCAAACATAACAAAAGCTATAATTGCCAATCTGGCAATTATTGAAAACCCCAATAAGATTTTTTAAAATTTATTCCAAGCGGATATTGATGTATGGAAGTTTTATGTAGAATCAAGTTATCCTAAATAACTTTTGTTCTTGGACTTTTTTGATAAGATGCACCGTTTTTGAGATATTCACAAAAAACGATTTCGTTCGTATGGGGGGGTACCCCCCTAATGGTCCATTTTTGCCCATTAACGAACTTAGCCTCGCATTTTACGAAAAACGGATCTGCGTCAAATTGTAAGTCTTTAGCTCAATCCGTGCGCCCTCAATCCGCGCCACAGAAGGACGGACGGACAGACGGACGGACTTTTATCATTCTAAACACACTGGTGTAATTCATTATTGTGTGTGATGATGGGATCTTGGCGTTACAAACGGTAAGGCAAAGTTAATATACCCTTTGGTTTCACCATACGGTTATAAAAACTTTTAGTTTGAATCTCTGATATTAACAAATTTTGATGTGATTAATGCCCACAGTAATTTCTGCATCTACACGGATATTTGGTTTTACACATGGAAAACACATTGATTCAATCATAACAGGTTTCTATGCTTTCTTGTTCCTTTCAAAATGAAAAAAAAAATCTTCCTATACAGAGTTTTAAAATTAAAAATTCTTGGAAATATACTCGCGAAAATAGAGGAATTACTATATTTTTAAATAAAATATATTTAGATTTGGCTTCTTCTTAAAATATATCCCGAAATAAAATAAAAAACGTTGCTAACATACAGAAATTAAAAAAAAAATGTGTTTATCGATAGACAAGAGATGGTGCTATTTACCAAGAGGGTCGTGAAGTAGTCACAATTGGCGAATGGACAGATCGGATATACCAACACACGCCTCAGGAGCACATAATTACGAATGTTGTCTCGGGCAGGAAAATGAGGCTACAAAAATATAATTTCCCAGATACAGGTAGATAAATACAATAATTTTTCAAACATTTTGCCAATTGCTATCTACTCTGTAACCATAGCAAGGTGACTGTAAAAATAACTTGAATAGAATTTATTTCAACTTTTTAATCTGTTTTTTTTTTATTTATTTATTTTTTATTTCATATTCAAAGTCGTTTGGAATCCTTGGGTGGACCAGGCGCGTGAAATCGCCGATTTCGGGGATGATGAATACCCAAATATGCTGTGCGTTGAATCGGGCCACGTATCGAGTCCGGTTATCCTGTTGCCCGGGACAGCGTTCGAGGCGAGTCAGATCCTTCAAGTAAGTACTTTGAATGCTAGAACACACAGAAATTACAAATTAAATAATATTAAGATTATAATTGAAGGTAATGTGAGTAGAAAATCCAAACGTAGCCGCTAACCGTCGAAGAGGATCGAGAGCTAAGAAGAAGTCACTGCTGGCTGCAGCTGCCGCTGTCGGGGCTGGTGCTGGTGCTGGGCTTGGGGTTGTTGGGCAAGGAGCAGGATTATTAGGTGTAGGAATCGGAACTGGATCGGTGGTAGAAGCTGGCACTGGAATGGGTCCGACAGCCGCATCCGCCGTCATTGGAAACACTTCCAGCATCGGTAGCAGTGGCGGCGGCGGTGATCTAATGATGATCGGTGGTCAAGCGCCGGCGACAGCGGCAGGTGCGACATCCTCGGCGACGGCAGGAGTGGCTACGTCTGGAGAATACTCCACATTCATAGCGGCGGCGGCAGCTGCAGCAGCAACTTCTTCATCGGCATCTCTATGGCAACAGGTCTCGACTCCATCAACGATAACATCGCTATGGAACAACTACCAGCCCACATTCAAAATGTTTCCATCGTGCGACGGTCTTTGCGGTAAACAAAATGGCTGCAACTTATGTTCACTTAATGCTTAATTAAGTTTATATTAAGTTTTATATTTTGATTCTATTAAATATATTTACGATATTTTTAATTGAAATTTATTTTATTTTTTTATTAAATTAATTTTTTATTTTGTCAATAAATTAGGCTTTTTTTTTTGTTTTTGATTTTAAGTTTCAAAATTTAGTTGTTATAATCATGTTACAAAGTAAAAAATTTCGTCAAAAAAAACGCGCAATGATTTTTTTTATCTTAAATATTTTTTGCTCAAAGGTATGTGCATTTGTAATCGTAATATTTTTAAATACGTAAATATTTATCGAATAAAATTATTCATTGTGAATAATACTTTTCTTTTGATCGAAAAAAGTCGGTAAGAAATTGTGTATCGAGGCTTTTGTGCCAGCATGGATGACGTTTTCCATTGTAAAATTGAAAAGAAAATTTAATTTGTTTGGTGGTTTCTAATTAAAAACTATCAACGTTCCTGGTTTAGATATTAATTTCAAAATGATTTGATGTTTTGATTCTTCAAACCATTCGCTGCAATTAAAGAAAAGTATTATTTACTAATTAGGTAGAAAATATATAAAAAATATTTCTACAAAAATCAAGAAATTTACTCTATATGTAAATAGAATTACCTGTTAAGAAAAAAAAAACAATTTATGATAATTATAATTGTTATATTCATTTTTAATAAGGTAAATTTTTAAATGAAATGCAACATTGTGATCACAAAAAAAGACGTCAATTTGCCACAACTTCGTTGTTTAGTTAGATTTTTATTAATTCGATATATTAGGATTATTTCAATTAATGTTTACCATTAAAAAGGATTTTTAAAAATATTCATAAACAAATTATTAGTAGACAAAAATCTTTGTTGATACTTTCAAAGCAAAATTATATTTCAGTTAGGGTAGGCTCTTTATTTCTACAACCAATTTTTCTGTCAAATTTGAATAAATAAATAATCGTTACAAGCCAAAGTCAATTAACTTGAACAGAAAAATATCTTTTTTTTAATTCTGCGAGCGTTCTCGAAGAGTATAATAGAATGGTGTAAACACCCGGTTGATTGTGTCATCTGTCAATGGCTACGTTTAGACCGTACCTAGTATTATATTACCTAAGGTAAATGTAGCAAATTCGGTACCGTGTGGCTCGAGTATACAATCCGTTGTGCATCGCTTTTGGTAACGGATTTGCATTTTCGTATTATGAAAAACTACAGCGGAGTCAATGCGATGTCGAATCTGTCAAATTTGCTTCTATATAAACTGATTGAATCTACTTTTTAGTATTTGTGAATCATATTGATAGAACAACCCTTTTCGAACTTTCGACTTTATGAGGATTATTATTTTTTGTTTACAGGATTAATTCTAAATGTTAATTCTGAAACTGGTTTTTGGTTCTATCAATATGATTCACAAATACTAAAAAGTAGATGCAATCAGCTTATATAAAGGAAATTTGAATTCTCCTTTTTATCCGCATCCTCCGCGGTCAAGTCACATACAGAGAATCGAAGAGTTTGTCTGATGAATGATCCACTTCGAATTCTTGGGATCGAAACTTGATGTTTCTTATCAAATTTTTCCTACTCCCCATTGTTTCATTCTGTAGCCCGAAATTTTTGAAAAAAATTATTTTACTTATAAAAAGTTGTAATAATTCATGAAGTAAAGTCTTGCTTATACAAAGTTGTAAAAATTCACGAAATAAAGTCTTACTTATACAAAATTGCTATCTCTTAATTTTGCCTGAAAACACTTCCCGAGCACTCCTGATTCGATTGGAGCATTATCACAAAAATGTCTTTCTGTCTGTCAGTCTTTCTATAAGATTTCGCAAAAAATACCAGAGCTACCCATGAAATTTTGCAGAGAAATTTGGTCCTAATGTGGAAATCCGTTAACGCGGCTTTTTAAAAACTACGATTTCGTTTTTTGTGATTTATTCCGAAACTAACCATTTTCCAGAAGTTTTATGTATTACAAAACTTGGACACAATAAAATTTGCTACATTTATGTCTTTTACTAGAACTCTGTGTCTTAAGCCGTTATGAAGATATAAGCCGTTATGAAGCCGGTATTTAAAAAAAATTAGTGTTTTGCGAATATCTCGAAAACTAACGGGTTTTTGGTGGTTGAACGTATAAGAAGAATTAAAACCGTGTTAATTCTACCTGGGTGCACTAAATTATTTATTAAATTTAACTTTTCCAAAACATCGAGATATCAATGTTTTATGATCTCGAGGTTTTATGAACGATGTTGCATCCCTACTCTTGAAACGAATTTTCTATTTGTATCGGATTTTCTTGGCGAATGATTGAATATTTTTGAAATTTTAATTCTAGGCGCTAGAGTTAAGGAATAATTCGGTTTATTTTTCGTTCCTTAAAGGTAGAACCAGAAACATACGTCCGTGGGTGCCGCACGCATGAACGCGTAATTGTGGTTCTACTTTAGACTTTTCCTTTTATGTGTCATACTTTTGAGGTTAGGGACGATTTTGAGGTTAAGTGTAATATTTCAGTACTGCTTCGGATGATGAACTAGTATTACCTAATAATTATAGTCGCCATCTGACCTCTTTTTAAAGGGGGAGAGGGACTGGGGTTTTCAAACGTGTTCGGAGATTTTACAATCAATGATTGCATAAAACCGCCAAGAAAGGCTTAAATTGAAGTTACTCCTCTCTTGCAAGTATGAGACCAAAATCGTTGCATGCGGCGCATTTTGTCAGAAGATTTTGACTGTTTTTCTTGCAGCGTATTTCTTTCCGTTTAATACTGTTTGCAGAACATGTTTTGCTTTAAAAATTTGTCATTCAAAATATATTTTGTTTTGAAATATTCTATATCCCGGCCAATCTGGGCCCTTTGCAAAATTTCAAAGTAATTTTGTCTTTTTTTTTATATCTTCCCTATACAAAGAAAACATCCAGAACGGACTCTAATCCAACAGGATTTTCCATTTTTTTTTACAGACTAATTGACCGAAAATCAGCGTTCCGTGGTTTTAATTTTCCTCTATACGGTAGACCCTAATCATATTCTTTAATGTTTTAATCGGATCCAGGGTTTTTCGCTCACGACTCCGAGTTTTCTAAAAAATTTTATACATAATTACGTAGGATTGATACTGAATCGCGCGGTCTAAACGTAGTCATTTTTCTGACTTTAACTATTCAAATGATAGTTTTTTTTTAAATAAAACGATTAATATGAAATTATCCTTGCAAATTCATTCTGCGGTGCTAAAAATTTTTAAAACGTTCAACTATCAACATTCAAAAACCAGACAAGTGACAGTCACCATCAACATCAACAGAGGACTTAGGCTGTGTTATCCCTATTTTTTTTTAATTTTTCAAATTTCACAATTGAGTGGCGGAATAGAAAACTTTATTGAAAAATTACCTTCCTTAGGGTTATGAAAATAAGTCTAGTTACAAATCAAATACGATAGATATTTGAAATTTGAATTCTGTAGATTTGAATAGTTTTAAAAATACGAAAGAATAACGTTTTGAATCAAAAAAGAGACACTTTAAAACAAAAACGCCTTGTTAAAATCAAATGATATTAAAAGAGGTCAAACTATGAATAAAAACTGTAATTCAAAACTATAAGGAAATGAAATGTCCAAAACTAGATTATAAGAACATAAAAAAAAATTATTTAATAAAAATTTCAAACATTTTTAATGTAGAATTGTGAATTTTTTCTTTTACGAAATTAAGGGCAATTTTTATTTCACTAATTTCCATTCAGAATTCCTTTAAGACATTACGGTAAAAAAAAATTTACGAATTCTAAATTATAAAACATTAATTATTTAGGAACGATTAGTGTTGATATTTTTTTTTAAATTCCAGTTCATAAGACTGATTTTTGGCAAATTTATTTCAAAATTTGAATGTTTTCATAATATTTGGTTATATTTTACTAGTAAAACATTAAAATTTTTGGCCCTTATTGGGAATATTTCTTTTTTTAAATACTTTAAGTGTTTACAAACGAAACAAGAATTAAATAAATTATGAAAATCTGTTAAAAAATACAAATAAAAATTAATTAGTAAAAATTTGGGACGTATTTAAACTTCCAGTTTTAATTAGTCGAGTTTTTGATATAATTTTCAAAAAAGTTGTAATGATTTATTTTATGTTAAAACAAATCTTTTATTTTTGTTTAGGCGTCATTTTTTCTTGATATCTTTTAATACAATTTTTATAGCCACAAGCACAAAAAAGATTTTTTTTTTTTTTTAAAAGAATTATGTATGCAGACATTCAATTTTTTAATGAAATCAAATTAAAAATAACACATTCAGCTCGTTTAACGAGAAATTTATCGAAAAATCCTTTTGAAAATCAAACTATTAGGATTATAAATGTTTTTAAAAAAAATGTAAAATAAATACTTAGTGAAAACAATTAAACAAGTAATGGATACATCCAAAATAAAAAAAAAAACAAATCACAATGTATACGAAATTAAAAACAATAAAATTCCATAAAAATCAAATAATGAGTTTTGTTTTGCTTTACTATCTTATTTACTGAATTTTTGAAATTTAAATATTTGTATTAACTAACTTCGTAAAATCCAAACAAAGTTAAAGAAAACCCCAAAATTTTCTGTGAAAAAATCAATTAATTTTTGAAGATAATCGGACGAATTGTTACAACACTTACGGCCAATTTATTCACTAGGAGTTAAATCGCCTTAACTCCCTTAACTCACCTTTTACATGGAAAATAACACTAGCTAACTCCCTTAACTCACTAACTCGGCTTAACTCCTAGTGAATAAATTAGGGGTTAGCCCTATTAAAAAGAAAAAATACTTAGACACATTTAAATTTACCGAATCCAAAATAAAAGCTTTTATTTAAAAAAATGTACTAAAAAGAAAATATATATTTAGGACGCTCTGTGCCAGAAATAAAAGCGAAATAAATATATTTTTTTTGTACAGGATGTTTTTTAAGACCGTAAGAACTTTAAAATAAAACACATGGATATTTATTTTGTACTATTGGAAAGAATATTTAATGCCATTTAACATTTAAGCATCATTTTGAGCATATGCTGAGAACTAATTTTTATCATAACCATTTAACCAAAAATGAGATTTATTTCTAAACGAAGTTTTTCGATAAAAAATCAAATAATTTTGCAGTTGTCTTTAGGCCCTTCACCAAACAAACGACGCAAACGATGGTCTTCTGACTTCAGATTCTTAACCGATCTGAAGCCACTGGTTCGTTATTAATTCGACGAATAAGTTGCTCAGATGGGCGATTATCGGTCCATAAAACTTACGAAGTGTTCTGTAAGTTTCGCAAACAGAACGCTGATTTTTGTAATAAGTTTGTACGTATTGTAAACGTTTTTGAATCGTAAGTCGTAAGTGTTTCCATGATGAAATGGCTTACTATACTGAATAAAAATTTCTTTGACACCTGCCAAATAGCTATCGCTTTACCCCACGACTCCATTAGACTTCACGAAAAAATCTAATGGAGACTCAAAAAATCTTGCATCATGATTTAAATCTCCGTACTATCATGATTTTTTCGGCTGCTGAAAAGTAGGATTTTTTTTTGACATTTGTTCAGTCAAATTAGCTGATTTCTAGTTGGCTGCCCTGATTACCTCCTGGTTGACATTTCTAAGTACGCTATGGAGACACAATAAAAATGAAAAATCATGACTGAAAATGTCCACGCGCTGATTTGGAGTCGTGGGGTTACATACTTTTATCTCGCTTTTATTTCTGATACACCCCACGACTCCATTGGACTTTTGAAAATCATAATTTTTCCCCCACTCCATATTTTGGTGAATAGTGAATAGTGAAAAAAGCGCGTGGGCTTTTTCAGTCATGATTTTTCATATTTATCGTGTCTCCACAACATGCTTAGAAATGTCAACCAGGAGGAGGTAACCAGGGCGGCCAACTAGAAATCAGCCAATTTGAACTGAACAAATGTCAAAAAAAATCCTACTTTTCGGTAGCCGAAAAAATCATGACAGTAAGGAGATTTAAATCATGATTCGAATTATGTTCATCTATCGCAGAATAAATTCACTTAGCAAAAGTTATCAAAATTTTAATTTATTTAGGCGATTTTGTATTAGCCAATTACGGTTCCTGCATCTTTTTGGAAAAATCTTTAGAGTTTTGTATCGTAATGTAAACAGATGTGAAACTCGAATTTAGTGTCACAGAAAAAAAATTCACGGAATAACGTATCAGATGTAAACGACGCTAAAGAACTTGATTACAGGGGTTGAGTGAGTCCCGTTAAAGTGCAAACCTTCCGGCGAGATTCGAGCTGGGAACGAGAGACGAAATTATTTGGAGTTCAACATCTTGGCTTTGTTCAAACAAAGTTTTGGCAAATTACCACTGATTTATTTTTCTTCTCGAGGAAAATGCTACAAAGGAGGGGTTGAAAATTCGCGTAATGTGGTAGGTCATGCATGGGCGAACAAAAAGTTTAACAAAACATTTTAAAATTATATATTTATGAATATTTATTAAAATTATTATTATTCATCGTAATATTGTTAATAATTTAAATCACTATTTTGGTTCTGATTGTCTAATTTTGACTGTAATAATAAAGTGATTTAATAAAACATTATTTTCTCCACGCTGATCAGAAAATGCAGCATGAACAAAGGCCACAAATCCAACATTTGCCCATCTACCCAGAAAATTTGGTAAAAAATCAGACGACACAACAAAGTCTTTAAGGAAATAATGGCCAGCTTTTAACGGACATTGCATAAAAATATTGGTTTTTTTGATTGCCTCTTTTAATGCAAATTTACTGATGATATTGCTTGATTCCGACGCTTCACATGTCCTTTGTTTGGCTCCAATGGTAGTTAGCTTTCGTTTATGAAATATCAAGCTGGCATTAAACGAAATCGCAGGATCCGAAAGATCAATTTCTGATACACAATTTACGCTTAAAATTTGTTTCTGTTTTATAGTGAAATTACATTTTGAGTATGGAGTGTTTTCCACCTTCATTGAAATATATTCCATCCACCATCTTCCCTAAAAAGAAATTTAGTTTTATCTTATAAAGTTGTGTCTTTTGTGAAATTCAATACTTGAGCCGAAATTAAAATACTCAAAATTACTGTGAGATGAAATTTTTTGACCAACATTTGGATTGATTTTGCATTCAACTGCGAAATTATTGAAAGCTCTCGCAGAATTTGGTAAAACCAAATTGATATTCATGAGTTCGGTAAATAACAAAAAAAACGGTCGATACATTGATATCAATTCGGCAATTTTCTAATAACAGTAATTATTGTAATACAACAAAAAAGTGTTTATCATTTTGAAGTTCTGAAGGTTATAGCCATTAATTTTGCCTAAAAAACATTTCTCAAACACGACTGAGTCGATTGGAACATTATTACAAAAATGGCTTTCTGTACGTTAGTCTGTGTACAAAATTGCTCAAAAATTACTGGAGCTAGAGCCATTAACTTTCACAGGTATGTTTGGTGCTAGAATGGGATTATCGTATCAACTTTTGGTGGAAATCCGTCGACCTGGAGTAGCCAAAATGATGGCATTTTAAAAATCAAAATTTCGTTTTTCGCGATTTACTCCGAAACTGCGCGTGTTTGAGTAGTCTTATGTGTTATAATACTGGAAGACAATAAAATTGCCTACATCTGTTTATAGAACTGGATATCTCAAATCGTTATCGAGATATACCGTTATTTATAAAAATCAGTTTTTTTGCGAGTTTCTCAAAAACTAATGGGTTTTTGATGGTTCAATGTATGAGATGAATTGATAATATTTCCCACGGTTTTGTCTTTCACCGTTATGAGTTAGATTTTACCATTATTGAGATATTTTCATTAAAAGGTAAAAATTTTTGCGGATTCCTTTCCAAACTAACGGTGTTACGATGAAACATAACGAAATAACTTTTGAACCAGTGCATCTTACGATTTGATTCGTACCATTTTTGAAAGGTCTGCTCCTCTACTTCCGTCAAACACCTATATACTACTGGACAGAGTATTCGAGCCAAAAAATAGCACGGCAAAAATTTGACTTGGGGATCCAGTAGCCCCCAATATAATTGTACTCGTAAACATTTTGCGTTACATCATGAAATTGATCAATTTACTTGCAGTCATGTTAGTCTTTACTTGCTAAATCTAGTATGTGCATTTATTTCTTGAAAAACTCGAAAAAAAATCAGTGCAAAACGCAAATGTTACACCTTTAGACTTGAAAGTTAAAGTTGAGAGCCCCTGCAACAGCACCCAGCTGTCATTTATGCCAAACACATATCTTGATCTTCCTTTATTTGACCGATCTCCTTATTTATCATACGAGAAATGAAAGTTTGCCAACTCGTGTCTTATGTAAACGCCATCTGATAGTATTTTGGCGCGAATTTATTTGATTGTGTCTCGAAATGAAGTTAAAAGTATAATAATAAGTTTGAAGCGCAATTTTAATATTAAGTGCACTTAGAAAAAATAATTACAAGTGTAATTAGGTATTTTGTAAAATATTCTGTTTTCGAACAGTATTCACGTTCAGGATCATTTAAAACAATCGTTGAAAAGATATTAGAGGCCCACAAACATTACTTAAAAGTATAACTTCAGACAATACAGTCATTGAGTTATACATTTTAATATGTTTTAGTGGAAGTCTCTGGCTATAACATACTTAATCACTTCATAGGTACAAATACAAAAATTAGCGAAACAAAAATCAAATTATTAAAAATTCATCCAAAACCAAATTAATTTAGTGATTTCATTAATTTATTTTGAGAACATTTGATTAGAATCAATTAAACACGGCCTTTGATATAGACGTGTACAAACTCCATTTGACATTTTGAATGCGGAATATTTCAGTAACCATTCATCATAACCTCAAACATCAACGAATGATTTGGTTAGTTGTCAACCCTATTTGTTCAAACAAGGTTGGTAACACATCCCTATTTACTCGTACAAGGTTGGCAATCATATCACATAAAAATTGTCAATTTTTGCATCGTCCTTCAATTGAGCAATAATTTTTTATGTAAATCTGGAATAATGAAGTTACTTTTTCATTTCTTATATTCTTAACTAATAGTTGCCTACTTACTTTAAGAAAAAGTTAATGCAAAATCATAATTTTTACAAGTTATTTGGATGGATATTTCTCCAATTTATGAAAATTTGTTGAGGGTACGAAAATACTTGTTTCATAGCATGTAAAAACCTAAATTAAAGTGTTACAAAAAAAAAGTTTTTTTGTAACTCTTAAAGGTGTCAAACTTGTGGCCCGTGGGCCGCATGCAGTCCGCAGTGAGATTTTTGCTGGTCGCGCCCCTTATAACTGCAGGCAGCAAAAAGTTAATAATAGTTTCAAAGTTTAATTTTTGAAATTTCTAATTAATGATGCACCACAACTTAAAGATATATATTTAGATCCGTGAAATAAAAAATATCACTTTGTTTAAAAATTGTAGCGTCCAGAGTAGATTTTTCAAAAAAACTTCACCTGCGGCAGATTACTTCTTCTTATGTTTTGATAGTATGTAAATTTTTAAGACAAATTTCAATGCTAATAGTCAAGATCTCCTATCGTACTGTTTTGCAATGGGGCTTGCGGTTTCTCGTAGAAAATTCAATTTGATCCATGGCTCTCATTTAGTTATACTATTATATCTGTGGCAAAAAGACAAAATATCTTAAGTCGATTTTTAGGCGAACCCAAAGTGCTCGGTATTTGAATTTCCAATGGCGGAAGCGGGATCGAAAACGGTTCAGTGGATCCGAAGATAGGAGAGGGGGAGCATCGCATACATATTAAAGTTTAATGAATCAATTCAACTGAAAATGTAAATTTTCGTTCCGATAAATACAAGATCAACTTGAATTTAATACTACTGTCACGGTGCCTAAATGTGTGACGAATTTTTTGAACAGCCCCAAATTTAAAATGACTTTTCTGTCGTAACAGCTGACATTTCAATCTTCACTAGACGTAACTTGCAGACATATTTTGTCCGAGCATTTTTGTCCAAAATTTCAAAAAAAAAACTGTCAAATGCCAGGTCATGAAAAAAATTACAATAATTGATCTTTAATCGATCAGAAATTCAAGGCCCAACCATAGCAATTAAAAACATAAGAAAAGCTACAATTGCCAGGGCCAATTGTCAAATACTATATATACAAAATGTTTATTAAAAAAAATTTGTTTGAAAAAGCTTTTATTTTAAAAAATGTACTAAATTTTAAGGGCACGCCATGCACTAAATTTTAAGGGCACGTCGTTATTTATATAAAGGGTGATCTAATAAGAGCTTCCTATTTTTTTTTAAATAAAATACATAGTGATTAATATATTGAGGAAAATCTTTATTTAAGTTGTTAGTTTGGTTCATGCCATTTAATGTTTAAAGATCATTTCCTTCAAATGTTGCCCACGACTAACTCTTAAATGGTTCATTCTGTGGGTCCAATTTTGAACCACTCTTTCAAGCATATCGGTCGGTATTCCGCGAATAGCACGGGTTATGTTTGCTTCCAAAGCTGTAATCGTTCCGGGTTTATCGACGTAAACAAAAGATTTCACATATCCCCACAGAAAGTAATCCAATGGTGTCAGATCACATGATCTCGGTGGCCAATTAACATTTCTTGAGATGATGTTTCCATCGAACATTTCCCTCAATAAAGCGATTGTATCGTTAGCTGTATGACATGTAGCGCCATCCTGTTGAACCCATAAGTCAGCTACAACAACAAACAACAACAACATTTTTGGCAACAAAAATTCATTGATCATTGCTCTCTAGCGATGCCCAAACCTTGAAAACGGCGACAAATTGATTGATCACGGTCTTCACGAACACTCTCTGCTACTACAGCAATATTCTCATTACTACGGGCTGTACGCACTCTGGTTGAGGGATAAATGTCTAATAGTGTAAAATTAGTTCGAAATTTGGTGATGGTTTCACGAATAGTGCGTTCAGTGGGACGACTATGACGACCAAAGTGTGGACGAAGAGCTCTATAACAATTCCTAACTGAGCACTGATTTTGGAAATAAGTTTCCACAATTAGTAAACGTTGTTCACACGTAAGTCTATTCATGATGAAATGACACTGAATACTGAACACAAATGTCATATAGACAAGCCAGTTGACACATAAGAACTGTCAAGACAACCCTATTGGAAAAAGTACCTGCAATTGGATCACCCTTTATAATAGAGACTTAAAATTGATAAATTTACATTTTAAATTTTGGGCTGTCCATAAATCTCGTCATTCATTTAAGCACCGTGACAGTGATATTAAATTCAAGTTGACCTTGTACTCAGGATTCTTCATTTATCGGAACTAAAATGTACATTTTAGTTGAATTAATTCATTAAACTTTAATATGTATGCGATGCTCTGGTAGATATTCTGTGATACATCGCTTGAAAGTTTTTAATACTGTAATTTGTTTAGCAATTAAATTTAGTACCTACGTGTAATTTTTCTAATAACACATTTTAGTAATGTTACGTGAAAATATCCATTATCTAAGTTTCAAAGAATTCGTCTATAATTTTCACAGAATTCGTCTATAAAAAATCGCAGATAATTCAAAAAAAATCGCAGTGGTATAAAATTCATACATAAAAGATGGTGAAAAAAATTTGCATTCTAATAATTTTAAATTTATTAATTTTGGCCAAAGTATTGAACTTCGAAAACCATAATATTTTTTAAAAATTAAAGTTTATTTTAATTTAAGGGAAAATGGTGGATGGAATATATTTCAATGACAGTGGAAAATGTTTCACCGTATTCAAAATGCAATTTCACTATAAAACAGAAGAAAATTTTAAGCGTCGATTGTATAACGGAAATTGATCTTTTGGATCCTGTGATCTCTTTTAATGCCACCGTAATGCTTCATAATCGAAAGGTCACAACTATGGGAGCCCAAAAAAGATCCTGTGATGGGTCTGAATCCAGCAATGTCCTAACAAAACTGGCATTACAAGAAGCAATCAATAAATCAAACATCTTTATGAAATGTCCATTAAAAGCTGGCTATTATTTTCTTAAAGATTTATCAGTGTCATCAGAATATTTACCTAATTCCTTGGGTAGATGGGCGAGTGATGCCTTTATTATTTTGATTCATGCTGCCTTCTCCGATCATCATGGAAATGACGATATTTTATTGAATCATTATATTACAAAGGTCAAAATTCAACATCCGCAACCAAAATGATTGGAATTTACTATGCGAGCTAAGCTATATGTTATGGCTTGGAGTTTTCAATTTTCTTTGATCAATTTAATTTGGGTTTGGTGATTTTTATGCAAGTTATTAAAATTTATGCACTTTTGAGATGTTAAAACAATGTTGTTGAATTTTAATATATTGGACACGGAATTAAAAACAATGAGCTTATCGGTGTGGTTCGATAATCTTTTATAATTAAAAATAAATTTTTTCTACGCAAAAATCGTGTTTTCAATTGATTGGAACTAGATTTGTGACGTGGTAAAAGAAGTATTTATTATACAATGGAAGTATAATCTCTCATAATACGCTAAAATAGCGCGAAACACTTTCTATTGGAACACTTTCTATTGGATCCTGTGATATGATTACCAGCCTTGTATGAGTAAATAGAGATGCGTTACCAATCTTGTTTGAACAAATAGGGTTGACAACTAACCAAATCATTTGTTGATATTTGAGGTTATGTTGAATAGTTCCTGAAATATTTCACATTCAAAATGCCAAATGTGGTGTTATGTCTATATCAAAGGCCGTGTTTAATTGATTCTAATTAAAGGTTTTCAAAATAAATTAATGAAATCACTAAATTAAATTGGTTTTGGATGAATTTTTAATAATTTGATATTTGTTTCGCTAATTTTTGTATTTGTACCTATGAAGTGATTAAGTATGTTATAGGCAGAGACTTCCACTAAAACATATTAAAATGTATAACTCAATGACTGTATTGTCTGAAGTTATACATTTAAATAATTTTTGTGGGCCTCTCTGTTTATAATATCTTTTCAACGATTGTTTTAAATGATCCTGAACAGTATTCACATAAAACGAAAACAGAATATTTTACAAAATACCTAATTACACTTGTAATTATGTTTTCTAAGTACACTTAATATTAAAATTGCGCTTCAAACTTATTATTATACTTTTAACTTCATTTCGCGACACAATCAAATAAATTCGCGCCAAAATACTATCAGAAGTCAATCAGATGAGGGAAAGTGAGTCAGAATTGGATTTCAGGATTTGACTCTGATAGACAAACAGACAGACACGAAGGCAAGCTAAATAAAAGCTTTCAAAAAAATCCATTTGTATAGGAGAGGGGAGGAGTGGTCCGATTGAATTTGATATATGGAACGGTTATCAGCATTTCGAGAAAATTGCAAAAATCTGTTTCGTTTGTATAAGGCCTATGTTACACACGGCAACTTTAAGCGGCGACTTTTCTTAAGTATGGGCGAGAGAAGTGAGGGAAGCGGTGGTCCCTCACTTCTCTCGCCTATACTTAAGAAAAGTCGCCGCTTAAAGGTGCCGTGTGTAACATTGGCCTAAGGGAGGGGGGAAGGAATGGTCCAGCTCAACGAGTTCTCGAGTTATTTACGATACGTAAAACTGACAGACCAACAGACAGACAGATGCACGGACATTCTTATAATTTTTCCTAAAACGGATTCCGTACTGATCGGAAAGTATCTATCTGCCCCTTTTCTCGACTCGGTCTCCGTCAATACTTTCCTTTTATACTTTCCTTCAACACTTTCCGCTAGTGCGTAACGTTACGAAAACGTTTGCATCCCTGGTATTTTGT
Source organism: Chrysopilus asiliformis (assembly GCA_964034945.1). Classification (NCBI taxonomy): domain Eukaryota; kingdom Metazoa; phylum Arthropoda; class Insecta; order Diptera; family Rhagionidae; genus Chrysopilus; species Chrysopilus asiliformis. The sequence continues at coordinate 48,236,799 of OZ035960.1, forward strand.
AAACAAAAGAACATGTTGATCGTCAATCGAATGCCTTCATCAACATCGCATGCTGTTTACACCACCAACAGTTGACAATCCACGTGTTTTTGTCTGTGCGGTAGGAATATCATATTTATGTAACAGTTCGTTTGTGAGCAAAAAAAAACAAAAACTATTAAAGGATTATCAAATTTATTGTAATAATATTTCTGTTAAAATTTTATATTTTTATTAAATTAACTTATTTAGACGTCAGAATAATTTTTCAAATATCTGTTAAGCTTTTACCAGATTTGAAGAAACCGCAAATAGGTTTTGTTTGTCTCTTGGATTCATGATTGAATCGACTGGACAGTCAAAAACTGTTGGGAAATATTGTGAATTTTTAAAAACTGAATTAATTCGAAATTTTTCTGGCAATCGGCTATTTTCAATTATTTTAATCGCTGTCTCAGCACTTGAACCTTTTTTACGGCATTGTTCTTGAGCAAAAGTAAGAAAGAAAAGTTGAGATGGACTTAAATTTAGTAATGGTAAAATTTCAACGGTACTCTCATCGGGTTTTTGATGTCTATAACTCTTATATGCCATATCAATGCCAATCTCATCCGTAAATTGATCTGCAGCGGTCAGCTCAAGATCCTTAAAAATTGTTTAAGTACTTTAGATATAACTTTGAAATCGAAAAATATAGTGAAACTTGTATAAGCTGAACTCGCAAGAGGCCAGGAAATTTGTCCAGTTGACACGGGTTTGTAAATCAATTCACGATATTTTGAAAGATGTTCGTTTAACGTCCAGCCTAGACAGGTTTCACTGTATTATATAAAATACTCACCTGAGCGTTAAAGTGCAAATTCCAAATATTTTGACTATTTACCAATTCCGAATCTTCTCGCAACGTTTTTATATAAAATTGAAATTTATCATTTTGTTCCAATCCTGGCAGCATTATTTTAAGTTGTTCAGGTTCAAAAAACTTTGATATAGCTTTGGAAATTTCGAAATCGATTTTCGAAAAAACTTCGTAGATTTGAAGTGACCCTGAATATTTTGAAATTGCTCCAGGTGTCATCAAAATCATGTTCTTCTGCAAAATTGTTTGAAACTCTGTGTCCAATGGATTCAAATGCGACAGCCATTTATATTTTTCATCAGTGTCTATTTTTTCGAAATTAATTCGACGGTCATTTCGTTTCAATGCAATAATATTCTCCATAAAATTGTCCGTTAAAATCAACTGTGGATAAAAAATATATATTTTTTAGAGCCGTGTGAACCAACGAAACTTAGCAACTTATGTTAAACTTAAAATGTTCAAGTTTCAACATTTTTAAGGTTTAGTACGCTGAATCCATCTTAAAATAATAATAGGGTCTTTTTTCAAAATTCATTAAGTTGGTTAGTTCAAATTCAACCTTTTGCATATGAAATTCACTATTTTGCAGATCGAATTTATCTTCTTGCATATCAAAGTACATTAAAATAATTCGCCATTTGACAAATTAAATTCGCGAAAAAAGATTTTACTTGGTATTTGTCATAAATTGGGTTTTCTGTGAAGATTGCCAGAGTTGTGATTAAAAGCAAAAATATATATTTGTATTTTTTTTAACTCGACAAATCTTCACAAAAGGAAAAACTGCTGATTTTTATAGACGAATTGGATTTGTAAAATGCTGAATTTGATTTATACAATTGTCAGTTTGCGAAATAGTAAATTGCTGTTGAATTTAAACGAAAAATCCTGTAAAAAGCTTTCCAATTTTTACCTTCTCATTACGGAATGAATAACTTTGTATATCGGTGAAATCATTTAATAAAGTTGATATAATTTGAATTTCTTCCAATTTCTTTAACAGAATTTCTTTGTCAGTATCCATCAACCATTCAGCATTGTCTATCCATTGTCTGTACAAATTTTTTAATAACCTGAAAAAAAAACCGGAAATAGAAAAAGTAGATTTTGTTAAGTAGGTACTTAGAATTACGGAAATTTATATTCAGCTGTTTCTTCGATTTTTTTAATACTTTTATTTTCAATGCTCATAGTTAACACATTCGCTGCAACATCGTCCATGCCGTGTGAAACTAATTTTAAGCAATAATTGGACTTCTCGCATGGTTCTTTAGGTGGTAGCAATTCGGTGTAATAATCATGTGCAAGCATTGCAGTTAAAATCAATTTTATGTCACTAAAAATTAAAAAAAAAATAATGCAATATTTTTGTATCGGAAAATCAATTTTCCCCGTCTTAAATTTTTGGCTAATCAAACATTTCCGTGACCTTTTCCATCCGGGAAATATTTTTTTCGAATTTTTAGAGGCTTGTTCTGAGTAGAAAAAATATTTCCGAGACCTTTTCAATCCGGGAAATCTTTTTTTCGAATTTTTAGAGACTTGTTCTGAGTAGGAAAAATACATACATATTTCCGCGACCTTTTCCACCCGTGAAATATTTTTTTAGAATTTTTAGAGGCTTATGCTGAGTAGGAAAAATATTTCCGCGACCTTTTCCACCCGTGAAATATTTTTTTAGAATTTTTAGAGGCTTATTCTGAGTAGGAAAAATACTTCTGAAACCTTTTCCATCCGGGAAATTTTTTTTTTCGAATTTTTAGAGGCTTGTTTTGTTCTAAGTAGGAAAAATATTTCTGAGACCTTTTCCACCGGGCAAATATTTTTTTCGAGTTTTTAGAGGCTTGTTTTGAATAGCAAAAATATTTCCGAGACCTTTTCCATCCGGTAAATATTTTTTTCCAATTTTTAGACGCTTGTTCTGAGTAGGAAAAATATTTCCGAAACCTTCTCTATCCGATAAATATTTTTTTCGGATTTTTATAGGTTTGTTCTGAGTAGGAAAAATATTTCCCAGACCTTTTTGCACCCGGGAAATTTTTTTTCGGATTTTTATAGGTTTGTTCTGAGTAGGAAAAATATTTCTCAGACCTTTTTGCACCCGGGAAATATTTTTTTCGGATTTTTAGAGGTTTGTTCTGAGTAGGAAAAATATTTCCCAGACCTTTTCCACCCGGGAAATATTTTTTTCGTATTTTTAGCGGCCTGTTCTGAGTAGTAAAAATATTTCCGAGACCTTTTCCATCCGGGAAATCTTTTTTTTCGAGTTTTTAGAGGCTTGTTTTGAGTAGGAAAAATATTTCCGAGACCTTTTCCATCCGGGGAATATTTTTTTCGAATTTTTAGAGGCTTGTTCTGAGTAGAAAAAATATTTCCGAGACCTTTTCAATCCGGTAAATATTTTTTTCGAATTTTTAGAGGCTTGTTCTGAGTAGGAAAAATATTTCCGCGACCTTTTCCACCCGTGAAATATTTTTTTTAGAATTTTTAGAGGCTTATTCTGAGTAGGAGAAATATTTCCGAGACCTTTTCCATCCGGGAAATATTTTTTTCGAATTTTTAGAGGCCTGTTCTTAGTAGGAAAAATATTTCCGAGACCTTTTCCATTCGGGAAATATTTTTTTCAAATTTTTAGAGGCTTGTTCTGAGTAGGAAAAATATTTCTGAGAATTTTTCCTCCCTGCAAATATTTTTTTCGATTTTTTAGAGGATTGGTCTCAGTAGGAAAAATATTTCCGAGACCTTTTCTATTCGGGAAATATTTTTTTCAAATTTTTAGAGGCTTGTTCTGAGTAGGAAAAATATTTCCGAGACTTTTTCCATCCGGGAAATATTTTTTTCGAATTTTTAGAGGCCTGTTCTTAGTAGGAAAAATATTTCCGAGACCTTTTCCATTCGGGAAATATTTTTTTCAAATTTTTAGAGGCTTGTTTTGAATAGCAAAAATATTTCCGAGACCTTTTCCATCCGGGGAATATTTTTTTCGAATTTTTAGAGGCTTGTTCTGAGTAGTAAAAATCTTTCCGAGACCTTTTTCATCCGGCAAATATTTTTTTAGAATTTTTAGAGGCTTATGCTGAGTAGGAAAAATATTTCCAAGACCTTTTCCATCCGGGAAATTTTTTTTTCCGAATTTTTAGAAGTTTGTTCTGAGTAGGAAAAATATTTCCCAGACCTTTTCCACCCGGGAAATATTTTTTTCGTATTTTAGCGTCCTGTTCTGAGTAGTAAAAATATTTCCGAGACCTGTTCCATCCGGTAAATATTTTGTCGAACTTTTAGAGGCTTGTTTTGAGTAGGAAAAATATGTCCGTGACGTTTACCATCCGGGAAATATTTTTTTCGAATTTTTAAAGGCTTGTTCTGAGTAGGAAAATATTTCCGAGATCTTTTCCACCCGAGAAATATTTTTCCTAGTAAGAACAAGCCTCTTCATATTTCGTGAATCGTCACATTTCCACTGAAAAAGTGTAAAGTGGAAATACCGTTAGTTCATTTTTATTTGTTCGATAATTGATTCTGTGTATTACAAACGGTATACTAAATCTATTTTATGGCTACAGACTAACTTGAATAAGTTAGATCTCACAAGACCGTCCCACGGATCCCACTTACAGAGGTTTCCAACATACGACTGTGTATAATTCTCATATAATGCAAAAAAAAATATTTTTAGTAGAAGCCAAACTTTTAAGAATGGGGAAAAAATTTCTTTAAAGATTTTTGAAAACTCTTACTCAATGGAATTTTTCTCGTAGAAGGAAAAAATGCTTTTAATTTCATCAAAAAACAATACTTTAACTTCTGTTACTTCAGCTCCCTTGCCATTAAGTATTTTATTAAACATCAAAAGCCAATCAACCTTTAAAAAAATTGAAAAAAATTAAGTTAAACATTCTTACAGCATCTTTTTATGTACCTCAGAAAATTCTGTTTGCAACTCATCCAGTGTCATAAATTTCGCATCCTTTTGATCTACAACTTTGTCTTTTATCTGTCTATCGGTTAAAGAAACTTTCCCCACAAATGGAAAAATAGGAAAACGAAAACTCAATAAATATTACAATAATACAATACGAAATTCTTAATGTACCAAAAACTTTTTCTCCTAAAATTTCCCTCTCCAGAAACTCTACGGTTTCTTCATATATATTTGGTGAAGTCGCCAACATGAAATCAAAAAGTTTTAAATGTTTAATGGCTTCTCCAAATCTTTTAGCGTATTTTTCTTGATTTCTCAAACACTTCATAAATGTGTCGTATAAAGTGTCTACGATATTCTGGGAACATTCGAAATTATTTAGGAGTTTATTAGCAAGAAGTTATGTTAAAAATTTACCTCGATTTTTGTTAATGCGTCAAGTTCTTGGAGACATTCTTTTCGGTAGGTGTTTTGGATTTGTATCTTTGCATTCAATGATTCTTGGATCGGAAGCATTAGAGTTGGTATAAACTTTCTAAAATACAAAATGTAAAGAAATTTAAATTGAGGATAAATCACCAAACCCCATAGTATCTGGCTCCATAACAATGTCAAATAAAGGATTAACTTGAGACCAGGACTTCAGAGGACCAAGGATCAAAATTTCTCCAATTAATTCAGTCAAAGCTTCCTTCTTATCAGTTTGGACGACTTTTTCAAGTATGCTCATCAAATGTGTTGACACTAAAAACGGTGTAGTAAATAATAATGTCAATTAATAATAAAAGCATTTCGTGGAAGTTACAAGTCAATTCACTGGCATCAAAATTGTAACTCAAGCAGCTCTGATACAAACTCTTAAAATTATGGTCGATGCTGTTTTTTTGTAAATTCACTGGAACAAAAATTTCAAGAAAAACATTTTTATCAATTTTTCAACATAAACTGAATTAAATTTTTATCAAAAAACTTTCAATATTTTACTTACTTTCAATCGTTTTTAAAATTTTATTTTCATATCCTTGATCTTCCATATGATTAGATTCCATTCCACCACAAGCATAAGAATAAAAATCTTCGCATGGATCAATGTGGTAATTTCTTAACGCGGTTGCTTTGCTTGAAGCTTGTGCACAGTCGGGTGTAGTACAAGGTTGGTATCTTAAAATTTCAGAGACGCTATAATCACTGGAATGTAGTTCATTTTCATTAATTTGTAGTTGCAGTTGCTGTTGTTGCGCGGAATCATCATCAATATGATGGGTAATTACATAACTTTCAGGGCTTTTTATAATTGTTGCTAGAAAAACATGATTTCAATTTTTTTTTACTTTTCTAAAGCGGATTTTAAAATACAATTTGAAGTGAATCCTGATTGGAAACCATTAGATGAATTGGGATCTTGTTCAACAACTGAAACCGCGATATATGTAGAAATAATAGTATTGTTTAATATTTTACATATCAGCTATACAATGTTAAAATCATAAAAGAAAGTGAGGAAATGTTGTCCAATTTGTTAATGTTAAAATTGTTATAAAAATTATTCATAAAAAAAATAAAATAAATTGAGGAATTATTCTTAAAATTTTCGCAAAATGAAAACCACTCGGTTGATGAACGATTCGGGATATGAATTGATTGACGATTCCAAAATGCTTCGATTTATGAATGGAATTTTAGTTTATGATCAAAATATCGGTCCTTGATTAGTAAGGTGGCCATACCCCCCAGTTAGCCGAGCAGTTCCGTAGTTAGGTATATGTTGTTCCGGCGTTGCGAAAACTAAACTTTTAAGACGGATTATTTCATTTAGGGTTATAATTTTTTTCAACACTAAAAAACGATAGGTAAATATGCAAAAAGTACTCTACATCAGTAAAACATTTTTTCCACCTGTGGTGTATTTTAGAATGAATTTTTACTTGCGGCGCATTTGTCTTTATTGGTGAGTTGAATTTATTTATGAAACGTAAAAAAATGCGACACATATTCAACGATTTTTTATTTTTTCTATTCATTTTTAATTTTTTAGTTTTTTTTTATTTACTTATTTATTTATTCGCTCCTGACCGTTTCGCGATCCAACCTCTCATTCCTTCACTTCAATACAAAATTGTGTAGTTTCTGTGAGACTGCGCCTCGTATAAATTTAAAGACAAAAACCATTTGTAAATTTAAGCGTCGTTTACATCTGACTTTATTCCGCGAATGCTTTTCTTCCACCACAAACTAATCATAACCAGACTAACATTTTCATTCAATCCATTCTAGAACAAAATTGAATTTCCAATTCCAAAAAATAAATACCACAGAACTATATAACATAGAACAACTGTCACCATACAAAGCTCTGCTGAAAAATGGTCCCAAAAGTATTCCCCTCTTTATCGTACTTGAACGCATCCACTGAACTGTATAAGGTCGCGAAATTCAAATTTAGTTTGCCGCGAAATTCAAATTTCACAAGTTTGAGACTAAATTTAGGCGCAAACAAATAACTTTAGGCGCCAACACCATTCCGAAAGTCTATTTTCCTTTGACAGCTCACGGTTTAAACGAGAGGACTATATTTATTTTCATACGGTTATCTTGCTCTTACTTGACTCGTTTTGATTCACTGAACTGTATTGAAATGGGACCATTTGAGACAGCAAATCGAGCGATCTAGTATATCTATGATAAATACCTATAGCAGCCACTCCAGCCGTAGCAGCCATGAGCTTTTCTGCCAGCAGCACAATTAAGTGAAAATAGCAAAAGAAAGACAAAATACGATCAACAAAACGAACAGATTTATCGGATTTTTACTGCTGGAAAGCTTGCATCCCGAAGTCTTGTGCTGCTGGCGGAAAAGCTCATGGCTGCTACGGCTGGAGTGGCTGCTATGGGTATTTATTTTTTGGAAGTTGAAATTCAATTTTATTCTAGAATGGATTGAATGTAAATGTTAGTCTGCTTATGATTAGTTTGTGCTTCAACACTATATTCATGTTGCACAACCGTTTACACTACGACACAAAAATCAGAAATTTATTCCTGAAAGACGCCCGAATTCGAGCTTTTCATATAAAACCGTCCCGAATAAATTCAAATTATGACAACTTTTGCTAAGTGATTTTATTCTGCGAAAGATAAATAAAATAATAGCGTAACAAATTTGCGGAGAAATTCAAGAAAAATTCGCAGGTGTTAACGAGGCCTTTGTGACAATCCAAACCAGCTCGTTCAAAAAGATAAAAAGAAATTACAATTCCCTTAAAACTTTTATTTCCCATTTTCAGTTTTCACAAAACATATTTTTTTTGAAAAAGCCCAAAAATAAATTAAAAGCACACACAAAAACACATAAGTTCTTATTTTTAACATTAACTATATTAATATTCGCAAAATGCTCGTAAAATCAATTCTAGCAAGTTTGTCAATCCAATAGAGTAAAAATAAATTAAAATATAGCATTATTATTGTTATTAATATTTGAACTTGATTAAACAATTAGTTAAAATTAATTAAACAATTTTGTTTTAAAATGTAAGTAATTTTTTTTCCAGACTTCAGTTCAACTTTTTAGCATGTTATAAATACTGTCTTGAAGAATTGTTATTTTCTGTTAAAGCGGTTAAATCTTCATTGTTCGTGGTCTTCCTAATTTAAATGACAAAGAATTAGTAATCAATTATGTCTTTAGATTAAATCAGTAATTTAATATTTATTTACTTGACCAAGTCCTCCATTAGTCGATTGAGCAGAAATCTGTAAACAGAGCGAAATTGGGTTTTATTAAAAAATTATGTAATAATGATTTTAAAAAAATGATGAAAGTTTTTTTTTGTTGATTAAAGTGATAAGGGACTATCCATTAAAACAAGTCATATTTTTAAGAAAATTTTTTTTTTTTGAATGTTTCATCATACATAGTATATATAATTATTTTATTTTCTACAAGATATAAACCTCTGTAGTAGTGTAAAAAAATTTAAAAAATCACGAAAAAAATTGTCGAGGTGGTGAAGCCAAAAAATCTAAAAGTAGCTTTACGGACAGTTCCTATACGACAAATATTTTTGTTAGAAAAACACGGCTTGAACTTAACAAAGTAAATGTATTTCAGTAACTGAACTATAAATTCATTAGAAGAAAAAAGGAAAGTTCGGATCACATTAGTTGATAACACTTTTGTGAACTTGTTTAACAAATAAATAAAGAATAGGAAAGATCTAGAAATTAACGATATGGTATTGTATTTTAGTAAAACAATCATATTTAACAATTCAATCCAATCTTAGCTACAAATTTTACATGTTTTGGTTTTTTAAGATTTTTGGTGAAAATATCCGCTGCCATTTCATCAGTCGGTACATAGTTTAATTCAATTAAGGATTTTTCATATATTTCTCTGACGTAATGCACTCTTATGTCGATGTGCTTGCTTCGCGCGTGAAACACAGGATTCTTGACGAGCTGCTGCGCACTTAAATTGTCCCCGTAAATGACCGTTGGTGATTTTATCAATTTTTTAAGTCCCATTTCAGATAATAAATTTCGGAGATAGACCGCTTCCTTTGAACCCGAGGACAGAGCCATATACTCTGCCTCAGTGCTGCTCAGTGCAACTGAAGGCTGCTTTCTTGACTCCCAGGAAATTGCTGCATTGGCAAATATAAAGACAACACCTGTGTAAGATTTCCTGTCATACGTGTTTCCGGCCCAATCAGCATCCGTATATCCACAAATTGGTTTTCCTGTCCTTTTGTAACACATTTTCAAGTCTATTGTTGAGTTTAGGTATCTCAGTAAATGTTTTAATGCTGCGAGGTGTTCCACATGTGGATTATTATTGAACTGAGATAACTTTCCAATCGAGTGGGCTATATCTGGTCTACTTACTAATGATATGTACATTAGTGATCCTATTAAGGATTGATACACCTTTTGGTCCACTTTTTTGCACCCGGAACAATCTGTACATTTCTCGAATTTTTGACCAGGATCAAGGGGTGTGCTAGATTTCCTCATGTTTATCATTTCATTTTCTTTCAAAAGTTTTTGAATAAATTGTTGTTGACCAATTTTTATAGATCCGCGATCTCCATCCCGCTCTATTTCCATGCCAAGGAAATAATCCGCCGGTCCTTTATCGATTATATTAAGCTTCTTTCCAATTTCAGTCTTAATTTTACTCATTTGCTCATTACTGGAGCACGCAATCAAAAAATCGTCCACATAGACAGCTATGATGCACAATTCGTTCGCGACATTCATTGTGTATAGTATAAACACGTATCTGCTGCACATTGAAGAAATCCAATACCTTTTAGAACACCATCCAATTTTGTGTTCCACTGCCTTCCGGATTGTTTTAGTCCATATAACGATTTTTTTAATTTACAGACTTTTCCTGCATTTTTGCTGTCAACAAAATAGTCCGGTTGTGCCATAAAAATCTCCTCCTCTAAGTCACCGTGAAGATACGCTGATGTAACATCAACCTGATGTACTATCATTAATGCCAAGACCAATCTGATTGTTGAATATCGGGTTACGGGGGAAAAAGTTTCGTTGTAATCAACCCCATATATTTGGCTGCATCCCTTGGCCACAAGGCGTGCTTTATAGCGTTCTACCTCACCATGTTTATTGTTTTTCTGATTAAACACCCATTTACATTTAATCGCATGCCGGTTTTCGGGCAAATCCACCAATTCCCAGGTGTCGTTGGCCAGTAATGAATTATATTCCCTTTCCATAGCGTTTATCCACAGATCAGCGTCTGATCGCTTTAGTACCTCCGCGACGTTAGTTGGATTAGGCAATTTGGAGCTCCCACAATTGTCGGAAAAATTTAAACTATTAGAACATTTTCTGGGCCTACCTGGTTTCCCGGTCTTTATTAATTTGGGTCGGCCTTTACTTTTTTGTGGTTTCGCGTCCTCTTCGATGTTTTCGTTATTGTTCCCTTCACTTGGAGTTTCCGGATCCTTTTCAAAATCGTCGTTTTCGTCCTCAGTGCTAGTGTTCTTCACATTGTTTGCATGTTTGTTCTCAGACACCTGAATATTGCGGTCTTCTACCTTGGTGATGATCTCCTCTGTGTCTTGGTCGACAGCATCATCAAAAACTTCATCATCATCATCATCGGATATGATTGATGAATTATTGCTAGGTACTTGTACTGTAGCATCTTTCTTGGTACCATTTGGGAGTTCTATAAGACAGTAGTCATTAGTAATGGAATCTTTAGATATATTACCTGGCTCCTCTATGAATTTGACGTCTCTAGAAGTAATTATTTTCCTAGATGATGCATCATATAAGCGGTAAGCTTTCGACGACGACGAATATCCCACCATTACGCATTCAAATCCTTTTGGGCTGAACTTGGATCGTCCTAATGATTTATCCAGCACAACTGCTTTACTGCCAAACTTCCTTAGATAAGAAACATTGGGTTTTCTTCCGGTCCAAGTCTCCTGAGGTGTCTTTGCCGCAGTTATTGCCTTAGTCGGTGCACGATTCCTCAATTACACTGCGGTGTTCACTGCTTCCGCCCATAGGCTTTCTGGTAATCCAGAATCTAGAAGCAGGCATCTTGCCATTTCAACCACCGTTCGATTCGCGCGTTCGGCGATGCCATTTTGCTGTGGTGTGTATGGCGCACTCAATTGACGACTAATTCCATTATTTTCTAGGAAGTCCGAAAAATCGCGATTTATGTATTCGCGGCCATTGTCACTTCGTAAACATTTGATTTTCTTTCCGGTTTTATTTTCTACTAATAATTTGAATTTTTTGAACATATCAAATACTTCGGCTTTCGATTTTATGAAATACACAAACATTTTTCGTGAAAAATCGTCTACGAATAGTACGAAATATTTCGCGCCGCCGATTGAATTATTACGCATAGGGCCACACAGGGATTGAAAAAGCAAAGCAAATCAGCAAACAGCAAGCTAAAATTTGCTTTGCTTTGCTGTGACGGAGAAATGCTGTGCTTAAAAAATGCTGTGCTTATTTTCAGTGCTGTGCTGAAAATCGAAAATTTTTATTGCTTTGCTTTGCTTTTTGTACTTCGTTCTGCTGTGCTTAAGCAGTGCTGAAATTTGCTTAAGCAAAATTTAAGCAGTGGTGAAATTTGCTTAGAAATGCTGTGCTTAAGCAGTGCTGAAATTTGCTTAAGCAATGCTGATTTGCTTTCCTTTGTGTTTCTTATACAGGAATATCGATTTCTTTTTTTGGAAAATAGTACGGAGCAAAATAAAATTAGGGAGGAAATTCCTGAACAACAAATGACTTTCTTATACGAAAAAAAAAAATTTTTTTGAGGAAAATAGTACGGAGCAAAATAAAATTAGGGAGGAAATTCCTGAACAACAAATGACTTTCTTATACGAAAAAAAAATTTTTTTTTGAGGAAAATAGTACGGAGCAAAATAAAATTAGGGAGGAAATTCCTGAACAGCACATGACTTTCTTATACGAAAAAAAATTTTTTTTTTGAGGAAAATAGTACGAAGCAAAATAAAATTAGGGAGGAAATTCCTGAACAGCACATGACTTTCTTATACGAAAAAAAAATTTTTTTTGAGGAAAATAGTACGGAGCAAAATAAAATTAGGGAGGAAATTCCTGAACAGCACATGACTTTCTTATACGAAAAAAAATTTTTTTTTTGAGGAAAATAGTACGAAGCAAAATAAAATTAGGGAGGAAATTCCTGAACAGCACATGACTTTCTTATACGAAAAAAAAATTTTTTTTTCGTATAAGAAAGTCATTTGTTGTTCAGGAATTTCCTCCCTAATTTTATTTTGCTCCGTACTATTTTCCTCAAAAAAAATTTTTTTTTCGTATAAGAAAGTCATGTGCTGTTCAGGAATTTCCTCCCTAATTTTATTTTGCTCCGTACTATTTTCCAAAAAAAGAAATCGATATTCCTGTATAAGAAACACAAAGGAAAGCAAATCAGCATTGCTTAAGCAAATTTCAGCACTGCTTAAGCACAGCATTTCTAAGCAAATTTCACCACTGCTTAAATTTTGCTTAAGCAAATTTCAGCACAGCATTTCCCACTTGATTGCTTCGACGAAGCATTTTTTTGCTTTGCTGGTGCTTAATGCTCCTGAAGTGCTTTGCTTTAAGCAAAGCCATTTACGTTTAATTCAGCACAGCAAAGCATCAGCATCAGCACGAGAATTAAGCAAAGCAATTTAAACCCTGGGGCCACATACATCGCTATGCACAAGTTCTAATATTTCCGTACTTTTTTTGAACCGATTTTTGGGGAAACGGTTGGACATGGATTTTTCCCTTTAAACAAACTTCACATTGTATTGAATTCGCGGTTTCTTTTAGATTAAGTTCCATCATCATATTTCGCTTATATAATTCCGATAAACTTTTCGCGTTTAAATCACCAAGTCTTTTGTGCCACAAAATCAAATCTTCGCATTCATCAACTAATTTGTTAGAAAAAAATTTATTCTTTCGCGATTCGCTCCATATAAATAGCTTGTTCGAAAAATTTGCTTTCATTACCACTTTTCCCGTTTTCGATTTTATTTTTGCTACTTTTTCGGAAAATTCCACAACAAAATTTTGTTCCGTCACTTTCGAAATAGAAATGAAATTAGATTTTAGTTCAGGCACAAAAAGAACATTTTTTAGTTTTGTAGTAGATTCGTCCGTTTCTAATTTCACGTCACCTATTCCAGAAGATTCGATAAATTTATCGCCAGCCAATTCTATTGTTTCTTTGTGGACATTGAAGTTTGAAAACAGGTTCTGATCGCAGCACATGTGGCACGTTTAGCCACTGTCCAGAATTATGAAGAGCTGTTTAAGTTCTCATTGCAAGCTGCATTTAGGATTGCAAAAACGGATTCAGTTCTTTTATTTTGCGATTTTTTGCTTTCGTTACAAGATGAGGAGTAATGTCCTCTTCGATTGCATTTAAAACATCTACCTCTAAAGCCTTTTGAACTACCTGGCTGACTATGATGTTGTGTGGGTCTATTATTGTTTGGTCTATTTCGGGAGACAAATGCACATTCGGCATCTACCTCATTACGAACACCTCCCTCTCGTCTTTGACCTTCTTCGATCAATTTGGTTTTAAGGGCGTTAATTTTGGGCAAGCTATCCCTTGATTCGATAGCAATCACGAAGTTTTCGAACTGTTTCGGTAAGCTTGATAACAGGATGATAGCTAGCAGTTTATCTTGAAGTGTGACATCTATTTCGCTTAATTTTTCAGCTATCTCGAAGAAGTTATTCAGATGATTTGCCATCGGTTGCTGTTCCGACATTTTTAACTGTAACAATTGCTTGAATAATGTTACTTTTCTTGCTGGTCCAGAGGGTTTATGAATTTCCTCTAATTTTTTCCATGCATCGATTGAACTCTTACAATTTTTCACATTTATCAGCTGCGATGGTTTAATGCTCAATAATATTGTCGCCAGTGCTTTTTCGTCACGCGATTTATACTTTGCCAATTCCTTGTCATCTATTGGAACTTCTTCACTTCCACTAACAATTGACCATAAATCACTGTGCACGAGGACACTTCTCATGTGCACTTTCCACGTATCGTAGTTACCTACATCTAACTTCTCTATTTGATACAAATTTGACCCCATTTTCTCAAAAACTTTGCAAAATTACGTTAATCCGCACCATGAGACTCTGGGCCCATAACCTTTATTAGAAAAACACGGCTTGAACTTAACAAAGTAAATGTATTTCAGTAACTGAACTATAAATTCATTAGAAGAAAAAAGGAAAGTTCGGATCACATTAGTTGATAACAGTTTTGTGAACTTGTTTAACAAATAAATAAAGAATAGGAAAGATCTAGAAATTAACGATATGGTATTGTATTAATCCAATAATTTTAAATCTTACCGTTGTGCCTGGATTTTGTTTCTGAGTAGCAACATTGCCACCAAACGAGAATGGCGTTGTGATCTTAAAAAGAAAAGTTTGTTTTAAATTTCAACAACGTTGTTATTTTGGTTTCTACCATTAATATGTAAAACCATTAATTTTCAAAAGTAAAATGAAAATTAATACTCACAGTGGAACCAATTCCAGAAATCGCGCTTCCAACATTATTCACAATTCGGGTCTGAAATTATGAGATTTTTTTAGTACGAAATTTTCAGTGTTGCGAAATTTTAAGAAATTACTATTAAATGATCATCTGTTGTCTGATGTGGATCTAAAAAACATTTTGATTAATAAATTTAATTTAGATTTTGTATAAGGAAGTCATGTGCTGTTCACATCAGATATTTTTTATAATAAGTTTACCATCAATGGATGTTGTATGATGTGTATGATCGTTTGTGATAGCCTGAAAATTTAAATTCGTCGATTTAATTTCATTGTATAGTAATTTGAAAAAATGAACTTTAAAGAATCCAATTCATCGTTAACCCGTTCGGTACATGTTTTTTTCTATGGGGATTAAAAATAATCTCTATACAAATTAATGATGTTTAAGCTATCAGTATGCATTTAAAACAAATTTTTTTTTTACAAATACGTTCAGTGTAGTCCAGCTTTTTACTCAAAAAATCAAAATTGCATCACAAATGCACTTAAAGGTTCATTGAATGAGAATAGAGTGTTGAAAATAAATAAATAATAAGTCAATTCAAATTTTTAACTGCGTTGCCATATGGCATCAAAATACCGAATGGGTTAACAAAAAAAAAATTTTTTTATGAAAAAAGGTTATTTTTAGAAAATTTTTTTTTAGAAAAAAAAGTACTACAAAGAAAAAACTAATTTTTTGGGTGCTGTGTATCAGAAATAAAAGCGAGATAAATATTTATTTTATTTTTTATCCAAAAATGTATTTTTTCCTTTTTAGTACAATATATTTTCTTTATAAAAAAAAGCTTTTTTAAAAAAAAATTAAAATCACGTAATCACGTCTTTTTTGCCACACTTGATGCCTTTAAGATATTTTTACGGATTTTTTAACCCCAGAATCGGATTCAGTGATCCCAAAAACCTCAGATGAGGTTTTTTCCGGAATAATCACGTTAGCCTTACAGAGCTTTCCTTTATCCTTGCAAGGACGAAGTAGTGAAAATATTGTATTGTCATCGGACTTACGTATGTGTGCAAAATTTCAAGTCTATTGGATGAGTGGAAGTGAGTCAAAATTAGATTGCAAGATTTGACCCAGGAAGGCAAACAGACAGACAGACAGATATGAAAGCAAGCTATTAAAACCCACTAAAATTCATCCTTGGAAAATCAAGTTTCATGGAGCGCACAAAGTGAAAAATTTTATCGACTGATTGTGAGAATGATTAAAGTGAGTTTTTATACACATTTAGAGAGTGCGAGTTCTTGTTTAATTACAAGGATTCCAGCTTTGCTACTAAAGTTCAATGGATTTTTGTATCTTAAAAAATATTTCCCCTGCATTTTCTATTTAAATTTCTATTTTTTCTGATTTCTTACCGTTCCTGCAATAGAAAAATCTATAGTCTCCCCCTGGTCATCTGGTTCTTCGGACTCAACTGAGATCTGATGTTCGGTTGTTGTCTGATGTAGAAAACATTAATAAAATAGTTAAAAATACGTCTTTCGATCAATAATAAAACTTGAAAAATTAAAAATTAGTACAATTAAACCTAATTTTGATTCTCGAAATTTGTAATGAATGATGATTAACAAGATTAATATCCGCTAAGGTAAATTCGTAACCATCTTAACAAATAGTTCTTATTAATACACTAAGATTTAAGTACATTGAATTTTTTTTATAAATATTTTTAAATTTTCCCTATTATATGTGGAAATTTTTTAATTTTACCTGCTACTGCAACACAATGAACATAAATTTTCATTTAACATAACTTACAAACCTCAATTTTATCAGAATTTTCTGTTGGATCAAATCTAACATCGATTGAGTAATCCGTCATCGTTGTAGTCTACAATAAAAATTATTATTTTAAAGTTTAAGTTTAAAATTTAGGAAAAGTTTTTCGATTTAGAAGTATTTTGTACATGTTTGAAATACAGAGTAATGGATCGTTTACATCTTACACTTTATTCCGCGAATTTTATTCTTCGACACTAAATTCATGTTGCACAACTATTTACACTACGACACAATGTTCAAATATTGATACCTGAAATACGTCCGAACTCGAAATTTTTTATATAAAACCGCTGGAATAAATTCAAATTTTGACCACTTTTGCTAAGTGAATTTATTTTACAAAATTCACAGGAAAAATTCTAAATAAAATTTTCGGAATAAATTCGGAATAAAATTTGCGGACAAATTCAAGAAAAAATAGCAAGTGTAAATGGGACCTAACATTTGGTAAACATATCTGTTTACTAACTTACCGGAATTCCTTCGATTCTTCCAGTTGTGGTTTTTATATTTGGTACTGTTGTGCCTCCAGAACTTATAGTTGTTCTTACTATCGGTGGAGTTGTAGCTAAGGAACTAGTTGTGGGGTGTACAAGTGGAATAGTCGTTACCACAAGAATTGGGGTATTTGTTATATTTAATGTTGTTGGAACTTCAAAGTTGATTGTGGCGTCATCAAGTTCAGGTGTGATTTCAATTGGAAGCTCCTCTTCAAGAGCTGTGAACTGTTGTAATATTTTTTTAATAAATATTATGGACTTTAAATGCACTACCGATATTAATCTATCATAAAATAATGTACATTAACTACAAATAATTTAAGCAATCAATTCAATTTTTCATTGAGATTAATCTAAATAAAATATTTGAATTTTCTCTAATTTTTTCGCACCTACCGTTGTTTTAATATCTTCTTCTTCAGCAGGGTAATTGTAGATAGGTTTATCTTCACTCTTATCAGAGTCAGTATAATCGTCTGAAAAATCGAAATCGTCAATGTTCGGAAGAACTGGAGGAGTCGCCTAAAAGAAAACATGTTTTGTTTTATTGAATTTCAAGACTGCTATTTACCAACCCAACAACACAAATGTATGACATTGAAAAAAGAATTAAAACCAAGAAACAAAAATTAAAAATGTTAAAAAAATGTTTGATTTTTTTATAAACTGCGTTTCACATCTGTCTCAGATTAGAAGATTTTCTTTTTTTTGGTTAAAAATCTATATCAGTTGTGATCAACACAAAACTTTCCTCTGCAATATTTAGTTTCGGAAAAAAATAATATTTTACGTAAAAACCGTTAAAGGAAAAAAATGCAGGAACTTTTATTTCCTGTGAATTTGGTTATTACTTTCCTCTTCTATAGAGGCGAAGTGTATTCATGACGGATAGCAATTCGAGATAGAAAATTTCTGATTAGTACGAAATCCGTTTCAGGCCAAATTATGATGATATCCGTGCACCTGTCTGTCGGTCTGTCCGTTGTACGTATCTTAAATAACTCGAGAACTCGTTCACCTAGCGACTTGAATTTATAAATTTTACAAAAATCGTATCAGCCATTCTTGGGTTCTTTACATTGAAAATGTAAGAGACGAGAATAGAACTGTAACAAACTTACTAAAAGAAACAGGAAAAACTTTAAATTTTGGTTCATCCAGAGTTATCAGAATTATACTATACAAAAAACTAACCTTAACCCATTTCTTGTCACTGCCCAAGAAACAATTTGTAACCGTGGTTACAAAAAAACTTTCAATTTAAGTTACATTACATTTTAGATGGTTTCCGAATAAACCCGCCAAAAACGGTTTTTTTGAAACCTGCTTTTAAATAGGGTTTCTTAAACGTTTCTGAAAGGTTACAGAAACCAAATGTGAAACTTTTGAGTTTTGTTACCATGGTTTCAAATACGTTTCTTAACCGGAATGTAACCTCAAATTGTTACTTGGGTGGTGCATTTTTGCACCGCATGTCTTAAAGAACAGGAACAATTTTCAGTTTTTTTGTTTATTCAAAAAACGTTGTTGGAAGTCTCAATAGCTCGCCCTAAATCGGGTATCAAAAAATTACGTCGATTTCGGGTAGTGGCAAGAAATAGGTTAAGCTTATTAGAAATAAATTTTGGGCATCTTTAGCTGGCAAATTATTGGGATTTATAAAATTTCTAATTTTTCTATCCGAATTGTGTTGTAAATACCTACCTTCAATTTAGATTTTGTTGTGGATTGTGTTATTTCTGTTGTTGCAAATGTTGTTATTTCACCATCATCCTCGTCATCTTCTCCATCATCCCCGTCATATTTTCCATTGTCACTATCGAAGTTGTATTTTTGCTTGAGGTGTTTCTGTTTCAAAATGTTTTTTAAAGTGTTGGAAATGTGAGCGAGTTGTGCAAAGTAGATTATATTTATTAGCGGATTGTAGTCTGCGACGAAAATAAAGCGTGTCCTACACGGTACTGCATGCATCACATACTGTGACAGCTTTTTGACCGTGTATGGGGCGATGCTGTCATGCAAAAATCCAAGCTTGACAGCATGCTCATAATGCTCGACACTACAGCTCTCGAAGAGCCTGGGCCTCCTCAATTAAGGTTTCATAACAATTTCTTCCCTGCTTCGCACCTACAGTTTTACATGGTTTTCAAACATGGTTTTCAAATCTCGAGAACCGTTAAAGATTCGTAAAAAGCGTTAATGGAAAAAATGAAGGAAATTTTATTTCCTTTGAATTTAGATATATGCATTTTTTCATAACAGCGCATAGTTTCCGAGAAATTTTCAAAAAACCAATTTTTTTGCAATATGTTAAGAACCACATGAGAGTAAATACGCGAGTAACTCTCAGAAATTCTCGAGAGTTACTGGCAGGAGGTTGTCCATTTGAGAGTTAATTTCGGTGATTTTTCTCTTTTCAAGACCAATATCTTGATTTTTTTTACATCTTACTTTGGCGAGTTCTCGAGAGTTACCCGACCCTTACACGCGTCTGTAGAGCTGACACAGTCGCTGACACAGTCTCGTGTAAATGCACTGACTGCCAGTTCGCTAAATGTATTTTAATTCGTTGTCAGTAATTTGACATTTGAAGTCTGTGCTACTGACAGACTTTATAGTCGCGTGTAAGGGCCGGGTTACTAGCGAAATTCAAACGCCGTTCGTATCTGGCGAGCAACTCCCCGAGAGTTCAGTGGGGGCGTGTCGACTAGAGAATAGAATCACTTTTGACAGCTCGCAAAAACTATCTCGCGAGTTTCTGCGAGCGACTCTCAGAGACGTGTCCATTTGCGAGTAGCTGCTATCGAGAGGTTCTCGCCGGCATTTACTCTCATGTGGAGCGGCATCTTTAGAGATAAGTAAAAACTGTTAAGGTAGAAAATACAGGAAATTTTATGCGATATGATCATGCGACACGACGGCTTTCAATAACTTGTGTTTTTGTCATACATGCATGCGCAAACAGGAATACTTGCCCATCCACCATCAAATTGGCGTGCGCAAACACCGATATATGTCATACATGTATCTCGTGGATGGGGTCCATTACACTTCTCTAAAAATTTAAACTATTTTCATAGATTTCATAGGTTACACTGATTCATTTTGATACTATATATCGTCGGTTTTCAAGCAAAATCCACTAAGTGGAAAATATATGTTTGAACATTTTAAGTTTGCAATAAATATATATCTTTTTGGACTTATAGTTCCAAAATAAAAATTAGATTGCGGCGTCCGATGGCATCGAAGGACGTCTGGGTTTCAGAAAAAAAATAGAAAAGGAAGCTTATTCACGTATTAATACTAACTAAAAATCCCAAAGAAGTGATTTAGTGGATTTTGCTTTAAAACCTACGATATTTAAAAAATAGCCTTACGGTTTTGTCTGTTGTGGTTGATTTATCATTGGGAATATATGACGGTGAGTCCGTTTCTGGTGTCATTTCATCCTCATCGGCCATCTCGTCATACTGTAAAAAATTAAAAACCTCTAAATAAATATTTTGCGAGTCGAAAGGGGAACTGTGTAAATAATACCTGGGCATGTTCGGTGGAAATACCAAATTTTTTCAATGCAAATCGAACGCTAAAACTGGTGCAAAATTTGTAATAAAAACACTTAAAACAATACAAACTACAAATGTACTTAAATCAGTGCATTAAACAACATTTTTATAATAAAGAATACGTGATTTGATAGACAAAAACATAATTTAGGAATAAAAAACTGTTGTAAAACCACACAAAAAAAATTGATCGGCTTTTTATCATACATTTTAATTAAAACTGAAATGCGGTTGACAAATTACTTTAGTCACCATTTTCCAGTCAAAGAATGTTGAACTACTGCGCATGCAAATGAAACGAGTGAATGATATGAATCAATTAAACCACATAAATATTAAACGTAATTAGTGAGCATAAATCATAAATTAGTGAAAAATCTTAGAAAGTATTGAAAGGAATGGTTGCGGATTACTCACTGTTGTTTGAACTGTTGGTTCACTCGACTTATCACCTTTATCCTGTTTCGGGACCAAAATCGCAACAAAGAAAATTGCCCAACAAAGTCCCACTATGGTAATAATCAAACAAATGCAATTCCTGTAAGAATGATCTCGGGGCAATTGAGGGTTTGAAGCCCTGTTGGACCCACTATGAAAACCTATACTGCCAATCGGCGGTGGTAAAACAGAAGTCAAAGATCTTTTTCCACCCTTAACATCCGCCATTTTGTTTTTTTTTTTTAAACTCAACTATTTGCACGTTTTAAAAATTAAACCAGCTACGCCGGAAGACCACTATTCACTAAATCAATTTCAGTTCAAAAATGCTATCAGCTTTGAAATTAAATTATTTCCTTTTTTGATTTCCGAAAAAAAAACCACAAAAACAAATTTATTCATGCAGTCTAGAAATGGTTGAGCAAGAAATTAATTTCTTATCTGATATGTCTGATGAGGCAGGACAATGAAAATTTTATTTACTACTTTATATTTTCGATCAACTGTTCAGGTCAACAATCCAAATGAAACTAAAGAAAAACCGTTCAAAAAAGATTTTTTTGAAAATTCAAAATGACTAACTTTTGCGGTTTTTGTGGTTTTTGTGATTTTATTTACTAAAACGAAATTTACCTTTAATTTTGATGAATGAATTAAGCTTTTTCATTCATTTTTTTAGCTTATATTTACGAAATTTTAAGAGGTTTAGTTCAGGCTTGTTTGTTTTGTTTTGTTAAATTTAGGTATGGGGAGAAAATGACTCTGTGATATTTAACGATGGTTCTAGGGTCAACCACAGTGAAGGCGGCAAGCGGCAGCGGCGGGCGGCATTTTTTTTGCACTAGTGTAGCGCAACGAGAGCTGCTACAATACAGCGGCAACGGCAGCGCACTTTTTCCGTCGCCGCCGAGTTTGAAACAAAGTCAAACTTGCCGCCACCGCCCAAAATGTTTTATGAAAACCACCACATTCGGTGCCACATTCTATGACGATTTTTCTTCGTTGTTTTGTGACAACCACCACATTCGACGCCACATTCTATGCAAATGTTTTGACGTTTTGATTTCGCAAGATGCCGACAACGGAGAAAAAATTAATCGGGTTCGTGAAAGGAAATCCAATGCTCTACGATTTGGCCCATCCTCAATATAAAAGGATAGACATCAAGGAAAGTAAATGGAGCAAAGTAGCGAACGAGTTAAATAAGTTTTGACGTTTCAATTTTGACAGAAGCATATGCCGACGGTACCGCTATCATTGTAGCTGGCTCGGCGGTATGTGTGGCGGCGCCATGCCGCCCGCCGTCGCCGCTGCCGTTTGCCGCCTTCATTGTGGTTGAACAATTAGTCATTTGATGGTGCATTCGAATCACAGTATGCACTCTGGAGTCGGAGAGAGCCTTCTTTATTCAATGCAATGTTGTTAGATTTTTTTTTAAATTTTCTATTCGATTTAAAAGATAGATCGAGCAATTTTTAAGCAAAAAGAGCAGGAGTGGTATTCCGTAACTTGCTTCAAGCGTTTGTTTCGAGTTAGAAGAAAAAGTAATATTCGCTGTCTTTGTTCCGATCAAGATAAATGACAGGGCGAAACAGAGATCACGAATACTATTTTTATACCCGTATGGTGAAACCAAAGGGTATACTAACTTTGCCTTACCGTTTGTAACGCCAAGATCCCGTCATCGTACACAAAAATGAATTACACCAGTGTGTTTAGAATGATGAAAATAATTAATTTTTGCATGTCCGTCCGTCTGTCTGTCCGTCTGTCTGTCCGTCTGTCTGTCTGTGGCGCAGATTGCGGGCGCACAGATTGAGCTAGAGACTTGAAATTTTGCGCAGATCCGTTTTTCGTAAAATGCGAGGCTAAGTTCGTTAATGGGCAAAAATGGACCATTAGGGGGGGTACTCCCCATACGAACGAAATCGTTTTTTGTGAATATCTCAAAAACGGTGCATCTTATCAAAAAAGTCCAAGAACAAAAGTTATTTAGAATACATCAAAATCCGATTGAAATAAATTTTAAAAAATCTTATTTTAAAGTTTGACTTCAAGTGGAATTTTAGTATAACTGTTCGAATTTTGATACGAATATCACCATACGGGTCTCCAATGATTGCCAGATTGGCAATTATAGCTTTTGTTATGTTTTCTTCTAACTCGAAACAAACGCTTGAAACAAGTATCTTTAACAAAAAATGATTCTACTTATAGTGTTCTCAGTTTTTTCTACGGAAATATGTGATATATGTAATTTAAATTTCTTCTAATAGCCTCGTGTCTGCTCGTAAGGGGTAAAGCCCGAAAAAATAAATTGATTTTTTTATTCTCTTTTTTTATTATACACTAATATTCAAACAGAATGCCACAAACCGCAGATTTCTATAACAAGTATAAGCGCTTCTAATATTCATTCAAAGAGGAAAAGGTCGGGTGTTACAGGCCGGCCGCTCGGTGACCCAACTCACCTACAGCAGTTAGCCGTCCCCTCGCCCGATTCTGTTCTCACCACCAATCGCCACACATTACTTTCCAATTTATAAGACTTTAATTTTATTATAAAACTAAAAATAACTTTTTTATTTCTCGCATCTCCTGAAAAGTTACATTTTTTCATAAAAGACCCATTTATTTCAAAAGTACAAGACATATTGTCACAATTTTTTTTTTATTTGAAGATGGCGACATTGCCTAACAAAGCAGCTGTGAAAATGTCAAAACTCCCGCAAGTTTTTGAAATATGGAATGATGACCGTCAAGAATTATCACACAAATAACAAAAAAGTTTCACATGGGCTGTAGATAACAGTTTTCATCAGTTTAAAAAAAAACAGCTAAAAATATGTAATTTGGCATAAATAAAAGGTGTGCAAAATTTTATGAAGCTATGATAAGTGGTTTTTGAGAAAACCACTTATCATATTTGTCACCCATAAGACGCCATGTAAAATAGGCTTGCAGCCTTACCCCCTTAAAAGCGAGCTATGACCTTTTTTGAATTTAGAAGTCAACGATCTTCTTTAGATGCAACTCATAGAGTTAAATTATTGTACAACAAAGCATAAAGAAAATAACGCTTGAAAAAAAAAATCAGGAATATAAAAGAGGGGAAAAAATCCTAACTTTACACATTTCGTTATGTAATGAAATTTATAATGTTGAGGCCTTTTTTATGACTTTATTTTAAATGTCAGTTTGTTAAACCTTACTCGTACCCCCTTTCAAACCCTCTCCAGCCTTCCACCTTCAATAAAATCCTGGCCACTATTTCACTGTATTATCATTTCGTATTAAAAGATTTAAAAAAATTTCAAATAATTATTCTATTGATTTTCAAATGAAGTAATTTCTCTTCATTTGAAAATCAATAGAATAATTATTTGAAAATCAATAGAAGAATTATTTGAAAATCAATAAAATAATTATTTGAAAATCAATAAAATAATTATTTGACAATCAATAAACTATAATTAGATTAAAATCATTTAAGAAAAGTAAGGAATTTTGGCTAGATTTGAATGTTTCGGTCGTTTGATAAATTTCCCTTTTCAGACAGGCTTTCACCGTAAAATTTCCCAAGAGCATCTGACTTCCTGCAAAAGCTGTCAAATTCGTGAGTGCTTCCAGTGAATTTTGAGTGTACTTTTGTTCCGTTTAGAAGTTTCAGTATGTCAGATATTTCGGTCGAGAATATTTGCTAAATGTTGTAAGCAAGAACTACAAAATCAAGTCATAATAGAACCGCCAGCATGAAGGTAAATAAAACACGTGTAGTAACAAAATTCTATAGTGCTTTTGTGATATTCATCCAACGAAAAAGCTAATTTTACGGAGGCTTTTAACACGTCAAACTAATCTCAATGGTGGTCGGAGGAACGTCACCCCTTTTTATTCTGCATTCTTTATTGCTTTTCGATATTTTTCCCTTTGAAAACTAATTTTCAACCTTTTAGCATTTACTGCTGGTCAGTTTGCTGTTGAAATGCTCCGTCACAGGCTTCTACGTTCCAGGAGTTGCCCCAGTGGAGTTCACCAAGGGACAGAAGATCGACGTGAAAGCCGTCAAGATGACGAGCACCAGGACGCAATTGCCATACGAATACTACAGCTTGCAGTTTTGTCTGCCAAAGAATGGGACGTTGATCTACAAATCGGAGAATCTGGGGGAAGTCCTTCGTGGCGACAGGATCGTAAACACGCCTTACGATGTTAGGATGGCCGAGAACATCAACTGCAAATTGCTCTGCAATAAACGCGATCAACCGATGAATTGGGACAGGGATCAATCAGCAAAGGTGGCCGAGAGGATCGAACACGAATATTTTGTCCATTTGTAAGTAAATTTTCATTCAGACTATCTTTAAGACACTTCCTCTGAGCTGTTCCCGCTCTGAATCATAACATTCAGTGACGTCACAAACGTGGACCCATGAAAAAACACCAAAAACAGCAGTAATATAGGGACACATGAACCATGTTTAGCCACCGCCATACCATTCCACGTCGTCTGCTGGTTTCTCGTTGGAGTCGTTCACCTCCCCCCATTAACAAAACTTGATTCGCATTTACGGTTGATTGCATTTAGAAGCGAAAATCGAACTGAAGCTAGCAATTTCTAATTATTACAAGGCAATCGTATTGAAATTTCCCCATTATCTCGAACATGTGAAAATTCTACACGATTTTTTAATTTGTTTAATTACAAATTTCGCCACGTTTCTTGATGTTTCCCTTTCATCCAGTTCTTTGGCCGGTTTGGTCGAGTGCAATGACTTATCTGGGAAACTTGTTATCAAAAATTTCGTTATTCTGACAAGAACTCATCGATTTGTTGAAAATGAAATCTCAAAGATGTGAACGTAAGCAATAAATTTTGGTTGGATCAAACTGGTAAACGATGCCACAAATTCAAATTTGTTCAGGTTCTGTAAATTCTTTAATCCAGAATTGTTAAGGCACCAATCGAACTTTTACCGTAGTGACTATAAAATTTATATTGCATTTATTTTTTTTATTTTCTTGAAAGGTCGAAAGTTTTGGCTATAAATTAAGAAATAAGGCGACATTTTTATATGCAGTGCCTATCGGCAGTTGAAAACAGCAAGTTTTAGGCACAAAATTATAAAAAAATTTAGAATATCAATCAAAATATTCAAAGCGCTACTATTTAATATCCTTCATTAAACTTAAAACAAAAAAAAAATATAGAAATTCCAGTTACAGTCATACAAACTAATTCAAATATTCTTATGCGATTTCCCAAGAAAGAAGAGTTTATGCGTTTATGTGTAGCTCTCAAAAAATTATGTTTCCTTGTAACTTTGAACCTCTTAACGGAGAAAATTGAACCACATCGCGTTAGGTTGCTTGGGCTGGGGTGGATGTTTTTAGCCCTTGTTTGCAGAAGGAATTCTGTTTCCCTCTGACCCACTCGCTTGCTATTTCGTAAGCCAGTCAAGGAATTTTCATGGTGTTTCCTTCATTAGATAAAAGACTCTTTAGAGAGCATAAAACCAAAAAATAAAACCACCGACTTCCTCCCCTTTTGACCCTCTGTCCTTCTATATCTGAACGCAGTAACCAATTTTTACTTTCCTCTGCTATAGAGGGAAAGTATTGTATTTATAACGGATACCGAATCGAGAACGGGGGCAGATAGAAACTTTCTAATCAGTACTAAATCCGTTTCAGGCAAAATTTAGACGATGTCCGTGTATCTTTCTGTCGATCGGTCCGTTTAACATACCTCGAATAACTCGAGAACGCGGTTAGCTTGCGGCTTGAGATTTGTAAATTGGTTTTACGAAAATCATATTTTTCGGTAGCTATAACGGCCCAGCGTAGTCCAAGTGGTAAAGTACTTGGCCCGTATTCCGGAGGCTGGTGGTTCAATTCCCGACTGTGGCACGCTGTGATTCAAGTTCACTCAACTTGCTTTGCGAAATGAGTATTGATAGTGGCCGGTTGGTGTTAACGACACCACGGTCTAGATTGCTATCAAGGCTTCTGCTGTTGATGGGTTGTAACGTAAAAACCTTACAAATGTTGTACTTTATTCATGGTTCGCAATCCATTTAAAACTGTAGGTGCGATGCGAAGCCGGGAAGAAATTGTTATGAAACCTCAATTGAGCAGGCCCAGGCTCTTCGAGAGCTGTCGCGCCGAGGACGATGATGATAACGGGTACCTCCCATACAACTTTTTTTTGAAAAAATAAAGTTTTTTCAAAATTTCTCGAAATTTTATTCACTTTCAGAAAAAATGCGTTTAACAAAATTTAAAGGAAATAAAATTTCCTACACCTGCCTTAACAATTTTTGACTAACGGTTCTTAACATATTGCAAAAAATAGTTCTTTTGAAAATTTCTCGGAAGCTATGCGCTGTTTTGAAAAAATTATATAACCAAATTAAAGGAAATCAAAATTCTTGCATTTTTTCCATTATCGGTTTTTACGAATCTTTAACGGTTCTCGAGATATTTGAAAAAATATTAGTTTTTACATATTTTTTCTGAAACTAAATATTGAAGAGGAAAGTTTTGTGTTTATCACAACTGATTTTTTATCACAACTGGGATTTCCGGGTATTGGAGGGAGAATATAACGAGGGATATCATACTATCATACTAATATATAAAAATGAGTTGGTGTCTGTCTGTCTGTCTGTTCCTCTTTCAAGCAAAAACTGCTGAACCGATTAACTTGAAATTTGGCATGAGTGTCTGTGGTAGTTCTGGTTCCAACATAGGCATACGAAAAAGAAGCGCGAGAGGTGGGGGGAGTAAGGGGAGGGGGTAAAGTAATCTCGAAACTTAGTTTTTGCGCTATGTTACTCTTTCGCGGGGAAACTACTGAACCGATTGGCCTGAAATTTGGCATAGATGTTCGTCGGGGGTCCAGCCCCAACATAGACCCATTAAAAAGTTTTTAAGTTCTTTCCGGTTTCTAATTCTAAAACTTAGACAAAAAACTTAACCCGGCAACGACGGGTATGCAAGCTAGTATACATTAAAAAAATATACTACTTTTTTCTGCTTACCTCTTTTATAAATACAAGAAAAAATATCAGTTGTGGTCAACACAAAACTTTCTTCTACAAAATCTACGACCCTGCGCAATTTACGCTAGAGCCCTGTCGCGTTGTCAACCTAAGACGACCTCCCAATAAATTCTTGGTTTATTCAAAAATTTCAAAAACGTACAAAATTTGAGATAACTTGAGAACGGTAAAAGATATCAATTTACGGTAAATGGCAAAAATGTAGAAAATGTTAACATCTTTAATTATTCTTTTAACTGATTTGTCGAAAAACCGTTAGTTTGCAAATTATTCGCAAACATATGATTTTTTACATATTAATGAAAATATCTCAATAACGGTAAAAGATAACGGATAACGGTAAGAAACAAAATTGTGCAGAATGTCATTCTCATTAATTCACTTTATACATTCAGTCAGCAAAAACCCGTTAATTTTCGAGATAATCGCAAAAAACTGTTTTTTTTTTTTGGAAATAACGGTTTATCTCGATAACAGGTTGAGATATCGAGTTATAGCTAAAGACAAAAGTGTGGGAAATTTTATTTTCCCCAAGTTTTGTCATACTTAAGGCCACTAAAAAACGCGTAGTTTGGGAGTAAATCGAGAAAAACAAAATAGCGATTTTTGAAAAACCGCCATTTTGGATACTTCCGGTTAACGGATTTCCACCAAAAGTTGATAGGATCGTCCCCATTTCAGGACCCAACATGCCTATAAAATTTCATGGCCCTAGCTCTATTAGTTTTTGAGAAATCTTGTACACAGACTGACAGACAGAACGACATTTTTTTAATATGACTCCAATCGACTCAGGAGTGATCGGGAAATGTTTTTTAGGCAAAATTAAGAGGTCGAAGTTTTTCATGAATACAATAGATACTTTATTATACTCCGTAGAAGAAAGTAATAATATAATACTTTGTATATTTATTCAATTCAATTTATTCCAGTAAAATATTCCAATATTTAAAAGCCTAGGCAATTTCATTTTCAATTTTAGTAAATTAACTAACTCTTAGCTAACCAGAGGAAAGTAAAAATGGATCAGCTTAGTGTATTCATACTGAATTTACCTTTTTCCAAATACTAATTCCCATTTTAAATACATATTTATTTTTGTGATTGCAGACTCGTTGACAATTTACCAGTTGCAACACGAATAGTAAATCCAGACACAATGGAACTGCATTTCGAACATGGCTATAGATTGGGACAACTTGAAGGTAGCAACGTTTACATCAACAATCATCTTAAGCTGATTTTATCGTATCACATGCACACCAAGTAAATCCATCATCGAATTAATTTCCATTGAGCAATATAAATTATGTTAAAATTTCAGGGACAAATATCGTGTTGTAGGCTTTGAAGTGGAAACTCTCTCGGTCAATTACAAAGAAATCAAATTCGAAGGCGATACATGCAATTTCCCCGATAATCCTCGACCACAGCAGGTTTGAATTGGCAATAGAAAACTTTTCTACGAAAATGTTCTACAAAAAATTTCACTTCAGGTCAATCCAAACGCTAACACAAAGCTGTATTTCACATACTCGGTTGAATGGAAAGAATCAGAAGTCAGTTGGGCATCCCGCTGGGACATTTATCTTGGAATGAGCGACGTACAAATTCATTGGTTTAGCATCATTAATTCATTGGTGGTTGTATTCTTCCTATCGGGTATGATTTTAGTTGTCCAAAAATTAACCCCTTGAGATCAGATTTTTGAACAGAAAGTTTAATTTACCAGAGAAGAATACTTCAAATTTATTTTTGAGTTACTCTCCGACTAGGTCTGCAAAATACCGCTGTATTTTTTGCTAACATATACATTTTTTTTTGTTATTTTGTCATATTTAAGAATGAATCCATAAAAAGTTTGTCTGCATCTCACGATTTATAAACCTCGGTCTCAAGGCGTTAATACAGCCCCAACAAATGATTGTAATGCGAAATAAATGTTTATAGGAATTTTAACGATGATTATGATTCGAACACTGCGCCGTGATATTGCGAGATACAACACTGACGAAAGTATCGAAGAGACGCTGGAAGAGACTGGATGGAAATTGGTCCATGGCGATGTTTTTCGCCCACCAAGACATCCACGACTATTCTCTGCAATTATTGGCAGTGGGATACAAGTTTTTCTCATGTCACTCATTACCATTTGTAAGTCGACAGTAACTGGCAGTTATACTCAAATTAATTTACATCCTTCCAATTTCAGTCTTCGCTATGCTCGGCATGTTGTCGCCATCGTCACGTGGAGCTTTGATGACGTCTGGTATATTTATGTACGTGTTTATGGGCCTGATTGCTGGGTACTTCTCTGCGCGGCTGTATAAAACAATGAAAGGACGGGAATGGAAACGGGCAGCTTTTCTTACAGCAACTCTTTATCCCGGCATCGTTTTTGGGTACATCACATGCAATTACATTGATTTAAAAATCTTCAAGTGTTTGTGAATTCTCTTAGGACGGGATTCTTTTTGAATTTCTTCATTTGGGATCGGCATTCGAGTGGTGCGGTGCCATTTGCAACAATGATCTCATTACTCTGTCTGTGGTTTGGCATTTCCCTTCCATTAGTTTATTTGGGCTACTATTTCGGCTACAGGAAGCAACCATATCAGCATCCAGTCAGGACCAATATGATACCTCGGCAAGTTCCATCTCAGCAATGGTACATGAATCTCATGCTCAGGTAAAAACAAAAACGTTTGATTCTTTTAATTTATACAAAATCGTATAAAAATTATGTTTTTCAGTACTTTGATGGCGGGAATTTTACCATTTGGAGCGGTTTTCATTGAACTTTTCTTTGTGTTCACAGCAATTTGGCAAAATCAATTTTATTACCTATTCGGTTTTCTATTTTTAGTATTTTGCATTCTAGTCGTTAGCTGCGGACAAATATCAATCGTGATGACGTATTTTCAACTGTGTGGTGAGGTAAGTTGAATACAAACTTAAAATTCTTGACGATCTTTTTAGATTTATATCTTTTTGATAAATTTATGCTGGTAAGAAACAAAACAAAATAATATTTCAGTTGGAAAAACACCTGAGGGTTTTTTTCCAATTACAGATTCCAATTTTTACGTAGTTCATGGTAGATATATTACAATAGTTTCTTATAGCAAGTACGTAGTTCATATTAAAAGATATGGTATATACAGTGTTGGGGCCAGATAATTATTTTTTTATCTAGATAAAGATAAAGATAACTGCTCGTAATGTTTATCTAGATTAGATAATAGATAATGAAAATATGAAAGATAATAGATAAGATAAGATAAAAAGCCAAATTATCTAGATAATTTTTAGATAAATATTTATTTTGACATTGCACAAAATTCAAAATTACGTACTAAAAAAATAGCACAAAATTTTTTGCTTTTCTTGATTTCCAATTTAAATATAATAAGAAACGAAATAATAATAAAAGAAAACGGATAAGAAACGTTATCGTAACGTAACGAAATAACGAAATAATTTTCGGGCTTTTTCTTCAAAATTACGTTATAATGAACGTTATAGAAATTCAATTCCGTTACCATAACGAAAAACGAAAAAAATATTACGTTTTTTCGTTGTTTATTAGTATTTCCTTGTTTTGTTCAGTATTATTTTTTGTGAAATTTCCCACAAAAGTTCATCAAGTATAACCCCACAGACATAAAATATAATCAAAAATATTGGAGTAGTGTTTTTAATTCTAAATCGGATTTTGTTTTGGCCAGATTCACTCTATTTCTGGAGATACAAAAATGGAAATCTTCTAAGCAAGTTTTTTGGAAGCGAAAAGATTTTCTTTTTAGTAACTCCAGAATTAGAGCGAAATTCTATAAAAAAAATTCTATATCTTTGATATCAAAATCACGCTTTTGTGGAAACTGAACTGAATTACTTTGTGATAAACTATTATTACAGTGCGTTTTTTTGTTTTCAGTTTCAATACAATGTGTAACGGAATAATAACATTATAACGTAACGAAATTAAGTTTTTTATCGATACAAAACGAAATAACGTCACGAAATATAAGTTTAATTTTGCTACGTAAGGAAATTTATAACGTTATGATTTTTTATTTCGTTTATAGCCCGGTTTACACTTGGCAACAGTTACTGGCAGAACTTTTTTTTTATGGACAAGAGAAGAGAGGCGAGGGAAAGAGTGACACTTCGCTTCCTTGTCCGTAAACAAAAATTGTTGCCAAGTATAAAACTGTTCCTAAAAAAAGTTTTTAGGTTTTCAAAAGTATGCAGAAAACAATTTCGTTTCAGCATTTTTTCAGATTTAATTTTTTGATTTTCGGTGGTAACGATTATCTCTAGATAAATGGGATTTTCCTTTATCTAGATAAGATAAAGATAACTTTTTTGGGGTGTTATCTAGATAAGATAAAGATAACATTTTTTTTATCTAGATGATTATCTAGATAATTATTATCTAGATAACCCCAACACTGGGTATATAACAAAATATTCCGGGATAGTGGAAAATGTTTTCTTTTGTCAGCAACCTGATATTGAGCAGTTGTCAACTCGGGTAAACACAATTTGATTGGTTTTGGAGCTATTATGAGCAAAAATAAAAGCATAGTTCGTGTATTACGGATTAAAAAAAGGTTATTTTTTATCCAATTTGCGGTTTTTTATGGGCTTGTTCTCAAAATGTAACTCGATAAATAGCGAGTAACTTAAAATCTATGGCACAATTTCGTATTCAGAAAGTGTATTCTAGAGTTCTCTGTAATGCGGCGGTCACACGACGCTGTTTTGCCAGCGCTAGTGGCTGTTTGGCTGTTAGCAGCCGTATCAGCAGCACCGTGTGAACCCTAGTGCGTTGCTACTACCAGCAGCAGCGTAATGATTTTAGCAGCGCTATTGAAGTAGAGACCGTTCTACTTTGCCAGCGCTACTAGGGATCCCGTGACCCTATCACATGGTTTCTGAGCTGTTAAAAGTCTGATAAGTGGTAAAGTTTGTTTATTCTAAGTTGTTATTTTACGTTTATTTATTTAAATTTGAGTGTTACGTTTATTATTTAAAAAATCTCCCAGATCAAAATGTCAAACCACTGTTTTGCGTCGTGTGACCGCGGCATAAAGAACTCTTTTTTGGCCGGTAACTGCAGGGGGATGGTCAGCTGCCATCTTAGACGCAATGATTTTTCCATGCCAAAAAAGAGCTTGTTTCAATGAAACTAGAGCAAATTACCTTTCCAATGCAACGAAAATGAAACCCAACTCGTTCAAAAGTTAGTCCGGGGGCATAAAATACGTCAAATACTGCATGGTTCTTTACGCCGCAGAAAAATGAAAAATTGTCAAATATACATTAAAAGTGTTCCATTTTATGAATAGGACAATTAATGAAAAATTTTGCGCCAGATTACGAGTCAAAAAATATCTGAAATTACCGGAAAAACAAGCATTTATTTCAAGTCTGTAGCTCAATCCGTGCGCCCGCAATCCGCGCCACAGACGGACGGACGGACGGGCGCACGGATTGAGCTACAGACTTGAAATTTTGCGCAGATCCGTTTTTCGTAATTAACGAACTTAAATGGGCAAAAACGGACCATTAGGGGGGGTACCCCCATACGAACGAAAACGTTTTAGCAAATATCTCAAAAACGGTGCATCTCATCAAAAAAGTGCAAGAACAAATGTTATTTAGGATATGATTCTACATAAAACTCCCATACATCAAAATCCGATTGGAATAAATTTTAAAAAATCTTATTGGAAAGTTTGACTTCAAAGTGGAATTTTGGTACAACTGTTCGAATTTTGATACGAATATCACCATACGGGTCTCCCATGATTGCCAGATTGGCAATTATAGCTTTTGTTATATTTTTTTATTCACATCACTCAATGGCTATTTTCTCTGCACAGCACGAAGAAAAACTGTCAGCTGCACAGTGAAAGTAGCCATGTGTGATCCTAGCGTAAATTCTCACCACTGAATACAGTTTTTAGAATTAAAAAAAAAATCCTTATTTCATCCCACACGGGGAACGTTCCTACCATGTAAAACAATAATTGAGTGTACAATGCTATCTTTACTAGGCATAAGAAAGTAATTTTTGATTATCACCAAAAGTTGAACGGAGAATTTAACACTTTCCTGCCCGACTTTTTTCCTACACTAGAAATTTTTTTTTTTGTCATTTGTTCTGTAGTCCTAGAGACACCATGCAAAATTCCAAACGTTCACTTTTGTCCGAAAAACTGTAAAAAAAAGTTGTTTATAGCAAAGTCGGGCATCAAAGGCTTAAGAAAAAAAAACCATCTTATTCAATTGTTTATATTCATTCTCATTTATTTATTTCCAGGATTATCGATGGTGGTGGCGTAGTTTTATCGTTTCTGGTGGTTCTGCGGTGTATATACTATTCTACAGCATTTTTTACTTCTTCACAAAATTAGAAATTACGGAATTTATTCCTACACTACTCTACCTTGGCTACACAGGTAATTGCGCTCAATTTTGAATACAAGAAACGTTCAATTTGACATTAAATTTTCCACAGGCCTCATGGTGATAACTTTCTGGCTTTTGACCGGAACAATTGGCTTCTTTGCTGCTTACAGCTTTATAAGAAAAATTTACGGAGCTGTTAAAATAGACTAAAAACACTGCTAAACAAAACTATTGATAAATCTTCTTTGACTGTTCTATACTAATAAAAAGAAAAGGAAAAAAAATAACTAAAATGAAAGATAAAAAATACTAATTATGATAAATTTATTTAAAGAGAAATTTAATTATATTGAATCCTAGTTAAATGCGATTTTTATTTCTTTAAACGATATTTAATTTTAAGTGCTTAGATCCGTTGGTTTGTTCATTAGCGTGCTCATTAAATTTAATATATTTGATTGTTTTGTGCAAAAAATGAATTCAAGCATGCTTAAATGGGATCGGATCGATTGATGTTAGAAAAATAAATAATTTTACTTTTTAAAAAAATGTAGATTGCTTTTTTTTCATTTCGATGCTGTTGAGTATTAAACTTTTATGAGAAATTTACATTGAAATAAATGTGTGATTCTAACCCGCCAGACAGTACAGTGAAAAAAATTTTAGAGACATAAATCTATCCGAATCCATGTAAATAAAATGATAAGAGAAAGTTTAATTGAAAAAAATTATAGAAAGAGAACCAACTTGTAATTTTTGGAATAAAAAAAAACACACCTTAATAAAAAGAATTTTTGTAACCCATAAAAGTTTCTGTTTATGTAAATAAAAACGACAAAATGAGCTTTAAGCCAATTATGAAAGTTAAACAATTTCATTTTTATTCATAATGATTAATTTTTAATATGAATTCGATTGCGTTTTGCATTTTATTTTAATATATTTTCTTTATGTTTAAGCAAAAAAAAACGTAAAACATTTACAACTTAAGTATGAAATGTGTAATGGTAGGAAAGGAATCTTTCTTCCTCCACTTCATTTAAGTAATTTTCTTTATCCTAACATTACGTTCTTTGGTTTTTTTTAAATTGATAAGTGATAAAATTTTATGCTAGGTTTAAAGCAACATAATTTTTTTTAATAAAAATGAGAAAATAAAATCAATAAAAACACATAAAATATTCCGTTTTTTGTGATCATATTTTAATTAAATACTTTTCGCATAATTATATAAAATTGCAAATTTTCTCAGGTTACGATTATAAAGTAACGAATTCATCTTTTCTTGGACATTTCAATTTCGTATGCCCTTCCTCTCGGCATAGTCCACATTTACGTTTTTTGCCAGCTTGTCGGTTGTTGCCACTGTTGCGAGATGTTGACGGTTGGTCTGCAAATAAAAAAAGCAATAAGTGTGAGGTTTAACCTTAAAATGGTGTGTCATAAGTGACTTTTACAGAACCAATTTTTATTAAATTAAAAAAAAACTTTAAACTGATACCCCACAAAACTACGACTGAAACAGCAAAAAAAAAATTAAATTCGAAAACAGCACTATCGAATTATCTAAAAATATCGCTAATATCCAGTCAACCATAATAAGTGTCGACCTGGGTACTGAGGGCGAAATTTCACCCATGATTACTAACCGGCGCCGGCGGGGTAAGAAGTTAACCTTACGACCTGACACGGTATACATATGTTTTTTGGGAGAGTTATCCTGGAGCCTATTATGGAATACGATCGTAATCGTAACAACTAGTATTTACCTGTTACTGTTAGTAGAAAACACTAACAACAACACACAGTTCCGATCGACACAATCAGTTTGGGAGATTTAACCGGCCCCTTTCTTGGAGAATCAAATTTACATCATATAAACATAACAAAAGCTATAATCGCCAATCTGGCAATTATTGAAAACCCGTATGGTGATTTAAGTGAATGGCGAACAGTTGTATCAAAATTCCACTTTGAAGTGGAATTTGAATCTGATTTGAATCTGACAGACAGACAAACAGATAGACACGAAGGCAAACTAAACAAAAGCTTTTAAAAAACGCTCAAAAATAGTTTTTTTTCTGTAGATAGCAGATTTGGAGAAGAACCACAATTTATTAATTAATTTCTAGAAGTCTAAAAAAAATATAAATTAATTCTACTGATCGTTGAAATTTTCAAAAGCTGGTATCACTAAAATCAAAATTAATTCAGTTTGGAAAGTGTCAATAATTTAATTTACTGTTGTTAATAACAGTAACATTTTCCAAATTTCGAGATGTTTAGAGCTCTAAGATAAAAAAAAAACATAAAAATTCATTTCCCAGCAAAAAAACTAGATGATTTATAAAGAAATTTTCATAAAGATATTCCATAAACTTACCCCGATTGTTGTTTCGACCACTTGATCCACTGCCCCAACCTGGAAAGAATTCATTTTGTTTGTAA
Source organism: Chrysopilus asiliformis (assembly GCA_964034945.1). Classification (NCBI taxonomy): domain Eukaryota; kingdom Metazoa; phylum Arthropoda; class Insecta; order Diptera; family Rhagionidae; genus Chrysopilus; species Chrysopilus asiliformis. Next base: position 48,273,909 of record OZ035960.1, read on the forward strand.
GAAAAAAGTTTCGAAAAGAATAAAATAAATAAAATGTTTATTTTATAAACCATTTCGGCCCCTTAGCGCTGTGCAGCTGCACATAAAGCACACGCTTAATTACTGGCCTTATGCCACCATTTATAAAAAAAGCTATAGTCTTTTAAGTATTTTACCGTTATCATCGACAGTGAAATCATCATCATCAGCCCATTGGAAGAATGAATCGGGCGGTTGTTTTGGACACTTGTAGAAGTTCTTTCCTGTGTTTGGGCCTTCTTTTCGCACAACAAACCTGAATTTTCAATGTTATATATTATTATAAAAAAATAAGTTAATAAAATATTTTTACTACCGTTTAGCCGGTTGTTGACAGACAGAGCAAAGTACAGCAGTTGCATTGTTGGATGAATTTTGCTGCCTCGGTCTGGGTTGATTTTGTTCTGGATTTTGCTGTCGGTTGTTTTGAGCATTTCCTGCCGCTAAAAAGAAGAAATATAAATTAATAACGCTTATTTTTTTTTTCAAGAAAAATGTTAAAATTGTGTGAATTTGAGATTCTGAGGGCACCGAAATCGATTTTTTAAAAATTACCAAATGAATCGTTCTTTACAAAAATTCCACGTTACCACAGAAAAAAAATTGCAGAAATTGTAGCAAAGTCATTTTACAAGCGAAAAGGCCTAAAACTCATGTCGCAGAAGTATTTTACACGAAAAACGAATTCTAAAAGTTTTTATATGCAAAATGACTCGCCGAGAGCAAAATTCCTGCGAGTTTTACTGGCAGTCGAAATGAGGTTTTAAATAAACCCACCTGTACCACTAGACTCATTTTGAATATTCTCGGCCCACTTGAAAAAGTCGCACGGTTGATTTGAACACGAATAGAAATACCTTCCTTTGGTTGGTCCTTCTTTTTTTACTGTTAACCTAAACGGAAATCTTAATTTATAAAAATTCTGGACTAAACACGAAGATATGTTACTTATTTAAGACCTGCTGACAGCTAGAACATTTTACTGTTGGTTCGTCATTTCCAAATTCATCCAAGTTTGGCCAAGGATTGCGGTTTCTTGTGTCGCCTGCAGTGGGCCGGGAACTTTGATCTCTAGTGTCGCCTGAAGTGGGCCAGGGATTTGGATTCGGATTTCTAATCGGTTCCGGTCGACTTGGTCCCTGCCCAGTCGATAAACTACCCCAAGATGGCACATTATTGCTATTTGACGGTTGCCGCACTGTGTTGTTATTGTTAGACTGAATTTGATGTTGCAATGGGGCTGGATTAGAGGCCACTGTATCCCAATCGGTATCGGCGAAAAAATCATCATTGAAATCATCTGTAAATCCCCAATTATTTGGAGACGTTCTCACTGGTGATGGATTTCTATTAAATGTATTCGAATTATTTCTATTTGTTGATGTTGCTGACGAACTCTCCGGAACATTTTCAATCTCATCGAAATTCCATCCGCGGTACCTCGACGTTACTTGAGAGCCATCATTCCGTGTACTTTCACCTGTACTCGCCGAGTTAGTGCTGAACGTTCTCGAATTTATGTTCTCAGTTAAAACTCTTGTACTATTGGTGGTATTTGTATTTCTTGGTCTACTCGACTGATTGCTGTCGCTGACGATGGGACCGACTCTCTTAACGTTTTCCACGTTAATGTTGAAAACCTCTCTAAATTTCGAATCACAGGAGATACACGTTGTATACGTCGGGCCATCTGCGTTCAAGAGTCCCATATAAACAGCCTGCTTGAATTTAAATCGAACTTTGAAATATCCGGGTCCACATCTTGAACACTGAATATCCGTGGACTCAGCGTGCCTAATGTCGTCTGAGAGCCAGACAACGTTTCTACAATCGGGATATCCCAAACAGCCAATAAAATACCCTGCATTATCTTTCTTTGATTTCAGAGCCATTGAGCAAATGTTGCATTTGGGGCATTTTAGGACGTCTTGAATACGATTTTGTACCAAAGTCTCTTCAGATGTTTCCTGGGGAACTTGATTAATTCTGAAAATAGTTTTTAATAATCAAGAAAATATATTAAATAGAGTAAACTAGGTTAGTTACCTTTGCGCCATTTTCTCATCAAGTGCTCGAATTTTCTCCGTTACCGTACGATACGCTGCTTTGTACTTTTGGATTTGTTCTCGTAGAACGGCTTGAGCATCTTTTTCTCCGGCACAAATTTTTTTCAGATCAGATTCGAACTCCGCACGCAGAACTGGTTCAGCGAGAGGCAATTGCATCGCATCGTATCCCTCATATAGGCCCATTCCGATCGTTCCAGGGACCAATAAACCATTTTCTACTTCACCAATGTATCCTAAAGGGGGAAACAACATGAAATAATTTTCCTCATCTTCAATGAAAAATAAAACTCAGTGAAGGATATTTTTTAAATTTCGAGTTTCTCAAAAATTTTGATATACATCGATATATTTTGTCGTGCTGAAGCCAAAATAACATTCATTTTTAAAACGTTTGTATGTCCGTCCGTCTGAATTTTTGTTCATGCATCACGCGAAAGCAGCACAACCGAATTCGAAGAAGTTTTGTGCAAAGGAAAGATTTACTTCCAGAATAAATCTATATATATAAAAACGTTTAACATGGCTGATTGACTGACTGACTGATTGACTGACTGATTGACTGACTGACTGATTGACTGACTGATTGACTGACTGATTGATTGACTAACTCATTGACTGACTGATTGATTGACTGATTGATTGACTGACTGATTGACTGCCTGATTGACTCAATGATTGTTTGACTGATTGACTGACTGATTGATTGACTGACTGATTGACTGCCTGATTGACTGCCTGATTGACTGACTGATTGACTGACTGATTGATTGACTGACTGATTGACTGACTGATTGACTGACTGATTGACTGACTGATTGACTGACTGATTGACTGACTGATTGACTGACTGATTGACTGGCTGATTGACTGACTGATTGACTGACTCATCAACGCCCAGCCCAAACCCCTGGAACTAGAAACTTGAAATTTTCACAGTATTTCCGATCCCTCATGCAGGCATTCACTAAGCCGGGGTTTTTCCAAATTTTACCGCTAAGGGGGTAAGGGTAAAGAGGGTTTGGGTATTTTGAAACTTTGATTTTCGCCATGAATGCTCATTAGGAGACTAAAAAGTGTCACTCGAGGGTTTTCGGGGTCGCTAATCACGAATCCAGTGCTACAATTTCAAAAATCCAAACAAAAAGTCTTGTAAGGATAACGTAAATATCCTTTTCCCCGGGAAAAATATGCACTCGGTGGGTTTCTGAAAGGATAAGATTTTTCTTAAAAATTTTTAAGTGCTTTCCGGTTTTTTTTTGGTATTTTAAAATCTATACAAAAAACAACGACAGGTATGTAAGCTAGTAATATATAAAATTTCGTTTGACCACCGCCCTTTCCTTTGGTACTCCTCTCCAGATGATTTTCGAACCGTTCGATCGCTTGGAATGCGGTTTTTTGTGTTGGTTGAAGGATCTCGCACACAGGCATCATCCCTCCCTTGCCTGTTAATCCCTGACCTGCTATCTACTACATCGTTGTATGGTTTTTAATCGAATTTTCATCATTAGATAGATGGTAACTTAAACAACTTTCCTGCCAACATAATTCCGCCCATTTCGCCCTTTGTGAGCCCCTTTTAAACAACCGCAGCGACAACTTAGTTTAACCCGCCAAAGTCGCGGCCCTTTATTCCTGCTTCAAGAAAAAATACTATACCATTTGAATGCATTTTACCTCTGTCTTTGATTGTTTGAATGTGATCTGCATGTGTTGCATCAGTGCCTATTCCATGTTTCTCCATTAACGCAATCAAATCGGCTTCAGTTAACAAAGGCGGTGCTGTTGTCGCTCCTTCGACCATCGAAATTTCCGTTGGCTCAAATCTCGTTCCCTGCACGTAGTTGTGAATTAATTTGCCGTTCCATTTCTCATATGGGTAGACATCCAAGTAGTTCCGTTCGAATATCACGAGTCCGTTGGCGGAAAATTTCTCCCCAGCGATGTCGATTTTAACGATAGTCTCTGATCCTGTAGCATCTTTGCTCACGCAAGCCAGAAAATGCCTTACAATTAACTCATAGACTCTCTGCTCGTTGCCATTTAAATCTGGAAGAAATTCAAGCGTCAATTCGACGAACAGAAATAAAACATGGGAGATCTTAAAAGATGGAATCAAAAGCTATTTACTGGCAACAAATTTCGTCGGATGAATCGGTGGATGGGCCTGATCTGACTTGTTGCCATTCCTTGGATTTGGGCCCCATTCCAACACCCTGGTTGCGAATTGTCCCCAGTCTGGATGCGGTGCCTGTTGCTCTACAAGCGATCTTTAAAAATGAATGTTTAATTCAGTAGATAGTTTATTATAAATGATTTTGTTTTACCTCAGATCAATCTCTTTTGAAAACATATTCGTCTCGGTACGAGGATAACTGATTATACCCTGCGTGTAAAGCTTCTCAGCGATCGACATCACTTGTTTAGCGTTGATTTTTAGTTTCCTAGAGCCCAATTTCTCAAGTTCCACAGTATCCATCGGTTGTGGACGCCATTTGTTCTTATTTTTCACCGTTACACTCTCAACTGTTGCCATCGGATCGGAAAGGCATAAAAGAAGACAATCTTCACAAGCATCCTTGTCAAATAGTCGATTCTTAGCCCAATGGAACTCAACTGTGAGATCGTCGATGGTGTGAATAACTGCAATGACATCAAATTAAATTAGCTTAAAATTAATTGATTGAGAAATAGCACACCTTTTAGTTTCCAGAACGGTTCAGAGACAAAATCCTCCATTTCCTTGTATCTTTTGGCCACAAATCCCAATGTTGGAATTTGGCAACTTCCGTACGAGATCAACTTCTCTGCCATTTCGCCTGGAAACACACGCTGAAGCCGCAATGTCTGATATCGAGTAAATGCCGCCCCAGTTCGCAAATCCAACTCTTGTCTTATATCTACAGCAATATTTTGCCTTGGATCCGGTTGAATTAAGTTTGCCAGCGCCCTTTTCACGGAAGCACTAGTGATTTCAGAGAACTTGGCCCGATAAACTGGAATATTCGGCTTCATTGCCTTACAAACTTCAATGATTTCGTAGCCGATATTTTCACCCTCTCGATCGCAATCTGTCCATATTATCAAACCCCCACAGCCCCTAATCTCCCGCTCCAATGTCTTTTTAATCTTTTCACCGTCAGCCGTAACTGATTTCCGGATTGGGGCCTCCATCAGTTGAATGGGGTCGCAGTTATTCCAGGATTTGTACGCCGCCACAAATTCATAGTTCAGGAGATGTCCCGATACAGATGTCATCACCATTTTGGACTTCTGGCCACGGACATTCACTTCAAACTCGTATATTTTGTTGTAGACAGACAGACCTTCTCTCTAACAAAATAATACCATACAATTATTTTGCAAGGGAGATTTTTAAAATATTTACCCTTCTTGAGGTTCCGTTCGACAGAAGTCCAGCGATTGTTTTCGCAGCGTCGTTTTTCTCTGCTACATTTAAATACTTCATATCGGCCGCGGTCCTCGAGTAAAATCTCAAACACGAACGGAAAACTGTACAAATTGCAGGCATTTCATCTTATTTATGTTTTGTTTGGGTTTTTTGTTGGTAAACGAAATGAATGGCGGGGAAACTATAAATTTTTGACATCAAATTTCAATGCATAAAAATTAGCCGTATGTAGTGCATATAAGGTCTATTGAAGATATATGTGATTTGGTAATACTCAATTTAGTCAAAATTGTGACAGCTCCAATAATGACAAAAATTTCGAAATTTTTGAACCATAGAACATATGTAGAAGCATCACTCGAGCCAACTTGGGCAAAATCTTTTAAGGGCAACTAAAGTTTACCCATAGAAACTTTCATACAACCAATCATCATGTGGACACAAGAAAGATTGTGCTACCCAATCAAAGTTTTGTAATTAATAACACGTAATGTATCCATCTTCAATAAAAAAAAGTATTATAAGGTCTAATAAAGAGTAGAGAGCCTATAATCTAAAGAGTGGACAATGAGACCTGTTGAAATGGCCGCCAAACTGAAAAACGAGCGCGAAAAACTTCAAATTTTTCATTCAATGTTACAAAAAATAGCTGAAATAACTGAAATCGGTAATTATAAGTAAAACCTCATGTCGTAGGTGCCAAAAAAAAGTTTGGAAAGTCGTAGTTGATTTAATTAATTGAAAAATTGATTACCTAGAACACTCGGAGAAAAAGCTGTTCTAAGTGGCGTAAAGGTAATGGCCCAATAGAAGCTTTGCTTGCTTCGCTTGCTTTGCTTTGATGAAGCGTTTGAGGCGATAAAAGCAAGTAAAGCGTCTCTAGGCCCAATGTACGCTTTGCTATGAGCGCTTTGACATCTGGCAATTGTGTTGTATTTATATTTTCTGAATGAAAAAAAAAGTTTGTGCAAACATTTTAACAATAAAAATTAACTTATAAAACAATTACAATGCATTTTGTGTTTTATTCCATCAAGTAGGCGAAAAACTGATTGTCAGAACTGTCAAAGCGCATAAAGCAAAGCGTCTAATTGAGAATTATTCAAATCGAAGCTTTGCTTGCTTCGCTTTGCTTTAAGCGCTTTTGTATTGGGCCAGCTCCCATAAGGAAACACGGAGTTCAATTCAGCTGTCAAAGCGAGTAAAGCAAGCGAAGCAAGCAAAGCAAGCAAAGCTTCTATTGGGCCATCACCTTAATAGTAGAGTTGGGCACAGTTACTCAAAAAGTTAACTTTGATAACAGTTAATAAGTTACTTTTTAAGAATTGTAGCCTACGTTACAGATAATCGTTAAAGTTAATTTGAAGGCAAAAAGGTTCTTTAAATATCAAATATATAGTTTAAAATATGTTAAAGTTTGTTAACCCATTCGGTATTTTGATGACATATGGCAACGCAGTTAAAAGTTGCTAAAAAATTTGAATTGACTTATATTTATTTATTTTAAAACACTCTATTCTCATTCAGTGCACCTTTAAGTGCATTTGTGACCCAATTTTGATTAGTTGAGTAAAAATCTGGACTACAGTGAACGTATTTGTGGAAAATTAAAAATTTTCAATTTTTTTTAAAATGAATACTGATAGCTTAAACATCATTAATTTGTATAGAGAGTATTTTTAACCCCCATAGAAAAAAACATTTACCGAACGGGTTAAATGCCTTTATACCTGTGGGGTTTAAATAAATAAAAATTGTTTGAATTTCTTTCAACTTGATCAATTTCTTGAATTCACATTATTACTTTAGTAACATTTTTTAAACGGCAAAAACTTTACCCAGTTTGTCTTTTTTTCGTTCCGCATTGACTCTATGAGATACATGGCAGCTTTACAGGAATAGATATGTCCATTTTGTAGTAACTGAATGACAGAGAGAAGCTCGAACGCCCGAATTTTCCGAATTTTCACTAAAGCCAAAATAAACTGTATGTGATTTGCCAAGGATGACTGGTCGCAATCTTATCAATGCCAGAGAAAAGTTATATTAAGGGCCCGTTAAATTTTGAAGTAGTTACAAATCATTTATTCAATCGTTTTCTTTCTATTTTTAAAAATCTCTTTTAGTCATGAAAATTTTGACTATCGGACTTAGTTAACGGAAATCAAAATTAATGGAAGTTAATGAGTCCGTTAATGATTTTCAAAGTTAACTTAAAAGTTAATCGTTAACGAAAAATTTAACTGAGTTATTTAACGATTAACGGATTAACGATATGGTGCCCATCTCTGCCTAATAGACCGTCCTACTCACTATGACTGTCCATTAAGTGGTGATGTCTACTCTTTAGATTATAGTCTTTCTAATAAACAGTAAGCAAGAGAGAAAAGTTTTCGGAACTACAATCTAGAAAAAAAATCTATTTTTTTCTGGGCGATGGACTTGAAGCCGCAGAAGTCTGAGGTTCGCTTTCTATTTTTTCTTTGTTTCCTATTTTGTTCAGATATTTTAAATAATATACACGTATGTAAAGACGCTGGCAGCAGTGAAACATTCAGAAATCCATTATTCGGTTTTCTGAAATTTTATTAAATTGCCATCAGCGCCATCTATTGCATTAAAGACATTATTGAAGGCACGTATTGAAGACGTCATCTGAATAGGGGTTATACAAATGTCTTGGGCCCGTATTTAGTCGGTCTTCAATACGCGTCAGAATTCAATAATACGATTTTCGAACATATACCCTTAGACTATGTTTACACACGGATTGGGCATGAACATGGGGGACACCCCCACTTCCTCGCCTTGCCTATGTTTTGACAGTTTCGTTCAGTCCCATGTTCATGCCCAATCTGTGTGTAAACAGGCTCTTAGTAATGACAGGCATGTTCAAGGCTATACGTCAATTCAATGTTCCTCTGCTGCTTACCCCCTTGTCAACCATCTTCTTAATTGTTAGAGCAATTTTGGCCATTAGATAGATCGTCTCCCAAGAAGTTTTCGCCCGCTTAAATCAACCCCACCCCTTCCTTGTGAACCCCTTTTCTGCTATTTATTGAACCGTTAAAGCAATTTGGACGGGATTTGCACAATTGGGTAGGTCATCTTCCAATCAAAGGTTTCGCTCACAAATATCGGCGCCTCTCCTTGGCTGTGAAGCCGTCGGTATTGCTATTTCCTAAATATTGACGCGGCCTTCGTCATTGAAGAGATGATTGTGAACACTTTGACTGTAAATACCTACCGTTATTTCCTGAATCGGTAAAGCAATCTTTACGCGTGGTGTGTCTTAATCTAAGGACAGTTTTCGTCCATTGAACCGCAATTGTTTTTTTCGTTTCACATATCAGCTGTAAACATTTCCCTTACGGTAAACATTCGGCTTCGACCCAAGATTACGAAAAGAGCTGAAGTTCGATTTCGGTCAAAAACCATCCCTCCTCGTAAAGGTTTGACATATTTTATGGACAGCCCGGTAAAACCGATTTTTGACATGAATTTGTTTGCACTAAAATAAATTTGTTATCCAAGTTGAGTGGGCGGCACGGAATATATTAAAACATCTCTATCTATGAAAATATTTTGGATTTTTTTTATTTAAATGTTATAAATTATAAATCATCTTTGCTTACAATCAAAATCTTTAATTCTTAGATTGTAAATATATGGAACTAAAACATAAAATCAATTATCATATGAAATAATCACAGCCATATTTAATATTATTATGATTTATTTAATTCTTTAATCTAATTTAATTACTCTCGCATATCATTTCATTGTCAATTAAACGAGCAAAACGGGAAAAATTTACAAATTACAAACTGGAAAAACCACATATCATTCTAAAAAACGACAAACCGATTTTCTAGATAGTATTAAAATTTGAAATTCTAGTGAGAAATATATTTCATAAGGACGACTACATATGCATTGAATCGATTTCGAGTAAATCTCTAAGGCCCCGCACGCATTTACCAAAAATCAAGGAATCCACGAGAAAAATTATCCATTAAATATTTTTAAACATCTCTACAATAAAAGCAAGTCCATAGCAACAAACGAACGAATGAACAAGCGAACCAACGATATTAATCGATTTAACTACACAAATTATTTTATTCATCTCTTTCGATATCTTTTAAAACAATATCCACGCATATTTTAATAAATTGTCATACATTTTTTTTTGATTTTAGTTGATCAAATATTATATCATAACAAAATTTCGCAGATTTACTACTTATTTTAACTAAAAATAAAATTAAATTAAATTAAACAAAATTACTATTGAATTACACAACATTTTACATTCTACTAACAATTATATTTTTCATAAATGAAAACAAAAACTTTTGGATTTTTTTTTTGTTTCCTTCGTCTAGTATTTCTATTTTTTTTACCTACACAAAATTGCGATCAGTTTTTATTGATTTGTCAGTTAAAAAATGATTTGTTTTGTTAAAAGTCTCTACATTATTTATGTATTTATTACTCTCAGTTTTAAAGCACTTTCATGATTCAAAAATGAACCAACTATCAAAAAAAAAAAATGAAACTAATTAAAAAATTAATATTAATAAAAAGTTTTATTTCCAATCAAGTGATGGTGGTTACAATCTGATTCTTAGACCCAAGATCGGTGGCTCTATAAGAAAATCCACAAAAAAGTTTCATTAGTATTTAAAATTATGTTTGGAGTAATAAAAATAATATCTTGTAATACATTACCAATCAACAAATAAAGCGCACAACAAAACTTAAAGCAAATTCAAGCTATAAAATTTGTAAAAATAATTAAAAAGAATAATCTATACAAATCTAAATTAATCAATCGACCTTTGACGTAAAAACAATTAGATTTTCGCAATAAAACCTTTGGCGAAAAACGATAAGTGTTTCAAATTTGATGCAATAACCTGTCATGGCCTGAACTGGAGTGGTATTCCGTAACTTGATTCAAGCGTTTGTTTTGAGTTAGAAGAAAAAATGGTATTTGCTGTCATTTATTTCGGTCAAAACAGAGACAGCGAATACTTCTTGTTCTTTTAACTCGAAACAAACGCTTGAAACAAGTTACGGAATATCACTCCTGTTTCAAACCCAATTAATGTAACTCAAAGTGAAAAAAAACATGAAATATAGTAGTTGTGCGGTGAAAATGAAATCATTTGGCAAAAATAAATTGAAATTTCATAAAAAAAACTCTAAAGCCGTGTTTTTTATAAAACGATTTAAATAAAAACAAAACAAAACGAATTTCCAGTGCTTTAAGGAATAAATATAATTTCGTTGTGAGCTTTACCTATAAATTGACGAGGCGGACGTTGATCTTGACCAAGTCACTAATAAATCCTCACCTCTCTGCCTCGTCCGTTTCTGTTGTATGATAACGTTTATACTATCGTCTGGACATAATGATGTCCGTAATACTTTAAACACCAATCTAGGAAAAATAGAGATTATTGAATGTTTTTGTGTGATGAATTTTGGTTGAAAATTCTTTATGTTCGATTTTTTTTCAGTTTATTGTTGAGGTTGTAAAAAAAACTGGGTTTATTGTAAAATATCTCACCTGGGCAACACACTTATAACTGCCGTTAGGAAAATAACCAGCCAATGGACAAGGGAACCAAAACACCGGAAAATTACCCAAAAACTGGATGGCAAACCGAAGCAGGAAACGCAAAAATAATTGTACATAATCGCAAATAGATAGAATGATCCCAAACTGAATATTATCGAGATTACGTGAAGTATTGTCTGAAAAGAAAAATTCGTTTAAATTTACATTCTAATAAAAGGCGGAATTTAATTAAACAAAAATAAATTTTTAGCTCATAAAAATAATTTTACCCATGATCTTATTTCTATAGCGCCATGAATTAGCATTGTAACAAGACAGGATGCTGTTATTGTCGTACCAAACTCCCAAATGCCAACATCTGAACCCCAATAAGCCGCTTCCGCTACAAAGAATATCACTAAACTTTGGAATAGGGAATCCAACATCACTAGCCAAAAGGCATGAGGTCGATATGCGAGTCCCAATCGTCCCTATTTTGGAATTTTAAAGAAAAACAATTGATTAAAAAATTTTTTTAGCAAAAAAAAAATGAAAACTTTTACATTTTTATAAAGAAACGGATTTGATAGTAGCAGATCTTCAGGAACTGATTTATCGTAAACGCCAATTGCAAGCGGCGGGAGCGATGTAAAAACTAAATTATAAAGCATTAAATACATTTGGTCGATCATAACCGCTCCAGAGAATCCGCAATACAATTGATACCAAAATATTAAAAAAACGAACGCCTGAAATTAAACAAGAAAAACTGTATTAGTAAAAGAAACGTTTCTGCAATAAAAATAAAACTCTTACCGCATTTTTATAAAAGAAATACAAAATCATTCTAGCTAAACGATCATAACACCAATATCCGTGTGATAGTAAAAGTCTTTCTAATAATCTAAAACGTGCTAATGTAAAATCTGCAGCCATAACCGCTTGCATGCCTTCTTGGCCTGAAATACCGACACCGACATCAGCCATCTGAAATTTAAATTTTCGGTTTAAACTATTTCTTCAAGTGAAACGGTTTTAATTTTCATACTTGTATCATTGAGACATCATTGGCACCATCTCCGATCGCTAAGGTACTGATGTGCAATTCCTCTTTGACTACTTTGACAAGGTATGCCTTTTGGAGTGGTGTTGATCTGCAGCACAACACCGAAACGCAGTATTTTGTTAATTTTAAAAATGGCTTCGTTAAATTTGATCTGGAAGAAAAAAATTTTTTTAACAAAATGTAAAGTGGCGTAAATTTCTTTAAATAAATAAAAATATAAATTGTGATCAATACATATCTTTCATCTGCCATATTTACTTTCGGAAAAAAATGTAAAAAATATTTTTTCAAATACCTCGAGAACCGTTAAAGATATGTACATAAAAACCGTTAAGGGGAAAAATACATAAAATTTTATTTTCGAGAAGTTTTCAAAAACCTGTGTAAAAATAAATTGTTTGGGAGATATCCGTTATAGGTACCGTTACTTTTCCAAAAGTTGATAGAAAATTGCGTCTTTCGTAAAACTCATTTACAAAAAATTTCAAGTCGCTAGCTCCAGGCGGTCTCGAGTCACTCAGGATACGTAAAACAGATAATTAATCGTCTGCATTTTTATAAAATTATTGACGTTCGATAATCCGGCACAATCGCTAATTCGACATGACTGAGGTCCCGGATTAAAGAGATTCTACTCTATAATGTACTAGCAGACCTTACGTTGCTAGCTTAAAGTTTTCGGCATACATTTTAGAATGCCAAAAAAAAACCATTAATAACTTAAAAACTTTTGGGAAAAAACGTTATCCTTTCAGGACCTTCCGTTTCGAATTTTGCAAATCTAATACCGGATTCGTGATCAGCGATCCCAAAAACCCCTTATGTCGATTTTTCCAGGGAAAACGGGAAAAAGAATATTTGCGTTATTCTTTCAGGATGTTCCGTTTCGAATTTTGAAATATAACATAGCTAAAAACCTGCTCCTGGCAACGCAGATCATAAAGCATTAAATACAAAACCACGTAAAAATCGGTCCAGTAGTTTTTGAGTTTTGTAATCTCAGACAGACAGACAGACAGACAAACATCCATTTTTATATATTGGGTTGTTCGATAATTCATGTCGTTTTTTTTCATGTTTTTCAAAGAGAATTTTTTTATATTAACAACAAACTTTAATCAATGATATATTGACCATTTTGTTGGATGACCTTTTGCCATCTTTCGGCAAGTTGAAAAATTCCACGTTCGAAGAAGCCTTGGTTTTTAGAAGCGAAGAACTGGTCCAACTCATTTTTAACAGCCTGATCGGAATCGAAAGTTTTACCATTCAAATGGTTTTGTAGGGAGCGAAACAAATGATAGTCTGATGGTGCTAAGTCAGGGCTATAGGGTGGATGTGGCATCAGTTCCCAATTGAGCTCTATTAATTTTTGACGGGTTATCAAAGAGGTGTGGGGTCTGGCGTTATCATGATGGAACATCACGCCTTTGCGATTGGCTAGTTCAGGGCGTTTTTTCTTGATTTCTTCGTTTAATTTCGATAGTTGACGACAGTAGACATTCGAATCAATAGTTCGGTTTCTTGGAAGCAGCTCAAAGTAGACTACACCCTTGTAATCCCACCACACAGAAAGCATAATCTTCTTTTGGTGAATATTGGCTTTGGATGTCGATTGTGGGGGCTCATCTTGCTTGGTCCATGATCGTTTACGGACTACGTTATCGTAAACAATCCATTTTTCATCACCCGTTATGATTCTTTTTAGAAATGGGTCGTTTTGGTTACGATTCAGCAAAGAGTCGCATATGTTAATGCGTTTGGTGAGGTGGATTTCCTTTAATTCGTGAGGAACCCAAACATCCAGTTTGCTTACGTAACCAAGCTGTTGTAAGTGCAAGTAGACGGTTGAATTCGATATGTCGAGCTTCTCTGCTATCTCTCGAGTTGTCATACGCCGGTTAGTTTCGATTAACGTCTTTATTTTGTCGTCATCAGTAGTGGTTGGACGACCAGTATGTGGTGCATCTTGCACATTAAAATTTCCAGAACGAAAGCGAGCAAACCAACGCTGACACTGGCGTTCAGTGAGGCAGTCCTCACCATAAACAGCACACAATTTCTTTCGAGCTTGCACCGCATTTTTGCCCTTTCGGAAATAAAACAATAAAATATGCCGATAATGCTCTCTTTGATTGTCCATTTTCAGGTTTATTTTTAACCAACTTGTTGTTTACTAATGACGCTCAACTTTTGACTGAAAGTAGTCTAAAGTCTAATCTTTAAAATAGTATATAATAATATAACCCACGCAAAGTACTACTACATGAAATATGCAGTTCAAGCCATCTATGAGAAAAAAACGACATGAATTATCGAACAACCCAATATATAGATAAAAATTAAAAAATAATTTTGACTGGCCAAAAATAAGTATTACTTACTTTAAATCTAAAATGAATGTCAATGTTTTACCATCGACGACTAGTGCACGACTTTTAGATGATCGCGTTCGGAAATTATCACCCACTTCTATTTGATGTTTCTCAATTTCAGATAAATAAAACATAATCGACGTTTCGGCTGCATCTCGAGATCTTGCAGTAAGTCTAAAGAAAACCATAAATAATTTTATTAATTGAAAGTGAAACTCAATGATTGATATTAACGTGGTTTACCTTAAAAGTTCCATTTGAGAATTGAAAAGTTTAGCAGAATAAGCTACATTAATGGCAGTTTCGGGTTTATCACCAGTCAGGACCCAAATCGATATACCTATCATAAATTTAGAGTAATATTTTAGAAACATTTAATATTTATGAATGCTTCAATTGGCATACCTGCTGATAGCAACGAAGCAATAGTTTCTGGGACACCCTCTTGCAGACGATCCTCGATCCCAGTTGCACCCAACAACGTTAAATTACTCTCTAATTTGGCAAATGATTCTCTAAGACGTTTATCTTTATTCTCGAATGACATTTCGATCTCTTGATGTCTTGCCCACCATTCGGTATATTCAGCTGGATTCAGGATTCGCTTAGCCATGACTAGAATACGCAAACCTTGACGAGCATACAAATCCAATTGTTGTTGGGTCTTTTCTCGCAGACGTCCTAAAATCAAAATAATAATGTGTTGCAAAAGAAAAAAAATAATTAGCATAAAATCCAAACAACCTTCAGAGGAATCAGCAGAACAACTTGAAAGGACGGGCATTATAGAACTATCCGCTCCTTTCGAGTAGAGTACGATTTCCTGGGATCCAGTTCGTCGCACAACGATTGACATGCACTTCCGACTCGAATCGAATGGCAGAATTTTGAGCACTTCATATTCGACTATGCCGTGCCCAGGAACATTGACGAGAATGTGATTTGGACTGCGATTAATCAAACAGCAATCGTAGCTGTAGGCGGCATTGACTAGGGCTAATTCATCGGGACTTTCAGCTTCGAAAATTGGCCGACCGTCCGACAGAGCAAAATCTCTATGCGTGTTGGTGGTCCTAGAAACGAAAAATTTCTTTGTTAACAAAAATTCAAATAGATAGTTTTCTTTTAAAATAAAATTGAAATGTGGATTGGCGCGCTAAGAAATTTGTATACGTTATAGGAGTTATTTTCGACTTTTTTTTTAAATTTTAACACTAGATTCGCGAGTGACTTTCCAAAACCCTTTAATGCTAACCCGGCCTTTACACGCGACTGTAAAGTCTGTCAGTAGCACATACTTCAAATGTCAAATTACTGACAACGAATTAAAATACATTTAGCGAATTGGCAGTCAGTGCATTTACACGAGTCTGTCTCAGCGACTGTGTCAGCTCTACAGACGCGTGTAAGGGCCGGGTTATTTCCCAAAGAAAAAGTGGGAAAAATGCTTTTTGAGTGATCCTTAGAGGACTTTATAAAGTTTTTCCGGAGATGAAACCTAACGCAATCACTTTGGCGTCTCGAACACAGTTTGGCGATAATTTAGGAAGTTTTCGCGCTAAATTTTAAATTGCTAAATAGATCTCTCTGATATACAGGGTTTCTATTTATTCATTGAGTAGGCTCTCTCCTAACAGCCGTGGCACTTGTTGTTAGTGACATTCATTTTTGTTGATTTCAATTTGATTATTTGAGAGCAATAAATAGTAGACACAAGTGAAAACTTCGAGTTTTTAGATTTTTGTGCAAACCTACGTAGTGGTAGTTTTCTACTAATAAACTGACACTATCTTTACAATTTTCAATAACATTTCAAAATATTCACTCGTTCGCCAGGAGAAATCCGGTGCAAATGAATAGAAAATTCGTTTCGAGAGATTATTCAAAAATATTGACCAATAAAACCTAAGTTTCGAGATATTCAAATATCAAAGTGGTCACACCAATTATAAAAAAAGAATCGTTCGAATCGGTTTGGTATTAGGCCCTTTTCCAGGATCCGATACGAATATTGTTGTTGGTATAAAACACTAACAACAACATTGAGTTTACGATCCGAATCATTCGTATCGGATCCTGGAATAGGGCCTATTATTCTATAACTAATCATCCTCGGCGCTACAGGGCCTCCTCAATTGAGGTTTCATAACAATTTCTTCTCTGCTTCGCACCTATAGTTTTACATGGATTGCGACCCATGGATGAATTACAACATTTGAAAGGCTTTTACGTTGCAACCCATCAACAGCAGAGGCCTTGATAGAAATCTAGACCGATGATGTCTTTAACACCAAGCGGCAACTATCGTTACTCATTTCGTAAAGCAACCAAGCATCTATAACTAAGCATGCATGAAAATCCTGATATTTTCTTTATTGTATACAGCGAAGATTAGTTGCTTCGTACCTTAGTTTATTGGCGATTCGTTTGGCGTGTCCTTTCGAATTCAAAAATGATGCGATTGTGTTGATTTTCGAGTTGATTATTGTCCTGGCACGTCCTGTTGGAGAAGCGTTGCTTGAAATTGATTTGATTTTCATCGGTGGACTTTCCGATGTTGGCGTTGATTCAGCTGAGCTACTAATTGGCGATAGCGATGGAATGTGATGATTTTGTTTCGATAGTGAATACGAAAGATTTGGTGGCGGCGATGGGGTTACCGATCGTGATTCAGTAAGCCGAGTATATCGATCACCACCTGCTATTGAATGCGACGTCGTCAGTCCACCGTTAGCCATGAGCGAAGTTGGCGGCGATGATATAGTTGAAATCGACGTGGTAGCAAGGGTTGATGTCGTTATCGTGGGAGGTGCGCCTGTGGGCGATGGAGTCGACGCTGAGGACGCTGTTGTGATGGACAAATCGTTAGAACGGGAATGATTCAAATTTGGAGTTTCCTCCTGGCCCTGGACTTCAATTACGCCGCTGTCATTCATCATATCGCGATGAGGTGTTGCGCTGACCACCACCGTATTACAAATGGAGAGAACCACTAGAAACTCTTGTAATCGCTGTGAATTCGGTGACAAAAACTGCCCGGGAAGCAGCTGATTTAGATCTTCGGTTAGTTTGGAATTCACAATCAGTGGAGGAGCTGGTGAGCCGGGCTTCAGGTATTCACTCTCAAATTCCGATGGCGGGTGATTGTAGTCGACTCCATTTATTGTGCAGCGCCGGAATATCATTTTGTTTTCGGTTAGCGTTCCCGTTTTATCCGAAAATATGTGCTGGACCTGTAAAATTATATTCATTTTAGTTATTAGTGATTTTTAATTGATAATAAAATAAAAATGTTACTTGTCCCAATTCCTCTGTTATGTTCATCGCTCTGCATTCAGTCTTTTTGTTTGATTGCTGGTCAAATAGATCGACATTGTTGTGTATATGATAGACTTGTAGAATTTTACATAGCTCAATAGTTACATATAACGATAGAGGTATCATAACCTACATTAGAAGAAAAACATATTAATATTTTAGTGAGATAGAAATCATAGATAGATTTTTCAATTTGGGACAATATTTTAAATGTTGACGTTTTTTAAACAAATATTTACGGAAAAAAATGTGGAGCAACTGATTTGCAAAAAATCTATTCTTTTAAAAAATGTTTAATGAACATATCTCTGACTATCTTCAGATTTTATCATACATAGTTTCAGAGTAAACAGCAAATAACGAAATTACGATTTTTAAAAAGCCTCCACTGGCCTTGCAAAGAAAAATATTTTGTGAAACGAGAAAGGAAGAAGGATTTTGTATGAAGATTTGAAATTGAACAACTCATTGTTGCTTTTACATTGAAATTTATACGAGTATTCGTTTGTCACCTGCTATTTTTAAAAGCTTTTATTTATCTTGTTTTTGCATCTATTTGTGTGTCTCTCAGGGCATAAACAAATTATAAGGAGACTATTTTTTTCTAACAACTAGAAACTTGAAAAATAATCCCCCAAAGCAGCAGATATGCATGCGGTCGGCATAAGAATTCAACGAGAATAAAATTTAGTTTTAACAAAGGGCGAACGTAAGCAGCGACATGTATAGGCGATCACCACGGCTGCTCGTGTGTACTGCCGACTAGCCGGCAGCTCTTACGTCACGATGGGGGATTATTTTGAACTTCGTTTTGCACTAATTTGAGTTTTTAGAAAAAAATGATCTCTATAATACATTGGTCAGGGTCAAATCTTGTAACCCATTTCCATTTATCTGATTGACTTCAAAATGTTGCACACATGCGTGAGTCCGGTGACAATACAATATTTTCATTACTTCGACCTTGTAAGGATAACAGAAGCTCCTGTACAGATAACGTGGTTATCCTTTTCCTCAAATTTTCCAGAAAAAATCTGATGTGAGGGTTTTTTTTGGGTCGCTGAATCTGTAGTGGTATTCCGTAACTTGATTCAAGCGTTTGTTTCGAGTTAGAAGAAAAAGTGGTATTTGCTATCTCGGTTTCTCTCTGTCATTTATTTCAATCAAAACAGAGACAGCGAATACTTCTTGTTCTTCTAACTCGAAACAAACGCTTGAAACAAATTACGGAATATCACTCCTGATTCTGGCATTAAGAAGTCTGTAAGGCTAGCGGAAGGTCCTTTTAGGATAATGTGATTAGCCTTTTCCTTAAATTTAACGAAACAAATCTGATCTGGGGATTTTTGGGCTCGATGAATCCTATTCTGGAGTCAAAAAGTCCGTAAGAATATCTCAAAAGTAAGAATATTCGAAGACTTAAAAGTATAAACAAGCTTGGCGAAAAATAGTCGTCATTTTAGAGGCATACTAATCAAATACGAAATTACTAATAAGAATATTTTTTTTTGAAAAAAAGCTTTTATTTAAAAAATCCACTTACAAGGAAAAAAATTTTTTTTTTTGCGCTCTGTATCAGAAATAAAAGCGACATAAAAGCATTAAAAATAAAATACCATAAATATTTACCTCGCTTTTATTTCTAATATACAGCGCCCAAAAAAATTTGTTTACTTTTTAGTATTTTTTTTTCAAATAAAAGCTTTTTATTTTTTTTAATAAAAAAAAATCAAGTATCATTAATAATGGTTCAAAGTGTGCATGCCGATCTTTGAAAAGTAGGGAAACGATTTTTAGCGATACATTTATTAATTTTTTCAATGACATAAATGAAGTTTTGACATAAATGAAAACAGATATATTTTCAGAGTGACCTTAAAAAATACAAAAAATCAAAACTTACTTGTAAAATAATAATATAAGTCCAAAAGGTGAGCAGACCCTCGTAATTAGGATTTATTTCGAATGGCAAATAAGGAACATTTAATCCTTCGTATGATGTAAGCCACATTTGACAGCCGACAGCACCAATAACGCATAAAATTAAGAGAATTATCACACACCTGGAATTAAACCGAAAATCAAATTATTCAAAATTTCAACTGAGTAAATAAAATAAGAGAATTTTTTACCATATCACATCAATGTTCATTTGTTGCTCCAGTTGCGAGCGCTTATATCTAGGACCACTATTATTAAGCATTGCTTTTGTCTCATGACCCGCGTAAACGACTAAACCTTCTATAAAATCAGTATTCTGTAATGAAAATGTTAGAAAATTAGATTAATTGAATTAAAGACAATCGAGTGTGAATCTATAATTCTATTTTGTTAATTTGTATGCAAAACTGATTACCGACAAAAAGTTTATATTTACACGTTGTGTTTTTTGTTGTTTTTATTGTTTCTCTAAAATACTGCCTGTATTCATTTAGATAATAATATTAATTAATTATGCAATGCAATTCTTGGCACGGAAAGATTTCAAGTCATTAACTTTTAGCTCGTAGTTAGCTAACGTTGACTCAAGGAAATCGTGACAAAACAGTTTTCATTCTGTTATTCTTTTTTCTTGCCCTATCGACGTCGAAAATCAGAAAAGTTTCGGTTCGTTGATAATTTTGAGTTTGCAAAGTTGTAAAATTTACTTATGTTGTCGGTTTCAATAAAACACTGAAAACAAACATGATCCTCGGAAGGGGGTGAATACTAAACGCAATAAATCGGAATTTAGAAGGAGGCGGATAGGAAGGAAGGAAGGACGAGTTTATTGACTCAATGAATGGTTGAGGTTTTGTTTCCTTATCAATTTGACATGCCAAATATATAAATGCCGGTGTAAAACACGCATTCCGTCTGCAATTACTTTTGGTCTCAACGAGTAAAATTATGGAGAAAGGAAAAATGCTTGTGGCACCTTCAATTGATTGTTTGTGAAGTTTTACTTGATTTATGGCGAGTTTCATGAAATTTTTGGCGACCACTAAATTGCATAAAGGATTCAAGCAAAAAGAGTTTGCTAAATCGATTTAGCGGACGCTAAAAGTTTCGTGAATCCCGCTATTATTATTGCGCATACATTTTCACAAACGAGTCCAAGTGTAAAAACATTTGGTCCGTATTCCGGAGGTCGGTGGTTCAATTCCCGAATGTGGCACGCTGTGATTTAAGTACACTTGCTTTTCGAAATGAGTAGTGATAGTTGCCGCTTGGTGTTAACAACATCATCGATCTAGATTGCTATCACGGCCTCTGCTTTTGATGGGTTGTAACGTAAAAACCTTACAAATGTTGTAATTCATCCCTGGCTCGCAATCCAGGTAAAACTGTAGGTGCGAAGCAGGGAAGAAATTGTTATGAAATCTCAATTGAGGAGGAGAGCTGTAGCGCCGAGGATGATGGATGTTGCACAGTGTTGTAGAAAATATAATTAAATTTTGATTTTCAAACTTTGTCATACCATATGAGTGTCGAAAATAAATAAAACAGTAAAGGGTTGTGTATAAAATACATCATAAGCAAGTTTACCTTTTTAGATCTGATTGTACAATAGGCTCAGTGACATGGGCATCGGCAAGGGGAGGGGGGCAAGCGGAGTACTTGGAAAAAAATAACAAAAATATCTATTAGGTAAATTTCAGAATTTTCGCCTGTGGCGCAATTTCTTTTAATATAATATATCGCTCATTTGCAACAACAGTATCACAACTCAAAAACGTTATTTTTTTTATGAGATAGCTTTTAAGGTTTTGAAGTGCTGGGATTTGACTATGTTACAAATGCTCTCCAATGGCGAGTATTTATTGTAGAGCTAAAAAGTTTTGTCAGATATGACAACAACTCAAAACGAGTAATTTTGCATCATTAATTCAAAAATGCTCATTTTCGAACTATGACACTATTGTCGCAAATAAGGGATATGCATTTTTTGCATACCAAAGAACGAAGATACAATTTTTAAACGCTTTTATTTAGCTTGCCTGTGTATCTGTTTGACTGTCTGTGTATCTGTTTGATTTGACCCACTTTTACTCATCCGATTGACTTTTGAACACAAACGTAAGTCTCGTGAAAATACAATATTTTCACTACTTCGTTTTTATAAGATAAAGGAAAGGTTTTGTAAGGATAATGTGATTATTCTTTTCCTCAAATTTCCCGAGAAAAATCTCATCTAGGGGTTTTTGGGGTCTCCGAATCCGATTTAGGCATTAAGAAATCTGTAAGGATAACAGAAGGTCCTGTAAGGATAACGTGATTATCCTTTTCCACAAATTGTCCGAGAAAAATCTCATCCGGAGTTTTTAGGGTCGCTGAATCCGACTCTGACTTTAAGAAGTTTATAAGGATAACGGAAGGTCTTGTGAGGATAACGTAATTATCCTTTTCCTAAAAATTTCCCGAGAAAAATCTCATCTAGGGGTTTTTGGGGTCGATGGATTCGTTTCTCGAATCAAAAAGTCTGTAAGATTATCTGAAAAGCAAGGATATTCTCTATTAATTAAGTACGAAATGGCTAAAAAGGATAAAAATTTTTTAAAACTTTTATTAAAAAAAGACACAAAAAAGGAAAAAAAAAAATTGTTTTGAGAGTTGTATATCAGAAATAAAAGCAATATAAATGCATAAAAAATAAAATAAATCTCGCTTTTATTTCTGATTATTTTTTTCCTTTTTAGTGCACTTTTTTACCTAGTCTAGTCATAAATATTGATACAAAGAAAAATTTGATGCCAAATGAGAACAGATTGATATTTTTCAAAAGAAACAAAAATCTCTTTTTTTGGCCACACAATAGCCACAAATCATAGAACACATTTTCCGAGAAAGCCGCCATTTTATTTAACACCAGCCCTCTAACGATGGAGTCAACCGGAGCCGGAGGGCCACTCTTCGCTTCTGATGAAATCATGAATTTGATTTTCAAGCAATTTTTGTGGTCATTTGGCTTTATGAGCCAGAGCTGAATCCTGTTGAAAATTCCACACCCTATTTTTGAACACATTTTCGTTTAAATGCTTCACTATACATTTTAAACAGTTTCTTGAGCAACTTTGGCTGGTGTATGCGCCATTTTTCCATAAAAATGGCTCGCAATCGATTTGGATGACATCATCCCTCCAAAAGTCCGCCCCTTGAAAGCCCAGACCTTAACACGTTCACAGCGGCGCACTATGGGGCCAAAGTGCCATTCGGCGGCCAAAAATACATAACTTTTGAACAGATCAATATTTTTGAATGGGGTTTTTTTGTTGGCTAGATAAATATCCAAGCTTTATTTCCTGATAATCTGATTGCCCCCTCCTCGCCCCTCCCCCACCCATCTGCATTTAAAATCAAAAATTACCAAAATCTCGAGAACGGTTGGTCGTACAGAAAAAATCATTTATGACGAAAATATTTAGAATGGCATTTTACATATCGCACATGGTCCCGTAGACTGTAGTATCTCAAAAAAATGTGTTTTTGAGTAATTATTCCATTATGTAAAGGAAACTTATTTATTTTTGGTTTTTATTTATTTTTGGTTTTTTAAATTCCCATTTTTTAAAATTTAAATTGATTTTGTGGAAAACAAACCTAACTATCTTTTATTATTGCAAAAAAAAATATCAGTTGTGGTCAACACAAAACTTTCTTCTACAAAATCTACGACCCTGCGCAATTTACGCTAGAGCCCTGTCGCGTTGTCAACCTAAGATGACCTCCCAATAAATTCTTGGTTTATTCAAAAATATCAAAAACATACAAAATTTGAGATAACTTGAGAACTGTAAAAGATATCAATTTACGGTAAATGGCAAAAATGTAGAAAATGTTAACATCTTTAATTATTCTTTTAACTGATTTGTCGAAAAACCGTTAGTTTGCAAATTATTCGCAAACATATGATTCTTTACATATTAATGAAAATATCTCAATAACGGTAAAAGATAACGGATAACGGTAAGAAACAAAATTGTGCAGAATGTTATTCTCATTAATTCACTTCATACATTCAGTCAGCAAAAACCCGTTAATTTTCGAGATAATCGCAAAAAACTGTTTTTTTTGGAAATAACGGTTTATATCGATAACAGGTGGAGATATCGAGTTATAGCTAAAGACAAAAGTGTGGGAAATTTTATTTTCTCCAAGTTTTGTCATACTTAAGGCCACTAAAAAACGCGTAGTTTGGGAGTAAATCGAGAAAAACGAAATTGCGATTTTTGAAAAACCGCCATTTTGGATACTTCCGGTTAACGGATTTCCACCAAAAGTTGATAGGACCGTCCCATTTCAGGACCCAACATGCCTATAAAATTTCATGGCGCTAGCTCTATTAGTTTTTGAGAAATCTTGTACACAGACTGACAGACAGACTGGCAGACAGAAAGACATTTTTTAAATATAACTCCAATCGACTCAGGAGTGATCGGGAAATGTTTTTTAGGCAAAATTAAGAGGTCGAAATTTTTCATGAATAATTATACTCCGTAGAAGAAAGTAAAAAAAAATGAAGCAAATTATCTGTAAATTAATATCAAAAGAGTAATAAATTGAAATATTACTGTACAGACAACAGAAAAAACAATTATTTATAAACAATTATTTTGAAATGAAAACTTTGAATGCGTTTTTCTTGAAATGGCCGATTTTGAGATACTACAGTCTACGGGACCATGTGCGATATATCGTCAGTACATGAAAATCGAATAAGAGCAACTTTAATACCCTATATGATGAAATAATCAAAACTATAGTATTTGTTGTTGTAATATTTTTTTTTGGTTTTGTTTTAAAGTTGTTTTTTAAATGTTATAAAAAATATAGCATTTTTAAAGACAACTTTTTTTTAATTCGATTATTTTAATACAATTTGATACAAATACACATGGCTAACATTACATAAGGTTGAGGAAAAATTACATTCTAATAATGTCTTCAACTACGTCGAATTTTAACAATTGTGGGATTTCTTGATCTTCCTCGTCATCCAATTCATCTTTTGCATTTGTCCATTTAGAACGCAGAGAAGCCAAAAATGGATCTGACGATAGAAGTATTCATCAAATCTTCATTTTGGTTGATTCTATCGTTTTTTCTAGTGTTGGTTAGTCTAAAATGTCTGTAGTCTTTTCGATTCCTGAGCGTCTTCTGAAAGCTCCCCAAGTGGTAAAATGCTTTTTTCAATTATCAGCTTGCCGATAATATCACCGATAATATAACTTTCAATCGTCGAATTAATGTAAATTTCTTAATATTCTCTTGTAACATATATACATATGTACATATGTATATCTAAGATATTGATTTTTATTGCTCTAATTATTTATAGTACCAGGAAGACCGAGCCATGCTCGGCGATCTCAAAATCCTCCTTCTGCCTCTGTCTCTGAGTAGTTGAATCCGATTATAATTGTAACATGATTCGTATAATGAGGTTCAGGGAACTTGATTGTTTTGTAATTACTATTTATCGCTGCCGATAGATATCTAAAAAGTGATATTTTTAGAATACATATCGCAAAACCTTACTCCCTAGCAATATTGCGAATTTTCATTAAGATACCTTCACGTAATTCGAAGACACGATACCCCAAGGGGAGGGGAAAGTTAGGTTTGTAGTGGAAAAATCGAAAGCCCTTAGTCCGCTTAGTAATACTGTAAAGTTGCATTAAGATCGGACTACCCAATTCGAAGATACCAGGCGAGGGGTATCGAGGGGAATTTTCTCAGAGGTGAGACCTATCTAGATCGATTCCTTGTCCCCGAAAATCTCTTACCCCCAAGTTTCGTGAAAATCGTTTGGCGGGTTTTCGAGATTGTTGTGCAGTCATTTCTCGTATTATATTATAGGATAAGATTACCAGTTTTAAACGGTTTTACTGTCAAGAAGGGTGATATTTAATGGTTTCACTGTATGCCGGTATGTAAAATATTCCGCTTTAATGTATATTAAAAATAATTAAAACAATTTCCTAGCATATAACACAAAAAATCTTTGTTCTTTGTTATGACAAAATAAGACATTTTTTTTAAATAATATGTAAGAAATCAGACTTTTGTTTACGGTGACCAGAGTTGCAGGTAGTAGCAGATGAAATATGGATATTTTGAAAGGTATTGACCTTGGCTATCATGTCCAACTTACACCTGACCGGTACAAGCCGGTACATTTTTTGCAGAGCCATATATATACAAAATTTCGCGAAAAAAATAGTATTTTTAGAATGCCCAGAATTCCGGGATAACAATTTTAAGAAAAAAAAATGTTGTACTACAAATTTTTAATTTTTATTATAATTGCCTAAATATGTCCTCAGGTTGATGATAAAATCGATTTTTCTGTACTAAGTGACTTAATAAAGTTAAAAAAATTTGTTCAAAATTGGAAAATTGAAAAAACCAGAATTTTTACCAACTTTGACCCCATGGCGCTCGGAAATTACTTGTCCCAGGAGAGTGTCCTTTTGGATTTCTAGGTTCCTAAGAATTCTCAACGCAATGACATAACCGAAATCCTTCAAAGGCAGAACTCAAAATTTGTATTTTTGGCCGCCGAATAGCACTTTGGCCCCAACGTGCGGCGCTGTAATTCATGCTTGGCTCTATCGGAAGGGAGCTAATCCAGGGTATTATGCAGCATTGACAATCCAAGGGCAAAGGAATTTTTACCGTGAAAATAGAATAGTGCTGAAATTTTTTCGAATTCGTATCTTTTTGTAAGTGTGAGTTGGTTTTTTCTTATTTTAATTTTCAGTTATATGGAAATTATTTCTACTTACTTAACACTTTGGCTCCCATGTCACCTGAAATCGAGTTACGATTCTTTTGTCAGAGAATCAAATATTAAAATTGTGTTGAAACGAGAGCGTGACTCTCAGATCTTCATTTTCGACAGTCAAAGTGTTAAAGATCTAAATATTTGGGGTTACGTACCGTCTAATAGCACAATCAAATGCGGGTCACCGGTGGTACGCGCTGGCGTGAACGTGTTAAGTCGTTGAACTAAAGACCTGTTGGACTGTACAGAAAATGATTTGCCAAAAAGACACCAAAATATTGAATTCTTGAAGAAGGATTTCCCCAAAATTTTCCAAAAGATCGAGCGTGTATTTTGCAGTCATGTTGACTCCATCGTTAGAGGGTTGAGGTTCAATCAAATGGCGGCCTTTTCGAATAATGTGTTCTATAAATTGTGGCTATCGTGTGGCCCAATAAATAGGAAAGTTTTGTAAAACATCAACGCGTTCTCATTAAATTTCAAATTTGGCATCAAATTT